>CM068584.1:30115667-30715667 GCA_035048485.1 Pteria penguin
CGTCACGGAAGATGCAGTATAACCTTTACTTATGAAGAATAATCTAAAAAATGGACATTGAAACAAATGGCAAAGAATAAGTTTTTGTTAACGATTTTACAATCGAATATTCATTACTGAATACTGCACTTTAAACTTAACAGAAGCAAAAGTTCCCTACAATCCTCTCGTGCTCTGAGGTAAAGTGATATAGATAATTTATTAGATCGTTAAAAGTACATTATTGTACATGATCGTTTTCCAAAATATTATATAAAATTTTTGAAATAGCGACTTCTTATTGTCAAGCTATAAACATATTCTTGATATTTGATTCGGAAATCAGCTATCAAAACAATGAACAAAAGGGTGACAGCGAAGTTTAAGCTATATGCAATATATTGCCATACCTTTTCCCGAGAACATTGTTGCGAATCATCCATGTGAGAGTTAATGCTCATTATCTAAAGAAAAATTCAATTTTTCCGTAAAATGATGAAAGGTAACCGAACATTAATAATGTACTTGCATATATATTACTATGATTTAAAAATAATAACATATAAAGAGGAGAAGCAATGTAACAGACACATCACCTCTTGTTTTTGATGGAATACTGACATGATGACGCATTTTCTATGATGACTGGCTAGATACCATCTGTTTCGCAGCAAAGACTTAACACTTTATAAAATAATAAATAATAAAATACGTGTATAAATTCCTGTACATCATATGCCAATTTGGACGATTTCTTGAATGATACTCAAGGTCTAAACTGTAAAAGTAAAATTAAAAATATTAGAAGAGAAGATATCTGACAGGGCTATATTACATAAATCACCATGGAAATGCACATAAAACAAAATATTCAAAAAACAAAACAAAAAAAACCCCAAACACCCCCCCCCCCCCCAAAATGCAAATCAACTATCACATACATATACAATAACAGTGGTATATCTTTAAAATAAAGACGTGTGATTATTATTTAAATTTGAAATACCCGGACTTAATTCTTCTAAATTTACTTATGAATGTTTCATTAGAATGATAAATGACATTTTCATCTGTCCAGCCATTAAATACCCCCTGAGATCTAAAATGCTACAGCTTAGGTAAAAGCTAATATATCAAACGTTACAGAATATTAAAGTGAGCTTGTTACTGATTGGACACGTGACTGGGAAACATATATAAATACGCAGGGTTTACGATATGCAAAACTTACACACAATGCCTCTACAATTCATCTTCGCTTTTGGCATATGTTTGTCGATCTTGCCTTCGGTACATTCATTACCAATCAATACCACTCCACTACCACAACGTTTCACTACCATTCCAGGTATGGGATGTTTGGGACAGGGATACACATCAAGCGACGGGTGCTCTGGAGCCTCTTGTGATCTCAACACTGGTCAACTTATCTACTGGGACAAAAAGTGTGCTTTGGAATAAGAAAGGTGAGTGAAATTAAAATATTTGGCTTTACTAGTTTATGATATTCACATCATAGTATAATATCCGCATTAGGACAACTATGTAGAGATAAATTTCGTCCGTTAAAATGCATATAATTTTTATGATGTTTGGACTAAGGACAATATCTTTTTCTGTATTGTTTGTTTGTTTATGTTTCTTATTTCCGGGGGGGGGGCATTAATTTTTTTGTTATGTTTTCTTTTAGTTTGTTTTTGTTTGTTTATTTGTTTGTTTTGTTTTGTTTTGTTTTTTTTTTTGGGAGGGGGGGGGGGAGTTATTCTTCTGATGCAGCGGCTTTCCTCACATTCATAAGACTCCATGCATTTCTACTGCTGTACATTATTATGTGTGCATAAGTCAGCTTTGCACTTTACGTTCTTTTTGTAGGACTTCTGTATATCATTTATCTACATGTACCGTTAATAACTCTCACCAGACAACAGAAGCATGAATAAAATAACAGTGATTACATTTTATTCTCTGTGTAGTAAGATGCAAAAATAGCAAACCTGACATCGGTACAGCCAAATAATGCATATGATGTACAACAATATAATATTCAAACTATCTTTATAGAAATCAGATTGATTTCAACTTATTTTGCAAATGATAGATCCATTATTTCTCTTTTATCCAATTTGATATGAATTTAGGTCACGGACGAAAGCTCAGAGCACGTTGATGACAAAACTGTTTTGAATATAAAAATAAATCTAATAATCCAATACCATTCATTATATTACGCATTCTTGAATGACACACCAACTTTACACAGAAGATACAAGTACATTCTTTACTGCACAGTTTAAATTCTCTACAACACAGTCTAATATCACAAATACTGAAATCCGTTCAGTCCTTTCAGTAGAGACAGCTATATTTTGTATCAGGGAATTGACGTCAAATTTACACCCTGGATACACACAGGACATCGAAAGCAATGGCAATGATACTTACTGATGTTATGGTAATGGCGACCAATGTTGCAGTTAGGCAGAGACGTAGTATTATAAAACACGACAAAAAGGATACCTGTTTTCAAACACCCCATGCTTTAGAAATGACCACTATATCTTTACTATTCGTTGCATCCAAATAAATTACTCCGAAGTTCTATACGAGACAAAAGAAGCTGGAGTTATCTGCATGTGTCTACCGGGCGAAACTACATCAACATTTGCGAAAGTATTCGTAGTGGGAAAAGATTGCCAAATAGGACCTGATTTAGTATTAGACATTCAAGTGCATCTGCGTGCCCACCGTCATACTGTGATAGTACTGTCATAGAAACATTCAATCATTTGCTTACGTATATTACTCATGAAGTGATAAAGTGCAGGTGAAGTGGAATGTTATGTACTGGCCCTTTGGGTGATGATTGTAAACCCATATCATGAAATATCTGTCTTAGATTATTTAAATTAATATTAATATTTGAATTATTCTTTTAGGTAACGCTGTCACCATATGGCAATTGTATCACCAACATGTAAACGTAGACATGCACACAGAGATAATAAAGAAAAGAATAAGAAACACGTATATGAATTTATATTTGCTAATTAAATAATTATTGTTTATACAAAATGTAGTTTTTTAGTTTTATTTGTTTAAATTGTATACCCTTACTCATTGAAAAAATATGCATTAGCGGTAATATATATATATATATATATATATATTTCGTATTCATGCAAGAGTAATTAGTACAGGAGACACTTATTAATTGTCTACTCATTGTCTTACCTGTCATGCGCGGATCCAGACATTTTTGTCAGAGGGGGTCCAACCAAAAAAGGTAAATTTTTCTCTTAGACGAGGGGGGGTCATACCCCAAAAATGCCCAAATATTACCTTTTTTTGGTAAAATTTTCGGATTACAGGGGGGGGGGGGTCCAGACCCCCCTAACCCCCCTCTGTATCCGCGCATGCCTGTAGATGAATGCGGAACTCAATTTGTTGTTTCGAGTTTCCCATTTACATTGCATCAGTTAATTATCGTCATAATTTACAATTAAATGACAAATGTAAATGACTTCAGTTTACGAATTCAAAGTGGTACTACTGGAGTTTCATGAAAACAAAAAACCACTTGAATTCCATATGGATGAACCAGGTTTCCGGAGAAAGCGTCTCCTGTTAGCTTACTACATTCTTCGGAAAAGTTACTTACAAAGCTCTCAATTTCGGTGGTAAAATCAAATGTAATTGGTAAAATGACCTTGCTGTTCCTGATCTAGTCCAGAATATAACATTCTGGAAAGGCGATTTCATACCGTCCATATATACGATTGTACCGACCACAGAATTTTCTCAGTGACCAGTCATGCCTTTTAATTTGTAGTCCTGTGTAAATAGTATTCCTCGCCCGCCATATTCGTATTTAGTTAGATGAAATAAATAATAATGTGTGCATTCCTGAATTCTCTTCTATCATCACTGCGTGTCGTAGATCAGTGAATAACAAATGATACAGTCTCCGATTGATTGAACAAAGGTCAAGGACCATAAGCAACGTTTCACATGCACGACTTAAAAAGTGTTTTCTCTAGGGCAAGGGAATGCGGGATTCCAAGCTAAATATACATTAATCCCCCTTAAAAATCACGAACCGCGGTCAAGATCCCGCATACCTTATATTGGCAATTTTCCATATTCGGCTACTTGTCTACTCCAGCCTAGTTCAGATTTTACAAACGTCAAACTCAGTCACTTGAGCATTGATTGTTACAGACCTCCATAATTGTGTTAAATGCAAAGTGATGCAGATTAGTAAAATGGCACAAAAAAGAAAAGTTTTTTTTCAATTGTCTGCGAAATGATTATGACAGTAATAATAACACCAAACTTAATACAGTTCAGACGAATCTAAATTTGAAAAAAAAACGTGCAACATACGGCGGCCCGAAGAAGATAAACGTGAGCACGAATTTCAAGAAAAATGGAATGAAACATTTAAATGTCATTGCAAAACTGAAAAAGGCGCATGCAGTGCCAAACTTGTATTGCTTTATCAAAAATTAAAAATCCATTTACGGAGAAAAATAGATGTTTTTAGAACATCAGAACACTTATTAGTCACCAAAAATCGTCGTGTCACCACTTAGCTTTGCAAGAACAAACTTTAAAAAGTCATCTAAAATTGCTTTCCAGATAAAAACTATTCTCTTTTTTGTGCCATGCGGTCAGCTATTTGGTTGGTTCAAGAAAACATCGCAACTGTGAAATATGCGTCGTTGATGAATTTTCTACAAGTACAACAATGCCCTGGTATTGAAGATTTAAATTGTGGTAAAAATGCCAAATTACACATCTCATACAATTGCTAAGGAATTGTTAGAAGCTGCTGCTGCCATTCTCAAAGATGTTAGAGCAGAACGTTTCAAAAGTAATTTTTGTGGAATTTTAATGGATGAAAGTACTGACATTTCTGTATCTGGGGATTTAGTATTTTTTTTCAAATATGTGAACTACATTGATAATAAACTTGAAGTTAATTATCGTTTTGGAGGTAACAATGAAATAAAAAAAGATGCAGAAACTGTCACAGACAAAGTTTTGGAGGTCCTCAAAGATTGCAGTGTCTCTATGGACAAAGTGACATATATGGGATCAGACGGGGCATCAGTGATGACTGGATCAAAAGTGGCAAAGCTAAGGACGGAAAATTCTAAGCTTTTGAATATACATTGTGTTGCTCATCGCCTACCATTATGTACTAGCCAAGCTGCAACCCATGTTCATGAAATGGAGACATTTTGACAAATTCTGACCAATCGTTTTTATTACTTTAAAAACTCGTCTGTTCGAACGACAAGACTGCAGTCAGTTCATAAAGTACTTGAATGCCCAACTGTAAACGTTAAGGAAATCCATGCCGTTAGGTGGTTCCCCATGTTCAATGCCATAAATGCTGTTTATAAAACCTGGGTGCATTGGTCACCTACTTTGCTGAATGAGAAAGGATACAAAATCTGCTAGCCTTGTGAATCAAGTTGCATAGGTAATTTAATGTCATGTTATTTACTCAGTAATTTATCATTATATGATATTCCAACCAGGTGATGTACAATTAAACACTAATTGAGATCAAAAAGACATGTAATATTATGAAATAAATAAATCTAAATGATACTTAATAAGACATGATAATCGCTTATGTTGGTCACACAACATCAGTTTGAAGTCACCGGTCTAAAACATAATTAGGCCTATCTTAGTTTCATGTTAAAACCCTCTAAAGTACCTTGTCATTTAGATAATAATTCAAGCACAGTTCACTTATGAATGACATTTCCTTTTATAAACATAATCAACTGGAAAAAATTAAAGAAATCATTTTATAACTTCAGGAAGAAAAAAGGGGAGTTACTGGCTCAGTTATGTGGCAGAAGTCACAATGGAGCTCTTCAATACATGAATATAAATAATATACTAACACATATAACACAATACAAAAATATTTGATTGTAGTGCAACTACGATACCGACTTAGGACGGTCATTTAATTTGACAAAAGCCAAACAAATGGTGTGGTTAACCGGTTTACGGGCCCACCTTCCCACTCACCGTAACAGCAGAACAATCAAAGGACGTGCATTTAAAAATGTATAAATAATCCTCCATGTAAAGAACAAGAGTCAACAGGTATCGCATATTGAGAGGTCATAAAAATATAAACAGGTAAGATATTGTAAAACACATAATGATATAGAAATATATGCGACATCAACATGATAAACCATGCTCTGCCAGTCTGAAAGCGAGCTAACAGTCAGAGGGGACGAGGTCCAGGACCATGTCTCCTCTGAAAGACGTTTGGACAAGGCCCGTCATATAGTCCCCACCGCCCTGTTAGTCAGCGTGCAACGTTCAAGTAAAAGTCTGCATAAGGCTGTAGAGGGGACAAATACAAGACCTATAGTCTTTTTGTTGATCTCAATGTCATATTGTCTATTTAGAAGACGTTTGACTATTGTATTACATGATAAAATAACGTTATCGGAGCCTTTTACTTTCCTTAGTTTATATACGAGATCACCGTAAAAATTAGGATGGGAAATTCCATTTGATACATACTGTTGAAAAGAAATATTTCCAAATTTAGATAGAAGTTCTGAATAAGATCTGAAGAATTTGCCGAATGTTTTTCTTAGCTTGTGATATCTGTAACCCTGAGTCAAAAAATTAGTAGTAATTTGTAAGTTTCGTTTATGAAAGTCCAAAACTTCGGTGCAGCCTCTTACAAATCGAACTATTGAGATATATAGATACCATATGATGGAAATCGAGTGACATCGCCATCCTAGTTAGGAAAATTTACAATAGGAAATCCAAAATCCTCACGTTTATCATAAATATTAGTATATATTAGGTGGTTGATAATTTTGATGTCCAAATCTAAGAAAGGTGTAGATTTATCTCATGTATTAGCTTTATTCAATGTGAGCTCTGGTGGATATACTTCTGATATAAATTGTTCGAATTCAGGGTTGTCGATAACCAAAATGTCATCCAGATATCTGCAAGTATTATTAAATTTGTCAATGAGGTCAAAACGTTTTGATTTTTTAATAGAAACCATAAAATCCCTCTCATAACAATAAAGAAATAAATCTGCTATCAGAGGCGCGCAGTTAGTACCCATAGGAATCCCAACTATTTGTTGATATATCTTGCCATCAAATTGCACAAAAATATTATTTGTCCAATTTGTTGAAATGCTGTGCTTTCTGATGAATGTTGTCCCTGTCATAACAGGATTCAATTAGTCTTTCAAAAAGACAACTTGGATGTCTGTGAAATCTAGCTAGCTGTGAAATCTGTCATTGACACTCTGAAAGCTATTCAGGATGGTCACATCCTAGAGCACCTCCAAGAGGAGGAGCTGCTACAAAGTTTAAATATTGAACGGAATGACACAAAACTTTTTGGGCACAAACTGATCAAAAGTAAATGATTAGATGAATCTACTAAAAAGAAATTTATTAATTCACTTATTGACAACAT
Source organism: Pteria penguin (assembly GCA_035048485.1). NCBI lineage: Eukaryota > Metazoa > Mollusca > Bivalvia > Pterioida > Pteriidae > Pteria > Pteria penguin. The sequence goes on from CM068584.1 coordinate 30,123,141, forward strand.
CAAGTAAAGATTTCTAGAGGAAGATATAAGTGTTATTGAGTTATTTGATGTTCTAACATTGAAAGGGTTGTCATGCTCTGAAGATTCTGTGAACTACGTTGTTGATAAAATGAGAAGACACATTGATCACTTTCAGCTTGATGGAGAATTTGTTCGTGCTGAATTCAATTGTATAAAAACGTTTTAAATAAGGCTTACCCAACTGGAAACACTGGCTTCAATTCTGAAGTTGTACCACTATGAAACTCTACCTTGCATTTGCAAACTGTTAGAGATGGCTTTATCTCTTCCAGTCAACACAGCTATTTGTGAAAGGGGATTCTCTTGCCAAAACTTAATTAAAACCTCCCACAGAAATAGGATCAATGACAGTACTCTTAATAGACTTATGTTCATTAAAATTCAATGTCCCTCAGTGAGTGATTCTGAAAAATTATTGAGTGTTTCTCATCGAGCACTTCAGAAGTTTGAATCTGAAAAAAAAGATTTTTAATTAATAAATTTAAGTTTGAATACTAGCACGGGTATAAGAACAACCAAGTAACTGCTTGAAATTATCTACCTCTAGTCAGATTGATTTATGACTTTGAACTGTTACTGAGTTAATTTCCAAATACTTGTTATATTCAAAGATAGATTACTATGATTTTATGTTTAATTACAATTTTCACAGTTGAGTTTGAATTAAAAGGATTTGTTTGTGAATTTGATAAGTTTATCCTTTCTTTTATATACCGTATACTGATTCAGAGCTGAGTACAGGTCTAGTACCTACTTGTCAAGTGTCTTGAATTTCCCTCAATACTTTACACTGTCCCCCTCAAGCATAATGAGGCGAGGGGAATCCCCAATGAAAAAAAAATCTGGAGAAAACATTGCTTAAATATATATCTCACAAAATGATAATTTCTGAGGAATAAATGGCATAGTGAAGAAAACATCATCCGTTAGGACTGGAGGGAGAAAATCATTTATCCTGTCAGTAAAAGTAAAAACAAAATAAAAAAAGACCTCTTTTCACTATATTACAATAGCGTACTACTGCGTATCTGATCTCTATAAAGCTAGTTTGAACACGATATTGTAGTACATCACAAGCATTCTTTGGCTGTACCGATTTTAGGTTTCCTATTTTTGCGTTAGAGTACATGGAGAACAAATTGCCACTGATGTTGTTTTATTCATGCTTCTGTTCTCTGGAGAGAGATATTAACTAATACATCGTTGAATACAGAACCACGATAGATGGAGATAAATAATATACAGAAGTGCCACAAGAACGTAAACTACGAAGGTGACTTATGCACTCATAATACCTTACCGCTGCGGAAATCTATTTGACCTTACGAATGAGAAGAGTACAGGTGACTGGGAAGAATAAAAACAGTCTAACATTTTGTGCTCAGTCAATTTTTTTAACGTATATTCATTATAAGTAAGAATTGCTATCCTTTTCAGGAAATGCTTACACGGATAAATGGATCTCGACATAGTTGTCCGAATACAGATATTATACTATGATGTGGATATTAGAAACTAGATAAAAGTCCAATATATTAATTTTACTCGCCTTCATTTTTCAAAGCACACTGTTTGTCCCAGTGCATAAGGAAACCAGAGTCGATATCACAGAGTGCGCCAGAGCTTCCATCGCTTGATGTATATTCATCGTCTTCGGTACATCCTCCTGTGGTAGGTGTTGGAATGGTAGTGATATATAATGAATGTACCGAAAGCAATAACGAGAGGCGTATGCCAAAAGCAAAGATCAATTGTAGACGCATTGTGAGATATCATTGTAAGTCGAAATCACAGCGTATTTATATATGCTTCCCAATAACGTGTCCAATCTGTAAGGAGCTCGCTATACTACTGAGTAACTTTTGATTCATTAGCATATGCATTAGCTGTAGCATATTGGACTTCAGGAGGTATATAATGGTTGGACAGACGAACACGAAATCTCATTAAACATTCCAATGAAAGCAAAATTTGACAATTAAGTCTCTGTTTTATAAATTTAAATAAGCACATCCCTTTACTTAATTCATATACCCCTGTTATTGTATATGGATGTAATAGTTTCTTTGCATGGAATTTGTGTATCGACTTTGAGCTTCGTGTGCGTCTGTGTGTGTGTGTTTACGTGTTTATATTTTCAGTGATTCTATGCTTACCCGATATAAAACTAAGGAGTATTTCCCTCGTGTATAACTCTGTACTTAAATGGATTCTTTGATTCTTAATTTCGGGTCAATTCAGATTGAGTCTTGCTGTTAAACCATGTATATTTTTAAACTTTACAGTTCCGCCTTAAGCCTTACTGGAGGAACATAAGATGTCGAAATGCTCATATGATGCTCCAAAATGTATTCACGTATATATGTTTTTATATTTATTCTTATCACATTTTAAGACTGGTAGACTATTAGTTACCGAGAGTGTCATAAGCCAATTTTTATATACCTTAGTAGCTCTACATGTATACCTCAAACCATTGATGGATGAAAATTTGGAAATTATTGTAAAACTATAATGTATACAAATCTATATATTCTGATATTATATATTCTATAAATTATTTCTTTACGGTACAACAGGTGGTATCTAGCTAGTCATCATAGACAGTGTGCAATCAGGTTGCATGAATCATACTATTGCATCAAACGCAAGAGATGATGTTTTTGTTACTTTGCTACTTCTCTCTTTATGCTGTTTTTTTTAATCATAGTAATATATAAATATAAGATCATTATGTATATCCTTTTACCCCGCTTCGTTTCACAGAAAAACTAAATTTTTCTTTAGTTAACGACCTTTTTACCTCTCACATGGATGGTTCGCAATAATTGTCTTGCGAAAAGATATGACCATATATTGTATTTATCGTTAAAAATCTGTCACTTTTTATTGCTTTGATAGCTTATTTTCAACACAGATGTCAAGAATATCACAAGTAACAGAGACATTTTTATGTCGATACAATGATGTACTTTAGCAGTAAAAAGTCCCTCTATTATATTATATTCTGGTAACCGATCATGTACAGTAATGTACTTTTACCGATTTGATAAATTACCTGTATGATACCAATGGACACGGCAAGTTTGTACGGAACATCTGTAACAAATGTAACATGATAACACGGGACGCTTACTCCTTCCAGACACCGGGTCTCGGATCATTTGGGATAAACATTTGTTTTTGCTGTTCCCACTACCAACAGAATTTCAATATATTATCTTGTTAGTGAATACCCAATTTGTAGTGCTAATATTTAGAACTTATAACTTTAAGCATTCTAGTTTTTTAATTGCTTTTGTTTAATTTAAGGGGCAATATTGAATAATGAAACCTAGATTTAAAAATGCTTTGCAATTTGTATGATCATCGGTCTTTACATCTTCTCATGTGACGTTAAACATCCTTGTGCATTTAGATAAATCTGTTACTACGTCTGGGTGTTGTCCCTTCCGTCAACAAATTTTCTTAACGTTTCAACAAATCAATATAAACGGAGAAAACTTTTAACATCTTTCAATATGTTTTGGTCGTAACTCCAGAAAATTGTTTACCCATCTTTCAAATCTTTCTTGTCGTAACTCCTCGGCATACTTTGGCACGATGAATTATGTCAATAACGAAACTATGAATGACTTAGAATTTAGATAAGACTCTTTTTTCTGCAGTAAATTTACACGAAGTAAACGTCATACGCAGTATGACTTCATCCGGAACGTTAAAAGTTGTTCTGAAATGGAAAGTGCTGCAAGTTTTCCGAGGAGTAATCTCTAGAGACCCCTTTACTGTCACTGCGTTACTGACGTTTTGGTTGGCCAAATCATAACTGTTCCCTCAAAATGACATAAGATACAATCAATTATTTATTATGGTATCATTCGCAACAGATATTTCACCAGTTACCACTTACATGAATACATTACAAGGGCTTGCTCAAATAAAAATATTTTCATGAAAACCTCCTATAATCTTAGATAACAATTCTACTCGGTCTCTTCCTTTAACGATAAACATCTAGATCAATTTCAGAATATGCATCAAAACCCACCCCGCCTCAATTTTTTTAAGTTTCGGCATTATCAGACGACATCTGCTTTTCACGCAATATTACAACATTATCTAATAATCATAACATTTCACATATTTTCGCTCAAATTTTGATACTTTTGAAACAAACGCGTGTACTAATGAATTTAAAACTTGTCGCTTTAAATATGTTCTATAAAACGAAACAAGTCCTTTTTCTCGTAAAATAGATGGACCCACGTCATTTACAACTACCACCAACGTTGAATCAGACGTTATGAACCAAAATACCATGGTGACGATTGTTAATATAATAGAATTATATTGCTGTAAATCCATCTTGTTCCCAATACATGCTGTTATTATCAGCACATGTCCAAAGCTATACTCAACCAGCTCCTAAAGCTTGTAAGTTAAAAAAACACTGTATAACCTATCAACCTGTGGACTTTAAGTGCTATTTCTCTTTTATGAATAAACCACGCAATTTTCAAATAAATTGCCAAACTATGATAAAACCATTGTTTGCATCACCATACGCACAATATATCTTCGATGGCAATTTCATTATTTTCACTCACGCACATCATATTTACTAAACTATGCAGGGATATCATAGTGCAACACTGACTATGAATCCCCCAATAAAACTTGATAGAAATATTTCTAACATGTTAATCAAAATCACATCATTCGAATATTCATTTGTTTTCTTCTCGCTTCTTAAATTTCATTTCATTTGTATTAGAAATAAAGAAATTCCGGTAATTTGATAACAGCTACAAATCATTGAAATATTTAACGATAATGCGGCGGTACAGCGAGATGTTTATTTTGCCTTGAAATCGACGGCGCGCTTAGAATTAATCAGGGGTTTCGGTTGTATTTTATCCAATGAAGTGGAGTTTTACATGTAAATACGTCTGTCACCTGAAAATAGCTGATCGCCGAAGCGAAACGATTGGTGACACGACAAAAAGGGGAGGGGGGGGCACATGTGAAAGTCAAGTATTATCGAAAATACTCCGTGATTTTAGATGCCACCTATAAATCCACCATTTTATACAAGGAGAGAGCAAATATGTGAAGGTACTACTAAACAGCAATCACGTGACCTAAAGATTCATGAATATTAAAGGTTTTAATTACGTAATGTTTTATTTCATTTAAATAAGTGTGTATTGAAGACTTTCTGAAAAATAATTCTAATTTAAATCTTCTCCTGATAAACCTGAAATTGGCACTCGCAAACGTGGTTTTCAGTACAGCTCGCACGAAAACACCAGCGAAAATGATGACTTTCGTCATGTGCACTTACATGGTCAGTCCTACGACGAATTTTATGATATATTTAATAGTTGACTTCCAAATCAAGTTGCAACATTTTCAATTTATCGAGGGTATATCGGGGGTAACGTCGTCTAGGGCGATCACCAGTCACCTGTGCAGCTAAATTATTACGTAATATCACATCAACCGGCTGTTTGACCCAACAAATATCACCCTTCATTTCGTATCTTTTATCATCTTATCTTAAAATATTAATTAGCGATTTTAATAAACTTTGTATTCATAGTAATTAAGGACAAGGACTTACTTTCAGGTTTCTTCTTTATAAGACATTGTGAAGAATTATCATGAAGGAGACGCAAAGAACAGGAATTCAAATCAATCAAACTTTACGACATTTTGTATTTATGTAGAATGTATATTTGAGATAAGGACACTTATAATCAATGTTGTTATGTTTTTCATAATGACTTTAATACATATAGTAGATTAATATAAAAACTTCAGCTATATTCTGATAAATTCAAAGGTATCTGATATCTTTCTTCTTTTTTCTCATTTGTTTAAAATGTTATCTGCCCTGCTTTAGGTAAAGACTACCTTTTTTTGCTATTATAGAGCTTATTTTTTTTTTTTTTTTTGTCATACAACCAAAGCATTTTTCCAATTCCTTATAAGTAACCATTTTCAATAAGTTTTTACATAAATATGGATCCTTGTGTATATTTTTGGTAAAATCTCATTCGACATTTTGGACTTAGTCATTTTCATCAAAGTAAAAAGCATTCTTCCTCAAGTGTGAGAGTTTATATTTGAGATAATAAGACTTATAATCAATTTTTTTTTCTTTTTTCATAATACATGTAGTACACAGAGTAGAATAATGTAAACAATTACACATTTTATTCATAACTGATTAAGGTATACACTCAGGAAATTGCAAGGTCGTGCAATTTGATTTGCTGAAAAAAAGATGTATTTTGCAAAGTACCTGAGATAAACTGATGAAAAAATTTTCAGAGATTGGTAACTATTAAGTGTAATGTGTCACTTATTAATTCTTTAATATATTGTGATAAAATAAATTATTTATATCTATCTAAAGGTGTATCTTATGTGTTTTAAGGAAAGGGTTTGGGCCTCACTATGAATATAAATGGATATAATCGATTTGAAACATAACTGTTTCACGGACATCATCTATCACATATCATCACCTGTGGAACAATATCGATGAAAACATTCCGCATATGAACTTTGCTTGGAAAAAAAGACTTATTTCGTTCCGACTGCTTGGATGATACCACGTGACACTATGCGAGAGACAAACTATAGATGAAGAAAAGATTCATTCGGCATTTGCAGTGATGTGTTTGCGTTTCGAATCTATTACCATATATAAATCCTTCTTAGACTTAAAAAGGTAGCGCACTGGGTATAATAATAACAATAATAAGAAGAACAACCTATCTTTAATTGTTATTACAATATAGTTGTTATATATATTCAAATCAAGAAGAGCCATGTTGACAGACAACTTTTATACCCGGAAATTTTTCCTAAAGACGGGTGGAGATTGTAAGTTATAACTATTAAAAATGAACTTTATAATGCATTGATAATATGTACATTATAAGATATGAACAATAGGAGTTATGTACATTATTATCTTTATATTATACTTCAATAATCTTAGAAATTGCAGAATGATCTATTCCTCAAGAATTCAGAACATAGAATTCTATCATACAGTAAAACCATGTTGCAACAAGAGTTTAGTTTAGTGCACTACGGTACAATAGAAATAAGTTGTTCTCCATTATCTGTAAATAATTCTGTAGTATATCTAGTGTAAGGTATACTTCGTCTCTTTTTGTAATGTTACTTTGCATATTAATGTAAAATACAAAAGACACTGGTGTCACATGACTGTGGCACTAACAACTGTGTAACACAATGGACATGTACGGGCCACGGATTAAGAATAATCATGGCAAGAACAGCTAAGGGCGATGATCACTCCTCGTGGGTACTAAATATCCAATTTGTCTTGAAGGGTCACTGTGCCACTCTAATGATATTTTTCATTTCCACGTTTTGCAGGTACAGGTAAATATAACTAATATAGTTTATTCCTTACGAGCCTGGCAAAAAAAAAAATACAAAACGAACAAAAGGAGACTCCATTGTAGAATTCGGAGGGGTGAGATACATGTAGTATATATTGGATCAAGAGATAAGAAATTAAAACTATGAAAAAATAATGAAAAGATATTGTAATAGCCACAAACCATGCTCTAAACCAAGACAAATTTGAAACATATCACAACAGTATGATCAGCAGTATATTCGCAATATGGAAATGCAGAAGAAAAAAAGCTATGGATAATGATATGAAATGTTCATTTATTTGTCAATGGAATTCGCTAAATATCAAATATTACTCACATCTATTTCAGGATCTTATATATATCCGTAGCAGTGTATTCTTTCAGTACCACATTGAGATCAGCAGCAATCCTTGGTCATTACCATATACGTATAGTTTCTGTCTGTTGCGATATTACGCAAAAGCATTTCTTGCGCACTGACCTAATACGATGGTAGACCCTTTGATCATGACTGAACTTGCTACCAGCAAGACGAATGCTCTATTTTAACATTTAACTCATCTGGCAAGAAATTCCATATCATTCCATATATACGTCCAAATGTCGAAGGTCATTTTTCTAAAAACATACACAAGGATCCATATTTATGTAAAAACCTATTGAGAATTGTTACTTATAAGGATATTGGAAAACAATTTTCATTGTATGACAAAAAATAAGCTTTATAAAAGCAGCAAAAATACGGGGGGTATATTTTACCTAAATCAGGGGCAGATATCGTTTTAAACATATGGGAAAAAATATATATATATAAATACCTTGAAATTTATCAGAATATAGCTGAAGTTTTTATATTAATCTACTATGTGTATTATAGTCATTATGAAAAACATAACAACTTTGATTATAAGTGTCCTTATCTCATATATATACGCTACAAAAATACAAAACCTCGTTAAGTTTGGTTGATTTGGTGTTCTTTGCGTCTCCTTCATGATAATTCTTCACAATGTCTTATAAAGAGGAAACCTGATAGTAAGTCCGTGTCCTTCATTAATATGAATATCTAGTTTATTAAGAGCGCTAATAAATACCTTGAAAGATGATAAAAGTTACAAAATAAAGGGTGATGTTTGCTGGCTCAAACAGACGGTTGATGTGATGTTACGTAATAATTTAGCCTCACAGGTGACTGGTGATCGCCCTAGACGACGTTACCCCGATATATCCTTGATGAATTGAAAATGTTGCAACTTGATTAGGAAATCAACTATTCAATATATCATAGAATTCGTCTTACGATTGACCATGTGATTGCACATGACAAAAATCATCATCTTCGCCGGTGTTTTCATGCGTGCTGTACTGAAAACCACGTTTGCGGGTGCCAATTTCAGGTTTATCAGGAGATTTAAATTAGAATTATTTTTAGAAGTCTTCAATACATATTTATTTAAATGAAATAAAACATTACGTATTTAAAATCTTTAATATCTATGAATCTTTAGGTCACGTGATTGATGTTTAGCAGTACCTCTACATACTTGCTCTCTCCTGGTAATGTATACAGTGGCAGGATTTATAGGGGGCATTTAAAATCGCGCAGTAAACTGGCTAAACCTTGACTTTCACATGAGCCAACCCCACCCTTTTTCGGAAATTCTGGATTTGCTACTGATACAAATACCAAAGATTAACCAGAGAGGATTGAAACCAAATTTGGGTCAATTTAAACCAATTGATGAAATGATGTCTTATCCTATCGCTCAATATATAACTCTTGGTATTCATTACATTGAAATGTGTATTTCTGTACATAACTAAACACGTTGTCTGGGGAAACTGGTGGAAAATCGTATAGTGTTAATAAAAGAGCTGTAAAATTAGAATACACAATATGAAATTATGAAATGTTTAATTATGTAAATATCGATAATGAGCAAATCCAATGTAAAAATCGTTCACTATTAGGCATAGTGTAAACCCAAGCGGCCGCGCCGTGCTTAAAATGTACGTATTATCAAAGATATATGTGTGTATATGACTCTGGTATTATGAATGATAGATAAAACTTTCTAAATAGAAGCTACGAGGTAATTTTTCACAAAAAAAGGTAATCATAATTAGTTGTATAGACATTGTTTTGTTAAGAGTTCTCTTCAGAACTTCACAGTGCACACTTGTTTAGTACATATGTCGATTTAATCAATGACTCGTTAAAACAGTATGGCGGACCGTTGTAGTCATTCCTATGTACATTTTTATAAAAATGGTATCAATTTAATCGGGAGAAACATACTTATCGCATATTATGCGCCGGTAGATATAAAATAAAAACTGAAAATAGTATATATAAAAACATAAGTGGACCCGTGTCACCAATCGTTTTCGCTTTGGCTATCAGCTGTTTGCAGGTGATGGACGTATTTACATGTAAAACCCCACTTCATTGAATAAAATACAACCGTAAACCCTGATTAATTTTAAGCGCACCGTCGATTACGAGGCAAAATAAGCACCTCGCTGTACCGCCGCGTTATCGTTAAATATTTTAAAGATTTGAGCTATTTTCAAATTACCGGAATTTCTTTATTTCTAGTCCAAATGAGATGAAATGTAAGAAGCGAGAAGAAAACAAATGACTATTTGAATGATATGATTTTGATTTACATGTCAAAAATATATCTTGATAAATCATTGATGTGAAAATGACAAACTACGCATTTTGGTCAATTTGAACATAGTCATTTGCGATCGACCTCACTAACATTTAGGAGGACGCAAAATCTATTTCTCTGAATGTTCCAACACCGGATAGAGTTTCGGATTTGGAAACAACGGATTGGTTATAGCATTTAATGGCTTCCAATGTTTCTCTTATATGTGGGTTTGTTCCGCTGTAACCATAGTAACAGCTAAATCAATATGCGTAAAATGACAACAGTCTTGAATGCTAACCATATTTCTTTCACAAATAAGGTAAATGTTATTACACTAAAAACAATCATACTAGTTAACAGAAAATGTGCCAAACAAAGAATAATGTGGTCACCAGGAATAATGGAGTAATGAAAAATGGCCAACGTGGTTAGTCGTGCGTTAGAGCTGAGCTAGATTTAATGTCTATACAGATGTTATGTTAGTCAAAATGGAGTATAGACTATGAAATATGTGTAAGAAATGTACAGAAATTAATGTGTTTTATATAAGGGATGAATCGTACGGAGGAACAGTGTAGAGATTCGAACAGACGAAGCGATGGGTAAACGAAAACAAAAACAAGGTAGTCGTAGTACTGAAAATGATGACAGCAAAATCTTATTCCCAAGTCAAACACAGGCTATCAAAAAGGTGAAACAATTACAGTTGGGGTATGGGAGTGATAATGACAGTGTGTATACCGACGCCCAAGATTCTGATACGAACGAGTCGGTGAGTAAAAAAAAAAATGGCGGACGCAAAACCGGCAAATGTGAATATAAAAGAAATTTAGAAAATGCGCTGCAGGATAAAGATCTCATACAAACAATTGCTAATGCTATAAAGGATGAGGTTAAGAAATCCTTCGAGGCCGAATTCCAAAATCTAAGGGATATTATAAGTGAAAAAATAAAAAGATTGAAGAAATGGGCGCTCGGATAGACGACCTAGAGATGTATGAGCGCCGGAACAGTGTAAGAGTCTAGGGAATTCCCGAGGATAAAGGGGAAAACACAGACAAAATAGTTATGGACATAGCAAAAACATAGGTACCGACATTCCCCCCATAGCGATCGGTAGAAGTCACAAAGTAAGTCGACCAAGTGCGGACAAACCGAGGGCGATAATTGCCAAATTAATTAGCCACAAATACAAGGTGGAACTACTAAAGCACAAGAAAAAATTTAAAACGGGTGTCTAAAAACATATTCATTAATGAGGATCTGACTTCTATGAGGATGGAATGGGCAGGCGTGCTCGGGCTCTGTGGAAAGCAGGGAAAGTTAAAGACACTTGGACGCGTGACGGGGTGATATTCCTTAATTTTTTTGATGACACTGTGTATCGCATGGACACGGACTAAAAACTTGGAGACATTGAAAAGCCTTTCCACCTTAAAGTCACTCCACCGAAGATGCCTCTTACGGACAAGTAAACCACGTGTACTCTATTATTGTTTATACCTATAAATAGAAAATCTCTAAAAAAATATACATATGAACATATTGCTACAATAACTTCACAATAATGCTACTTACCATCATTCATTATCATGTATTGTTTCCTTTATCACAATACTGCCTGGAATCATTCCAGTTATATGTTACATGACCCTGCCAAATCTTTTCTCTTACCGTGTTACGATATTATTAATTTTAAAACATCATATATCATGCCCTGTGCTGGTGTAGTCAATGGTACGACGTCACAGCCAGTTAACCATGATGCATCAAACAACATCCAGTCAGAATATTCACAATATTTATTGATGAGATGATCAATGTAGAAATGGTGAATACAAACGACGATGAATGTTAACAATATATGATAGCACTGCGTGTAATGACGTTACAATACAATTGCCGATGAGAATGGCGAAGAACATGTATGTATGCCAATGCAGATGCAGGAACATGCATAGATAATGATGCAGTATGCGATGCACTTTATGCGTGTTGCAGTTATGTGATGCACTCTTTGCGTGGTAAAAAGCTGAAATAAAATAAAGGGATCATAAAAATTTGCTTTGAAATGCTTATCAAAGTTTGATTTAACAATAATAGACAATTGACTGAAAATACAACAAATGCATGAAATGATCATAACAATATCCAAAAATATCATGACATGATACAACTTTACAATAAAAAATGTTTCTATCAAATTACCATGTGAGCTAATGCAATGATTATCAATGAACGAAAAACTATCAAGCGAGTTGTCTAGTAGAAAAATCGACAAACTTGAGTTTTAACATTGAACACAATCTTGCATATATTTTATGCTTACAAATATTATTACAAAGTACAATGATATGCAAAATGTATAAAAGACAGAAAACTTACACTGTAGCAGACCAAAGTAATCAAAAATAGCGTGTAGATTTGCAAAGCGGTAACAGGAAGTTACTTAAAAACGTGATGATACTACTCGCCCAAAAACATTTCAAACATAGAACATAACACTCCCCGCCTGAATTGTAATTGAGTACAATTCACAATATCAATAAATGTGCGAAAGTGATAAATAATTAAGGGAAAATCATGTCAATGATTAATATTAACAAGAGGAAACAATTACATGTATGAGAAGTATAAACACAGATTTACAATTATAAATATGATCAGAATGTCAATACATAGAAACAAGAGGTACTATCTGAGTAATAGGTCTGGTAAATGTCTTTCCATCATTAAGAGTCCTCAATTGTAGCTTACGAACGCGATTGTCTTCACTGAGGAATGTTTTGATCACAAGAGACATAGGCCACTGGTTCCTCGGAAGATTCGGATCGTTAAGAAGCACAATGTCTCCCTCACAGATAGACAGTTCATCAGATTGCCACTTCCGACGCGGTTGAAGGTTGTGCAGATATTCGGATTGCCATCGAGTCCAGAAAGCATTGGCTAAACCTTGAACGCGTTTCCACTCAGACTTCAACATATCCTTTGAACTAAAGGAACCGATAGAATCTCCAACATCATAATTTGGAAGCTTCTGGGTAAGCAGTAAAGACGGCGATAATACGGTGGGATTATCTGGGTCAGTGGATACTGACGTTAACGGACGAGCGTTCACAATTGCTGATACTTCAGCAATAAGAGTGTTTAACACATCGTGTGTAAGATTGTTCTGATTAGCTAGCACGGAGTTAAGAATCCTCTTTACTACCCCAATCAAACGTTCCCACGCTCCACCGTAATGTGGTGAATGTGGAGGATTGAATATCCACTTCGTGGCCGACGATATCAAGAATCCCTGCACGGTTTCGTCTTCAACATTGACACGGTTGATTCCGAGGTCATCTAAGGCGCCAACAAAGTTCGTGCCTCGGTCAGATCGAAAAATCTTAACTGGTCCCCTAATAGCCATAAATCGACGCAACGCGTTTATAAAGGCTTCTGAGCTCATACTTTCAACTAACTCGATATGTACGGCTCTGGTCACTAAGCACGTGAATAATATTCCCCAACGCTTTGAGTTCACATTGCTCCCGCGAGTCTTACGGGTCACTATTTGGTAAGGACCAAACGCATCAACGCCTACATTCGAAAAAGGGGGTCCTGGCTCAAGACGATCTGCTGGCAAGTTAGCCATCTTTTGCGTTGCAAACCGACCTCTTATCTTGCGACAAGATACGCATGCTGATATTACTTTCGATACGAGTCGCTTACACCCGGTTATCCACAAACCAGCTGAACGGATGGCTCCCTCGGTAAAGTGTCTGCCTTGGTGTAGTACTTTATCGTGATAGTGTTTCACCAAGAGCTCCGATATGTGATTGTGACCTGGCAGGAGAATAGGATGTTTAGAATCGAACGGAAGAAGCGATTTGGCAAGATGTCCACCGACACGAATGAATCCATCGTCATCTAAGTAAGGATCCAGAGACACAATCCGACTGGATTTAGCTAATTTCTTGCCAGAGCGAAGGCAAGCGATTTCATCGTAGAAAGCTTCCGCCTGAACTTCCTTAAGCACTAAGCCGTGAGCTTCCCTGCGAATGTCCACAATACTACTAAGAGAAGCTGCTGATGATTGTTCACTGTTATTTCGCTGTAATTTCCAACGACGCACAAAACGTTTCAATAGCGCAATCGCATTAACGACAATACTCCAGCGTTTAAACGGTTGGAATCGGGCTGTACCAAGTACAAGGACTGATTCAATGCCTGTCTTGCGACAAGTTGATTCTCTAATCTCTTTGTCAGAATCCGGATCGCAAATCTCATAAGTAGCTGGTCGCTCATCGGTGTCTTCATTGACGGAGGGAGCTGGACCGCGCAACCATATAGTATCTTGCATTGCAAGAGCTTCAAGAGATCGTGTAGCGTTGTCTGCCGGATTCCTCTCCGTAGGTACGTATTGCCATTGTTCCGGGGTCGATGAAGCGTGGATTCTTGAGACACGATTTGAAACGTACGTGTGAAAGCGACGCGATGTATTGTATATGTACCCGAGTACGATTTTGCTGTCACTATGGTAACGAAAGTCTTGCAACGATATACCCAAGTGTTGGGATATGATGTTGGCTATTTCAACTGCGAGAACGGCAGAACAGAGCTCAAGTCGCGGTATGGTATGCCCTTTTAAAGGTGCCACTTTCGCTTTCCCCATAATGAAACCCATTTGTGTGGGCTCCGTAGAATTGCACAAATAAGCAACGGCAGCTATCGCCTTTTCGGAGGCGTCGCAATACACATGAACCTCCTTGTGGTTGCAAGCACTGAAAGACATGGGTAAGTATGGTCTCGGTATTCTAACGTCAGAGAGGTCCAGTAATGAATTTCTCCAACCATCCCATTCTTGAAAGGCCTCTTCTGGAAGTGGTTCGTCCCAGTCGACTGTTCCATGAATCAAATCTCTGAGAAGAAGTTTACCTTTAATCACAACTGGAGCCATGAAACCGAGCGGATCGTAGATGCTGTTTATGGTAGAGAGGATACCTTGTCTTGTAAACGGTTGTTTCTCCTTTGCAGAGCGAAATAAAAAGGAGTCGTTGTCTAGGTCCCATTTTATGCCTAAACTCGCTTGTACAGGAAGTAAATCCTTACGTAAATCCAGGTCCTTGATGTCCTTTGCAAGATCTTCATTGGGAAAGGCAGACATTACCTCTGGATCGTTAGACGCAATCTTATGCAATCGCATGTTGCCTCTCTGCATCAGAACGTTCTGCGCATCCTTAACGAGTGATATTGCACTGCTTGCTGACGAAAGAGATGCCAGTGCGTCATCCACATAAAAATCCTTCTCAACATAGTCTTTAACGTTTGGATCAGCATCTTGAACGCAGAGTCGTAAGCCATATGTGGCGACAGCAGGGGAAGGTCGATTTCCAAACACGTGTACGCACATACGGAACTGTAGCAGAGGCTTGCTTAAGTCAGAGTCCTCGTGCCAAAGGAAACGTAGATAGTTACGATGTCGAGGCTCGACACGGAAGCAAAAAAACATCTGTTGGATATCTGCAAGTACAGCTACAGGCTCTCTCCTAAATCTCATCAAGACACCCAGCAAGCTGTTGACAAGATCCGGTCCTGTCAAGAGAACATCGTTCAGCGAGAGACCATTAAATTTGGCGGATGAATCGAACACTACGCGCGCTTGTCCTGGTTTCTGAGAATTGTATACCGCAAAAATAGGCAGGAACCAGCATTCTTCTTCATTTTGTAATAGAGGAGCTCTCTCTGCGTGCCCGTTCTTCAGTATTTTTTGCATGAATTCAATGAAGTGTGACGCCTTAAGAGAATCTTTCAGCAAACTTGTATGCAGGTTTCTTGCACGCTTGAAGGCCATAGGGTAATTATTGTCAAGTTTAGGTCTACCTGGTCGAAAAGGCAGAGGTGAGGTCCAAAATCCCTCTTCATCTCGGTGAAATCCGGTTCCAACTATATCTAAGAACTGATGGTCTTCTACAGATAGACCTGGCTTTTCGTCATGTATGGTCTTCACGAAAATCGGGTCGTGATTCAACTGAAGAATACTCTGACAAGGTTCCATGTAGGTAGGGCGACCATTAGGCATAAGTTGGGTTTTCAACACATTAACGGTAGGTGGTGCGTGATACCTCCCTAAACAAGACTCTCCAATAACAGTCCAACCCAGTGTCAATCTCTGTGCAAATGGTTCATGGTCCGATCCAATGAGTTGATCATGCACGTGATGGGCTCTCAAGAGATCTCGGCCGATCAATAATGAGATTCTGGTTTCCGGGTCTAACGGTGGTATGAGCAATTCTATGCTTGAGAGATGTGGATAGGCTCTTGTTATTTCTGGTGTAGGTATCTCCCTGCGATTCTCAGGAATATACTCACACTCCGTAACCATGGGTAGGTCAAGACGGGCTGACCTATCAAACGATTCAACGACCAGTCCAAAAGAGCGTGTCCCCCATGTGTTAACTTTGCCTGTGCATGTAGACAAAATATATGGGGAATAATTACTTTCAACATTGAGCTTATCGAAGAGTTCTGTGGTACCCAAAGTACTGGTACTTTGGTCGTCATTGACAGCGTACGTCTTGAAGGCAAGTTCTTCATGATCTTTAGGGTATATCCAAACCAACTGTATTTTGGCACACGATTTGCCAGAAAATCCTTCACCACAGATGGCAGTGCAGCACGACACAGATTCAGAGAATTGATCCTTCTGGGGTGTCTCCCCGCCATGCGGAGCTGGGGTGCTGTCACTCTGAGCAGACTTTTTATCGACTCCTGGAGAGCGATTATCTTGGAAAGGTTTGTCCTCGTGAAGAGCAGTAGGATGTTCCTGCTGACAAACACTACAGGTAGGTTTCTTGGAGCACTTTTTAAAGTCATGTCTATGCACTTCACAACACTTCAAACAAATTTTATGTGACCGCAAGTATTGACGACGTTTGTTGATCGCCAGGGAACGAAACGCACGGCATTGGTTGAGAGTGTGATTTGAACTCTCATGGTAAGGACATGACACGATATTGGGCTGCGATTCGGGCTCATCAGTAGAAGTTTTCTTGGTGGCAATCTGTTGCACGTTCTGAGATTTAGGCTTACTGACCGGAGCAGGATTCGCGTCATAAATGAAAAACGGATTGTTCTTAATCCTTGCCATTTCCTTCACGAACGATAGAAATTCGGAAAACGGTGGATACACTACCCGATGCATGGTTTGGTACTTAGCTGCTCTTGTTGTCCACTTCTCTTGTAGTGGTGGTGGCAATTTACACACGATTGGCTTTATGCCAGACGCAGCGTCAAAATACGCAAATTGAGTTGCATTTACAGGGTCATCCTTAAGTGATGCCACATCAGACAAAACATCAGCCAACTCATACAGTTTCCTCCGCTCTTTCCAGGTTAATTTGGGAAAGTTATTCAAACGAGATTTTATGGCAGACTCCAACATTTCAGTGGTACCGTAACACTCATCCAGTCTCTCCCATATTAACTGAAGTGCACGAGCTGGATTATGCGGGTTGGCATTTCGGATAAGAAGTGCAAAAACTTTTGACTTACTGCCAAGGTACCGAATCATAAGGTCTATTTGGTCGGTTTCGTCAACCTGCATATCATTCATTGATCGCAAAAAACTCGATTTCCACACCTGATACGACTCAGGAGTGTCATCAAACTCCCACTTACGCTTGGCCAATAACTCTTTCTTTAACATGAGTGTAACAAAGTCGTTAGATTGATTGGTCGGAGCACTTTGTTGTAAATCAGTCGGAGCCCTATATGGTGGTTGTCTGGAATATGAGTGCAGCGGTTCATACGAAGGAGCTTCTGCTCTCAAGTTTGAGTGTTCAGTGACACCATTGCTACGGCGTTGTTCATCCAAGTGATGCTTAGCCAGCTCTGACCGCGTGACACTTCCGTCTAACACATCTGCTTCAGCTTCGGCCATCGCAGCCTCCTTCTCCAGGGACACACGGCGGAGTTGAGTTTCGATATCAAGAGCTCTCTTTCTCAGTGTAGCCTCTTCATCTAGAAAACCAATTGCAGCCCTCGCAGCTTCTGCTTTGGCTCGTTTATCCTCTGCACTTGCCGACGAACGGTGAGAGCGACTCGAGTGGTGAGAGTGAATTGAGGGGTGAGACTCAGAGTGATTAGATGAGGGACCCAAAACACTGCGAGTGTGTAGCGAAGCAGTTTCAAGTTTCGACTTAGCACGCTCTAGACAAAGCAAAGCTTCTTGCACGGTAACGTGTTTGAGTGTCTGATCCTTCTTAACCTTGTCATATAGGTCCAAACTTTCAGAGGTATAACAGTCATGAAGATAATCAAGGAAATGATTGACTAGGTCCATGTACTTCTGCGCTTGTAGCTTAAGGTCAGTTTCCCTTGCAAAGGGATCATCTGTTTCTCTGAACTTGATATACGACTCTACAACCGTCCATTGATCACTGATGTTTTGTTTGATTTTGTCAACGCGTGATTTGAACTCCTTATATTGCTTTAGAGTAGAAGTTCGAACGCGCTTGTGTGGATCACGTATCGTATCCGATGTTGAAGGAAGTGTGTCTTCCATGGTGGGAACAGTCTTTTTACTGTGCTGGTGTAGTCAATGGTACGACGTCACAGCCAGTTAACCATGATGCATCAAACAACATCCAGTCAGAATATTCACAATATTTATTGATGAGATGATCAATGTAGAAATGGTGAATACAAACGACGATGAATGTTAACAATATATGATAGCACTGCGTGTAATGACGTTACAATACAATTGCCGATGAGAATGGCGAAGAACATGTATGTATGCCAATGCAGATGCAGGAACATGCATAGATAATGATGCAGTATGCGATGCACTTTATGCGTGTTGCAGTTATGTGATGCACTCTTTGCGTGGTAAAAAGCTGAAATAAAATAAAGGGATCATAAAAATTTGCTTTGAAATGCTTATCAAAGTTTGATTTAACAATAATAGACAATTGACTGAAAATACAACAAATGCATGAAATGATCATAACAATATCCAAAAATATCATGACATGATACAACTTTACAATAAAAAATGTTTCTATCAAATTACCATGTGAGCTAATGCAATGATTATCAATGAACGAAAAACTATCAAGCGAGTTGTCTAGTAGAAAAATCGACAAACTTGAGTTTTAACATTAAACACAATCTTGCATATATTTTATGCTTACAAATATTATTACAAAGTACAATGATATGCAAAATGTATAAAAGACAGAAAACTTACACTGTAGCAGACCAAAGTAATCAAAAATAGCGTGTAGATTTGCAAAGCGGCAACAGGAAGTTACTTAAAAACGTGATGATACTACTCGCCCAAAAACATTTCAAACATAGAACATAACATGCCCCGTTCATGTAGAATTCACCTATTCTAAAAATAACTCGTCATGCCAATCAGTCATATTTCTGCAGCATTATATCTCATGTGCAAACGTATTCAATATGTCCATTATATATACATAATATCTTCTTTATCATATGACTATAAGATTAATTCAACCGTAAAAGGCACTACTCGAAATTTGCCACATGTTTATCCTGGTACAGACGTCTACTGCGCATGACCGTGTCTTTTTTCAGACCATTTCTACTGTGGTCGACACTCGATACAGAGAAAGTCTACACTTATTATTTCATCACCATTCAATCAATTGTAATGTATCCAAACATCTGTAAGTCTGTCAGATTTTTTGCAATATGATTAACTTTATCTTAACATACTTTTTGTCTTTAAGTCTATACTGCAGGGAAAACCCTGGATTTGTAACACCTACTTTCACTTTAACTTTTTCAGAAAGCTTCTGTTCCTGTCTGTTTGCTAAATCTTTTATGTTTCATTTACATTCTGTTATCACCACCATTTAAAGAGGTTGTATCCCGTATTAGATTGTGACAAGTATGTGCTCACCTGTCTTAAACTTGCTTGATGACACTCGGCCCTCGCTCTGTACGACATCTTCATTGATAAATTGAATATTGATAGATATTGATCTCTACATAGCTAGGGTGGCTGGTCACTATCTGAGGGCTAGAATGCCAAAAAGCGTAAAATTAAATTATAGTGATACTATAGTGATACTATCCTTGCATTGCTAATCCATAGCTACCATGCTGTGGGTGTTTGCTGTTATTGTTTGTCTCACACAAGATAATATGAGCTGAATATTTCCATACATGTAGTAAACTGTTGAAATCCCATTATACCCCAAATCTACATTCTCATTTTATCTTTGTTGATATCATCTCTATCTTACTCATCCTATGTGGCGATATTGAATCACACCCCGGCCCATCTGACTATGATCCTTCAATCAAACTTAAATATCTCTCCATTTGTCACATAAACGTTCAAAGTCTACCAAATAAAAATGACATCTTAGCCACGGAACTAAGTCATTTCGATATTATAACTGTAAGTGAAACCTGGCTAGATGACACCATAGATAACAACTCAATCAGAATTCCTACATATCAGGACCCCATTCGCCTTGACAGAAATCGTAATGGTGGAGGCGTGTCTGTCTATGTTAAAAGTAATATTCCCTTTACATACAGAAGTGACTTGATTTTACCAAATATTGAAGTTACATGGTTTGAAATAAATCTTTCTAATGTCAAAATTCTTATAGGAACGTTTTATCCGCATCCTAGATTCAGTGAATGGCAGTTAGCTGAACTATCTATCGAACAGGTTAACATTGTATCCAGCACCTTAATCTTGCTAGGGGATTTTAATGAAAACGCCCTTGACCTCTATAAATCTCAAAATATTAGACACATCATGGATTCTTTCAACTTAAATCAACACATCAAGTCTCCAACACGTGTAACTGATAATGATTGATTGATTTTTGTTTTACGTCTCATCACGAATATTTCACGTATATGGTGACGGCATCTGCCTGATGCGGGGCATACAAATTTTGACCTTTGCAACGGACCCACCCGAAACAGTGAGGGATCTTTAACGTGACATGCATACCACGACACGGGGCCTCGGTTTTTACTGTCTCATCCGAAAGACATGACACCGGCATGACCAGAGCGGGACTCGAACCCCGGCCTCCCGATCAGGAGACCGACGCGATACCACTGTAACTGATAATGCATCATCTTTGATAGATCTTGTCTTAACCACTGACACCATGAATTGTACAAATAGTGGTACTCTTGATCCCTTTTGTAGTGATCATCATGCTGTATACTACTCAACTAATATTGCGAAAAATGTCTACTCTACATTTAAAAGGCACATTTGGCTCTATGATCAAGCTGTTGTTGATTTATACTGAGATAACTTAAGTAATCATGACTGGAATACCCACAATCTATCGCTTGATGAAAGAAGTTAAGTTAACATCAAACATAATGGATTCGGCCAAATCATCTATACCTAATAAAGTGGTAACCATTCGTCCTACTGACCCACCATGGATACACAATGATATTCGTAAATCTATCAGGATTAGGAAAAGGCTCCATCGTAAGGCAAAATCAACTAATCTCTCAACTGACTGGGCTTCGTACAGCCAGAAACAAAGATATTTCCTTAATCCGTGAATCTAAAATTAATCATTGTAAGAAAAAAGAACTGACTCAATTATGTGGCAGAAGTCACCATGGAGCTATAAAAAACGTACTAAATATTTGCAAAATGGTAACTTCTCTCCAAAACAATTGTGGAAGGTCACCAAACAGTTCTTAAAATCCAATATTTCTAGTGAAATTCCCACATTAGGAAAACAATATAATTTGACTTCCGAGCAAGCCAATATCCTAAATAACTATTTTTGTGAACAGAGTAGCTTAGATGACAGCTACGTTTCCCTTCCTCATTTTGATATACTTGTTCCCTCCTGTTTGAATAATATACATATTACTAAGCAAGATGTTATTGACTCCTTATCTCACATAAAAACATCTGAAGCTAGTGGACCAGAAATGATCAATCTCCGCCTCCTCAAAGAAGGATTTATGGTACTTGCACCATACTTGACTAAACTCTTTAACTATTTTTTATCTGAATCTTGCTTCCCTGAAAGATGGGAATCCGCTAATGTGAGTCCAGTACATAAGAAAGGTGACAAATCTTATCCATCTAATTATAGACCAATATCTCTTCTTAGCTGTGTATCGAAGCTTTTTGAAAAATGTATTTTTAAACATTTCTATAATTACTTGCATACTCATAAGCTATATACTCCGGTCCAATCTGGTTTTCACCCCTATTGATTCCTGTGTATACCAACTAGTTGATCTCTATGACACATTCTTGAGGTGCTTGGATGATGGTAAAGAAGTAAGAGCTGTGTTCTGTGACATTCGCAAGGCCTTCGACAGGGTGTGGCATAGGGGTCTGCTATTCAAACTTAGGCGGATGGGTGTCACTGGTCCCCTACTCTCATGATTTAAAAGCTATTTAAGTGATCGTGTTCAGAGAGTTGCGCTTGAGGGAAGCTTTTCTGAGTATAAAACTGTAAAAGCCGGAGTTCCCCAGGGGTCCATACTTGGGCCTCTTCTATTTCCCTCAAAGTATTAGTGAAGCTACTCAAAGTACCCTAAGATCATCAGACAATTTCCAAATTCCATTCTCACGCACTTCTACCTACAATTTTTTTTTCACTCCACAAACTGTAAGTAACTGGAACTCCCTGACACAAAACATAAGTAATCTTAATTATCTATACTCTTTCAAAAATTATCTAAACTGTAACAGTAATAAGGTGCCCAAGTATTATTATGGTGAAAGGAAATTCCAAATACTTCATACTCGTTTAGAATTAGGCTGCAGCTCTCTGAATGCGGATCTCTGTAAGAATCATGTTTCCGAAAACAACCTGTGTCAATGTGGAGAGGTTGAAACAGCAAATCATTTCCTCTTGGAATGCCAGATTCTCAACAATATTAGATTGTACCCAGTTTCAACTTTGAATATCAATTATAAATCTTAAATCCTGCTATAGGGCCGTCATCTCTATAGTGACAGTGTCAATGAGCTTATCTTCAGTATAGTTTCTAAATATATAAAAGACCGTAAAAGATTTCTTTGATTTGTAATTCATTTAATTTACACAACTTGCTTTTCTTCAACGTCTTTCTTTCCATCCCTGTTCATTTATACATATTATTATGCATATACATGTACACTGTATGCATTGGACAATTTTTGTTGGTACATACGTACATAGTTGTGTATATGTATCTAGTTGCACACTGTATATGTGTATATATGTTTATGTGTATGTGTGTGTATGTATATATGGGTACATGTATCAACATATATTCTATAAATGAAATAATTCACATCTTATTAAGACCTTCTAACTATATTTTTTCTTTATAAAACGTATAAACAGTTTATTTTATGTTTGTATTTAATGATGGCGGCACTTGTTTATATCGATGTTAATTGACTTCAAGGAGAGGGCTTTATATTAGAATTTTCTTGTTGCCCAATCCTGATCTTTTGTTGTTTGCAAACATTTCCTATGCATTCTAATCAATAAATACTGTTTAAACTAATATTTCTTAATTCACCTTTAAGGTTATCAATGTAAATATTTAAAGTACACATTTTATTAGGTGTCGTAAAGAAACTGAATTTTCGTAAACCAGTGGAACATTCTCTATCAAGTTCTATAGGGGGATTCATAGTCAGTATTGCACTTTGATATCCTCTGCATAGTTTAGTAAATATGTGTGTGTGTGTGTGTGTGAGTGGAAATAATAATATTGCCATCGAAGATATATTGTGCGTATGGTGATGTAAACAATGGTTTTATAATAGTTTGGCAATTTATTTGAAAATTGCGTGGTTTATTCATAAAAGAGAAATAACACTTAAGTCTTCATATTGATAGGATATACAGTGTTTTTTTAATTTACAAGCTTTAGGAGCTGGTTGAGTTTAGCTTTGGACATGTGCTGATAATACCAGCATGTATTGGGAACAAGATGGATTTACAACAATACAATTATATTATATTAACAATCGTCACCATGGTATTTTGGTTTATAACGTGTGATTCAACGTTGGTGGTAGTTGTAAATGACGTGGGTCCATCTATTTTACGAGAAAAGGATTTGTTTCGTTTTGAAAAACATGTGACATAGTCAATTAATTTTAATTCATTAGTGTACGCGTATGTTTCAAAAGTATCAAATTTTGAGCGACAATATGCGAAATTTTAAGATTATTAGAAAGTGTTTTAATATTGTGGTGGAAACCAATTACTCTATCGCCACTTCAACCAGCATGACCACTCACAAAAAATATATCACCCCACAAACAATGCCAATTTGAGCACTCCTTTTCGTCTGAAAAGAGAAGAATACTGGATAACACGTCTCGGCACTGCTTCGCCCTATGGATGCAATGACAATATTAGTAGTATTGGTAATCTCACTAGTCCTGCGTGTCAATCAGTTAACGTACTCGGTTTATTCAACAAAAGCCAGAGGAGGCATCGAAGTCATGGTACACGCAAATACAACAAACCTGAAATACATAATATTTCCTTTGATGCTCTTTTGCCATTTATAAATAAACCTTTGGGCCTTCATCACATTCGTACAAAACTTTATTCTATTTCACTCAGAAAATTACACGAGTTGTACGTATCGTCCAGACACCGTATATTTACTGATATAAGCTCTGCAGAGTATAGACTAGATGACATTATTATGGACATATCGACCGCTAGACTTTTTCGTCCCGTCAAGTCTGATATTTCTATGGAAAAATCTAATCGCCTTTTCATCAAAATTAAATTTGCAAATAAAGGCATTGATTATTTAAATTTCGGCCAAATTTTAAATCATAAGTCTGTTTTAGAGAAAATACCTCCATATTTCAAAAACAAAGATCCGCCATGTATTTCCTATAGCTACACCCCATCAGTTGCATCCAAAATCTATAATTACAAAGGGTTCCTACAGTGTCTTGATCTTAGCAACTCTGCATGCCATTCTCAACCGTGTGCATGTTCCTCATCTAAATTCGTATATTCTCCTTGTGGCCATGTCATTACTGGTGATCTCGATATAGTTAAAAACACTAAATTAAGAGAACTTTTACTTAAAGGTCCAAAATACAGAGAACCCAGATCATTCACATGGAGCCAAAATTTTGAGAATATTATGAACTGCTGCGAGGAATATGCCACACGATGGGCAAAAAGAGAGGAAGTACAAGTCGACACTCTTTCGGAATGGATAAAATCTATTGCAGTACTGCTGAGATCAAAAATTAAAAAATTACAAGGTTCTGTAAACACCAGATTCGAATCTATTTCTAAAGATCCTGATGTTGTCAGAGAACTTACCTTCCTCCAAGAACATTATATCATTACACCAGCAGATAAAGCATCTAATAATTATACATTTACTTGTAAGAAATATTACTTTGACAGCCTAGTGAAAAAATTAGGATTAAATTCAGCTCCAGGAAATCCTACTTATACTCTCACGAACTTTTCGGTTTCGGAAGTACTCGAGAATCATAAATCTGTCCTCAATACGTTTGGTATTGACTCAAATAAATTGAATTTAGAACTTCCATATTTGTACTGTATTCCAAAAATGCACAAAACTCCGTACAAACAACGCTTTATCGCTGGTTCCTCGAAGTGTTCCACAAAATCTGTATCGATGCTACTCACAAAAATATTATCAGAAATTAAATCTGGCCTTCATAGATATTGCGAAACAGTATATTCCAGAAGTGGAATTAATCAAATGTGGATCCTTAAAAATTCAAAAGAGTTGTTAGAACATCTAAAATCAAAAAGTGATGTAAACAATGGTTTTATAATAGTTTGGCAATTTATTTGAAAATTGCGTGGTTTATTCATAAAAGAGAAATAACACTTAAGTCTTCATATTGATAGGATATACAGTGTTTTTTTTAATTTACAAGCTTTAGGAGCTGGTTGAGTTTAGCTTTTGACATGTGCTGATAATACCAGCATGTATTGGGAACAAGATGGATTTACAACAATATAATTATATTATATTAACAATCGTCACCATGGTATTTTGGTTTATAACGTGTGGTATTGACTCAAATAAATTGAATTTAGAACTTCCATATCTGTACTGTATTCCAAAAATGCACAAAACTCCGTACAAACAACGCTTTATCGCCGGTTCGTTGAAGTGTTCCACAAAATCTGTATCGATGCTACTCACAAAAATATTATCAGAAATTAAATCTGGCCTTCATAGATATTGCGAAACAGTATCTAACATCAGAACATCTAAAATCAAAAAGTTTTACTAAAATTCACTCCATCAAGTCTTTTGACTTTTCGACTCTGTACACAACGATCCCTCATCAGAAATTAAAAGACAGATTAGCGGAAATTATTCAAAATGCATTTACTAGTAAAAACGGCAGCCGCACATTCAAATATATAGTAATAGGCCACGATAAAACTTACTTTGTTAGGGAAAATTCTGATTCCAAAGATAAATACACTGAAACAGCTGTCATTCAGATCTTGAACTTTCTTATCGATAACATTTTTGTGGTGTTTGGAGGTAAGGTTTTTCAACAAATTGTCGGCATTCCAATGGGCACTAACTGTGCTCCGCTTCTGGTTGACATATTCCTTTATTCATACGAAGCTGAGTTCATTCAGTCTTTGCTTTCGCAAGGAAAAAAACAATTGGCTCTTGGCTTCAATTTTACTTACAGATATATAGATGACTTGCTTTCAATTAATAATCCTTCAATCGCGGATTACCTTAGCATCATCTATCCAAGTGAACTGGAGGTCAAAGAAACCACAGAAACTAGTAATTCTACTTCGTATTTAGATATTATGTTGTCTTTCGACATTAATGGTCAATTAAACACCTCACTCTATGACAAATGTGACTATTTCAATTTCGCTATCACAAACTTTCCTTTCATAAGTAGCAACATTCCATCATCGCCCACATACGGCGTATTCATATCTCAGTTAATACGTTATTCCAGAGCATGTTCAAATTACAATGACTTTGTTCTGAGGGCTAGGCGACTTTCAGTTAAGCTGCTCAACCAGGGTTATATATGTGCTAGACTAGCATCGTCACTGAGGAAGTTCTACGGTCGTTACGAGACTCTTATTACTCCATATGATATCTCGTTATCCAGACTTTTAAATGATATTCTGGACTGAGACCGATTCCGATCACTTTACACAGATTTGACACCTTCTATACTAGAAGGTTACCTATTTCGACTTCTCCATATATATAGATACATATGGAATTCACACGATTTGACTCCTTCTACGGGGTATATGTGACGGGTGTTGCTAGCAAGCAGGAGATGCTCACTCTCCCCGGGCACCTGATCTCACTCCATCACAGGGGTTCACATATGCTCTTCAAGTAGACATATTTTGTTATTTTCCATTTGTTTTTCATTTTCACTGATTTTGTATGTCCTATGGTTTCATGATTTTTGGACTTGTGGTTTGGATTTATCCATCATCTTTACATTGGGTGAAAAGCAGGTAAACATCATCTGATACTGCCAAAAATTACAAAACTGAAGCATTACGAAAAAGTAACAAAGATCGACAGGATGGGTTTTAATGCAATGGATCTAGATGTTTGTCGTTAAAGGAAGAGACCGTGTAGACTTGTTATCTAAGATTATAAGAGGTTTTCATGAAAGAAGTATTTTCATTTGAACAAGCTCCTGTAATGAATTCATGTAAATGGTAACTGGTGAAATATCTGTTGCAAATGTAACCATCCACTGAAGATTTGAAGTTGAAATTTTGTGAATAGGATGAAATAGAACATTTTCACGAAGTAAGACTTCACTAAGCACTACAGGGAGGTGAAGGAAATGTACTGGGGTGATCTGTATCGTCATTATTTAAATAGGCAGAGTGTTGATATGTGTGTATACTGGTGGCCCTGGAAAAGTCCTCAGGGCATCAGATTTGTTTACGTGTAACGTATTGCCTTAAACTCTTGGTGTAAAATGGTTTTCCTTTTTATGTCAGTCGCTCTGTAGGAATAAGTCGATGTACAAATGTTATAGAAGTATACATAAAAAGATAATAATCAAGCAATCCAAATAATAGTGTTGGTTTATTGGTTTCAATGATCGATTAACTCTTTTTGGTAAGGCGAATTCAGAGCCGAACGATAATGGACAAAATGGTTACTAAGGGATTCTTGAACTATTTTATCAATGTCTATCAGTATATTGTATATTTCATGAATCTGGTCCATCATCAATTCATTATCAAGTTAATATGTAATAACACGTTAGTTATATAGCAAGTAATCTTCTTGAATATAAAGATGGTCAGTACTTTGACTATCTTACGCTATTTTATTTAAATACTAATTTTTATTTTCCTATTTCATGACGCACTTGTCTGAATATGACCCTATACAGAGATATGTCCTTTTATTCTATTGACTATGAGATAAGGTTAGCCCTTAGGTACTTTTGTTTGTTATTTTACTATTCTTAAACAATCTCAGCTATTCTGAAAATGAAACAATGGCATATTTGAAAGGAAAATGACCATTATTGCTGTAAGTAAAACCCTATGGAGAAATTACGCCATTACTGGGCACAGCCCCCCCCCCCCCCCCCTTTCAAAGAATATAAGAATTTCCTGAATTTAATAAATTCTTACATCAAAATTGATGTAAAAATATGTCCTTTGATTTATTTATATATTGTTGTAACTGTTTCTGTCAAATATAAACACACTATATTCGGCGGGTATCAGTGTTAAATTCGACAAATTCATTATTAGAGGACTGTTAGTTCCTTGCAAATAAAATAAATTCTTCAGGAGCTTTTTGTTTCAATTCTCTAAAAGAAAATGATGTAAATACCCGCCTTATTCATTTCCTAACCTGTAGATTTTTGTTCAATGTCTTATCGTTCAAAGTGTTAAATGCTTTTAGATAGACGCTTTCGCTATTACTGCGGGATTTACATTTTGGTTGGCAAATGATACCATATCTTGAAAAAGTTTTGATGTCATAAGACATAATTTATTGTATCTTATGTCATTTTGCAGAAACAGTTAAGATTTTGCCAACCAAAACGTTAGTAACGCAGTGACAGTAAATTGATCTATAGAGCTTACTCCTCGAAAAACTTCCAGCACTTTCCATTTCAGATCAACTTTTGACGTTCCGGATGAAGTCATACTGCGTATGACGTTTACTTCGTTTAAAATTACTACAGAAAAAGTCTTTCAAATCATTCATAGTTTCGTTGTTGACACAATTCATCTTGCCGAAGTAAGCCGAGGAGTTATGATAAAAAAGATTTGAAAGATGTGTGGTAACAGTTTTCTCCATTTATATGGATTTGTTGAAACGTTAAAAAAATTGTTGACGGGAGGGACCGCACCCAGACAGTACTAACAGATTTATCTAAATGCACAAGGATGTTTAACGTCACAGGAGAAGTAAAGACCGACGATGATGAATATGGCAAAACATTTTTCTAGTTTTCATTATTCAATACTGCCCCTTAAATTAAACAGAAGCAATTAAAAACCTATAATGCTTAAAAGTATAAGTGCTAAATATTACCAATGTATGTTGGGTATTCCAGGCAAGATAACATATTGAAATTCTGTTGGTAGTGGAAACAGCAAAAACCAATGCGAATCCCAAATGATCCGACACCCGGTGTCTGGAAGGAGTAAGCGTCCCCTGTTACCATGTTACATTTGTTACAAATGCTCCGTACAAACCTGTCGTGTCCATTGGTATCATATCAGGTTGATAAAAGTAGATTACTGTACAAGGTCGTGTTCCAGAATACCATATACGAGACAGATTTCGTACTGCCAAAATACATCCTTGTATCGACATAGAAATATCTGTTACCTGTGATATTCTTGATATTTGCGATGGAAATGAAGCTATGAAAGCAATGAAAGTTGACAGATATTTTTAAGATATATACTATATTAGCCATATCTTGTCACAAGAAAATTATTGTGAATCGTCCATGTGAGAGGAAAAGCTCATTATCTAGAGAAAAATTCAAATTTTCCGTGAAATGAAGCAAGGTAAACGGACATTAATAATGACCTTATATATATATATTAATATGATTAAAAACTAACAGCATAAAAAGAATTAGGAATGTAACAAAAACATCATCTCTTCTGTTTGATGGAATAGTATGATTCATGCAACCTGATTGCAGACTTTGTATGATGACTAGGTAGATACAACCTGTTACACCGCAAAGAAATAATTTATAAAATATTAAAAATCAGAACCTATACATTTCTATATTAATATGATTAAAAAATAACAGCATAAAAAGAATTAGCAATGTAACAAAAACATCATCTGTTCTGTTTGATGGAATAGTATGATTCATGCAACCTGATTGCAGACTTTGTATGATGACTAGGTAGATACCACCTGTTACACCGCAAAGAAATAATTTATAAAATATTAAAAATCAGAACCTATACATTTCTATAACTATCATATATATTATTATTATTATTATTATTATTATTATTATTATTATTATTATTATTATATTGACGTTTAACTAAGAAACAAATAACCCATCTAAGGACATAACTATGCATGATACTCTTTAGTTTTACAATAATTTACAAATTTCCGTCCATCAATGATTTGAAGTGCACATGTATAGTAAGTGTTGAGATATAGAAAATTTGGCATAGGACACTCTCGGTAACTAACGGTCTACCAGCAGTTTTAAAATGTGATAAAATATATACAAAAAGATATATACGTGAATAAATTGTGGTGCATCATATGCGCATCTCGACATCTTATGTCTCTCCAGTAAGGATTAACGCGGAACTGTAGAGTTCAAAAATATACATAATTGAGCTGACCTGAAATTAAAGAGTCAGAAAACCCATTTAAGTACAGAGTTACACACGAAGGAAATACTCCATAATTTTAGATCGGGTCAGCATTAAACGCTTAAACACACACACACACACACACACACACACACACACACAGAGAGAGACGTGCACGAGGCTCACAGTTCATACACAAATTCGGTGCAAAGAAACTATTACATCCATATACAATAACAGAGGTATATTAATTAAGTAAA
This sequence comes from Pteria penguin, assembly GCA_035048485.1. Classification (NCBI taxonomy): domain Eukaryota; kingdom Metazoa; phylum Mollusca; class Bivalvia; order Pterioida; family Pteriidae; genus Pteria; species Pteria penguin. The sequence goes on from CM068584.1 coordinate 30,154,361, forward strand.
TGAATGTGTTTATTCTAATTTATAAAACAGGGACTTAAATTTCGAATTTTGCTTACGATTGTTTCATCGAAATGTTAAATGAGATTTCTTATTCGTCTGTCTAACCATTATATACCTTCTAAATTCCAATATGCTACAGCTTATGCATATGCCAATGCATCAAACTTTACTGAATAGTATAGCGAGCTTGTTACTGATTGGACACATTATTTGGAAACATATATAAATACGCTGTGATTTCGATACAGAAATTATTACTCAAAATGCGTCTACCATTCATCTTTGCTTTTGGCGTATGTTTTTCGTTTTTGGTTTCGGTACATGCGTGGCCAATCACTACCATTCCACCAACTTCGACGAGAGGATGCTCTGAAGACGATGAATATACATCAAGCGATGGGTGCTATGGAGCATTCTGTGATTTCGACTCTGGTTCCCTTGTGCCCTGGGACGCAATGTGTGCTTTTGAAAAATGAAGGTGAGTAAAATTAAAATATTGGGCTTTAATCTAGTTTCTGATATCCACATCATAGTATAATATTTGTATTAGGACAACTATGTCGAGATCCATTTTTCCGTGTTAGCATTTCGTGAAAGGGATTGCAATTCTATATTATAATGAATATATTTTAAAAGGTTTGGACTGAGCTCAAAATGTTAGATTGTTTTTATTCTTCCCAGGGACCGGTTCTCTACTCATTCTTAAGTTCCAATAAATTTCGACTGCAGTACGTTATTATGAGTGCATAAGTCATCCTCGTACTTTACGTTCTTGTGGCATTTCTGTATATTATTTATCTCCATCTATCGTGGTTCTGTATTCAACGATGTATTAGTTAATATCTCTCTCCAGAGAACGGAAGCATGAATAAAACTACATCAGCGGCACTATGTTCTCCGTGTAGTCAAAGCAAAAATACGAAACCTAAAATCGGTACAGCCAACGAATGCTTGTGATGTACAACAATATAGTGTTTAAACTAGCTTTATAGAAATCAGATTTATTTAAACTTATTTTGCAAATGATACGTCTCTGTTATCCCATTTGACACCAACTTAGGACACGGACGAACGGGCAGAGCACGTTTTTGTCAAAACGGTTTTGGATATTAAAAATGAATTTTATTTTCCCACACAGTTCATTACATTATACAGTCTAGAATGGCAAACCCAATTTAAACACAAGAAGCGAGTACACTTTATTGAGCACAGTTTAAATTCTCTAAAGCACAGATTATCACAAATATTGAAATCCGCTCAGTCCTCTCTGTTAAGGCAGCTAAATTTTATATGAAGCAGAAGACATCTAATTTACACCTTAGATACATGGAGGACATCGGGAGCACTGCTAATGATATTTACTGATGTTGTAGTAATGACGATCAATGTTGCAGTTAGGCAGAAGTGTAGGATTACATGTTTTCAAACACCCCATGCTTTAGAAATGACCACTCTAATTTTACTAGTCACTGCATTCACATAGATTACTCTGAAGTTCTATACGAGACAAAAGAAGCTGGAGGGATCTGCTTGTGTCTACAGGGTAAAACTACATAAACATTTGCGAAAGTATTCGTAGTGGGAAAAGATTGCTAAATAGGACCTGACTTAGCATTAGATTTCCAGGTGTATCTGCGTTCCACTGTCATACTGTGATAGTACTACCATAGAAACATTCCATCATCTGCTTACGTATTTTACTCATGAAGTGATAAAGTGCAGGTTAAGTTGAATGTAATGTACTGACCCATTGGGTGATGACTGTAAACCCACATCATGAAATATCTGTCTTCATAGAATTCCAAGTTTTCGGACTTACATAAGCGGTTACGAAAAATTTTATGAAATATTAAAGAAAATGTTTTTTATTTTTCTTTTAGGTAACGCTGTGTCACCCTATGGCAACTGCATTACCAACAGGGAAAATAAACACACATAGAGGTATTACGGAGTACAGGAAAGGATAAGAAACACGAATATAAATGTGTATTTGCCAATTAAATAAGTATTGCTTATCAACAGTCTTTCAGTTTTATTTAAATTGTATACCCTTACTCAATGGGAATAAAATGCATTGGCAGTAATATATATATAATTTTCGTATTCATGCATGATTTGTAGTACAGTACACCTTTACTAATCGTCTATCCATGTCCTCTCAATGAATGTCGATATCAATTTGTTGTTTCGAGTTTCCCAGTTACGTCGCATGAGTTAATTATCGTCGTATTTTACAATGAAAGAGAAAGCAGAAGGCATCTGACAAAGTTGTATGACACAAATCACCAAGGACCTACACACACACAAATATGATAATAGTATAATATACACGGAACAACATTACAAAAATATTCGATTGTGCTGCGGTTACGTACCGACTTTTGACGGTCAATGAACGTAACAAAGGCTACTTAATTGGTGTGGTTAACATGTTCACGGGCGCCCACCTTCCCACTCTCTGCAAAAGCAGAATAATCAAAGGACATACATTTAAAAAGTTATAATCCTCCATACAGAGAACAAGGATCAAGAGGTTTATCAAGGAGAGAGGCGACAAACGTAAATTATGACAAACGTAATTTACTTCAGCTTATGAATCAAAGTAGTACTACAGGATGACTAATTACTTAAAATTCAGGAAACACACTCGAATACCACATCGATCAACCAAGTTTCCGAAGAAAGCGTCTCCTGCTAGATTGTTGCATTCTTCGGAAAAATTCCGTAGAGAGCTCGCATCTTCGGTGGCAACATCATATGGGTATTTCATCTATTTGTGTAAATAGCATATTCCGCCCGCCCTATTCGTATTCGTTTGATGAATTCATCATTATGTGTTTATTCATGAATTGCCATTTACCTGTCATTATCCTGTGTCGTAGATCAGTGAGTAACAAATGGTATTGTCTCCGAATGATTGAAGAAAGGTCAAGGACCAACATTTCACATGCACGACTTAATTACATATCTCACAAAAAGAAAATGTCTGGGAAATAAATGGGATAGTGAACACAACATCATGTGTGAGGATAATTTATATTGCGGGTGGACCTAAGGCATCATAAGGCTAGTTTTCAATGCTTTTGTACTGACATTAAATATATACTTCATATTTTCAGTGATCAAATTAAGTAAATCACTAAGGAGTATCTCCCTCATGCATAGCTCTATCCTTAGATAGATTATTTGGTTCACTTTTCGGTCATTTTAGTTTCCACATTGCTCTTCATGTTTCTATATATTTTGAGAATCCCAATCATTCGGCTACGAGCATCACTGAAGAGACATAACTTGTCGAAATGCGAATATGATGCACAAAATTAAAATGTATATATGTTCTATATTTACTATAAGTATAATAATAATAATAATAAAGAAAAATAAAACTAAAGAAAAAAGGAAAAATCGCAAGAGAACTATTTTCATACACTCTGCCAGTTTTCTATATGTGGAAAGAAAACCTCCGCCCTTTCTCGTTAACGTGGAAGAAAAGTAGTTTCATGCTTTGAAATATTTGGAAGTAAAAAGCACATTTGGGTCTACCATTAATTAATAGATGGTGTAATTAATATAGCATGGGTGACAATAACGCAGGTTTCAATTTATGATTGTCAGTAAGTGACGTAACGTGATAAATTTTAAATCCTACGTCCTGATTGAAGCCACAATATTTTGCAAGCACCTGCTGACTCTTGCATAATTGACAAATATATTATACTTGATTCTATCAGCTTGTGATGTATCTGTCTACGGTAAAGCCCTATCTGTTGCTAGTGATTCTGTTTTGAATCGAAATATAGAAATATATGGGTCATGTTAAGTGGGAAAACTATTTGTAAATAATTAAAACAAATAACTTCATCTGCTCTGTCCTTAGATTTGTTACTTTCGATTCCCAGAATTTAGGCCTTGAACATCAGACATATTTTGTTATTTTCCATTTGTTTTTCATTTTCACTGATTTTGTATGTCCTCTGGTTTCATGTTTTTTAGACTTATGATTTGCATTGATCCATCATCGTTACATTAATAGAAATAAGTTGTCTAAATGCGCATATGGTTGATTATGTACATCCTGATATTTGAACTGTAACAGTATTTCAAACATTCAGCCTGTAGTTGTTATAGTATTTATTACATTATGATATATATTTCATTTGAATAGTCGATATTAGAAACGATAATAGCAAGATTAAAATTCAACAACTAAAATATCTTTCAGAGATCTAATTTATTCGATGCGAATTTTGTTTAATTTGACAAAGGTGCACATAATATGATTAAAAACAATGTATTTTCGATCGGGTGGGTGGACACATAGAACAGTGGATTTATATTTTAAATTACATTGTACCAGAATGCTGTTTTGGAAATATTTATAACCAAATGTCTAAAAAGACAGGGTAGTAATTTGTTTTCATTAGACATACACTGAGATTCTCAAATAACAATCTATACAATAGTATTTTGAAGAACTGAGATATATATGTACACAGTTTAATATTTTGGAATTATTTATTATTGCACTTAAAATATGAATTGAGAAACAACCTTTCAAAAATATCAGTATAGCCTCTTTATATATTACTTTGAAATTGTAAATCTGGCCATATGGGTAAAATAGTTTCATATTAAGCAATGTTTTAAATATCTATCTATCTTACAACAAATGCTTGTCACGTACATGTGTATTATTTTCACACCGAACACACTTATTCCTGTGAAATGACTATATGTTGGTTTTTTCTGTTATATCGCAACATAGAAGCAGGAGGTAACCAACCTCTTAAACATAGTGGCACAATCCGGAAATCGAACCCCTTACGTTGGCGCCACGAGCTAAGAGCCCCCCCCCCCCCCCCCGCAATGTCTGTATGAACATGTATACTAATTTCAATTGATTGCATTACATCCGCATTCGGACTAAAAATCATTCAATAATGCACGAGACATTTGTGATAATCAAACATGTAGATATGCTCACATACGCAAATGTCAGCTTTTACCAGTATATTGTGCTGCCCATAGAAGCTGTCATATTACAAATTGTTTTTAAATCATGAAGAGGTAGTACTTTTAACAGATGATATGTGTATCATTGCACATCCCTGTTTGTAAGACCATGGAATATGAAATATTTGGATGGGGCATCAATAACCGTCATTTTACTGGGTAAAAACTATAGTTTTCAATAAAAGAAAAATAAATAGAAATAGAAAGAAACGTGCAGAACACATCAACGATCCGACTTTGGAAGGAACTGGAATAACAACCATTGTTCGTGTACTCTTCCATATTATGCCAAACTATTTAGTGTTATACGTCATGCAGCCAATCCTTTGACAATTCTTAGAGAAGGATTCTCGATTTGATACCATTTCAAACGGATTTCATTGAGGAATACATGTATATCAATATACAGGAGCATGACTTTTATATATATTGTATGGTATACAACGTTGTCTATTCTAGCTAGAACATGTGTTGTTGAGGTGTGGCGTTTAAGCACAAGTAAGATACAATTGGACTTAGTGACATCAGACACTTAAATGACTCCAATGAAATTGATCTTTGTTTTAGAGCGTATGAAGAAACTGCCATCAATGGATGAATCTACTACTTTGGATTTTACGACCTATCTATCACTTCTGAAGGTTTAAAAGACATTAACGTTTCAAAAGTAGGCAAAACCGTATAAAATGATTTACTCTGAATCATAATTGTTCTCTTTCTGGTGCGCATATGGCAAAGGTAAATGAAATGAGATATAAATGTTGGAGATGATGAACATTTTATTGCTTGTTTATTGCATTACCTTACTTCGGAATTATTTCACGTATACGATGTGTCAGCGAATTTCAGCTAACTATTCAAGATATAAAATTAAGATATACAACACATTTTTGAAACAGCTTAAAATATATGAATTACCAACCACTCTGCAAATATAAATACATGGACAATAATTTTCTTTTATTTACCTTTTCAAGTGTAGCATTTGTTTTTCTAAACGTAACCTAATATTTCTATTATTCATAAATAAAATAAACAACGAAGAAATGCTGATCAGTTTTGCACAATAACATATTCAATTGCCGGACATGGGTAAATTTCAGTGCGTGCAGATGCTAGACTGTGCAAACAACATTACAAAACTGCAGATCACATTTAAATATCCTTAAAACATCACTTTTGGTTAAGACTTAGGTTATGGTTTGTAGGCCTCACAATACGTACTCACTTTTATCTTTTCTTAATAGGTTCTATTTACATAGTTACAACGTAAAAATATGACCCCTTCTGAATAATGGCATGAAATTTAAAAAAAAATATAGAACATATATACCTTTTAATTTTGTGCACCATATGCGCATAATCTCAACACAAGCTTAAAAATCAAAGGACTCAAAAGTCCTGAGAGTCGGCTTTGCTGATTTTAATATAGTACATATAGAAAAGGAATGTTATTGCTAAAGTAAAACCCGTGATTGTGAATCATTCACACAAACATATGTACAAATGTATACATTCCTATACATCGTTATCTAAATAAAAATTCAATTTTCCCGAGACATGAAGCGAGTAATTCAGATTGTGATCATAATGAAAATTTACCTGAATATATATTACTATGCCTAGCGATATGTATAGAGGAGTAGCAGTGCGACAAATTAATTTTGCACTTGCTTTTAATCAAATCAGTATGATTCATAAATTTTGAGGTCGCATTTTGTATGATGCCTGGCTAGATACCATCTGTTATACTTAATAATTTATGAATTTATTTGCTGCAATTTGTAATACGAAGCTCAGCGCATTGCTCAGTCGGTAAAGTACATGTACGGAGACAGACCAGAGGTCTGAAGTTGGAGCGATGCACGAGACAAATGCCACCAAAAAAGTAACATTTTCACTGTAATATATATAATTACATACAAGTATGAATTTTTTTGTTCTCCGTATACGCATTTTGACACCCTATGTCTCTTCGGTGATGTTCAAGACATAAATTGCGGATTTCAAAAATATTTCATTGACTTTACTCCAGCCATTACTTCCAAGCTATCTAATAATAAACAGGTTTTGGATTGCCTACATATCGACATTAATACAGAAAATTCTACCACGTGTTCATGCACCTCACTGAAATTCCTTTACAGACCTCTGGACATATTATTGCTGGCGATGTCAGCGTAGTTAATAACAATCTTTACCAACGTATTACAAAAGGCTCTAAATTTATAGAGCCCAAAGCATATAGTTGGAAAGAAAACGAAGATGTCGACATAAATACAATGTCTGATTGGATTAAAAATGTAAGTTTCTTGATAAAGTCAAGGATGAATAACTTTTAAAAGAACATCTCGGGGATTCTTCATACCCCCGCTTTTGATAATCCAAACGTTAAAGCAAAACTAGAAAGAATGCACCAGAGTTATGTTTTAGTGCCGGTGTTATATAGTAGTTTTTTTCCCCATAGTAGTCCCCCCACCATGAAAAATGTCTATATAGTAGATTTCCGCCAGGTTGGAAAAACTGCTATATGGTAGTCTTTTCCCCGTAGTAGTTTTCGAAATTATACACGTTCGTTCTGTATCAATCAGATAACATTTGAAATACAAATGTTCTGTAGTAATAGCCTGTGGTGCCGATGGTGTTATGGTTAGTGGGTTTCTATATACTGTTAACTGTTTTGTTTTTTTGTGTGTATTTGTTTGTTTGGTTTTTTTTGGGGGGGGAGGGGGGTTTTTCTGTTATATTTATTTATTTACAAGTCTTTCGTTTTATATCTTTACCATAGTATGCTAGTTTCTTCTATTATTTCATTGAAAAAATTGAAAAATTGTCATTAACTTGCACATAGATGTCAAACATGACGTCAGGCTGTGACTCAAGATTCGATACCAGGCAACTTTTCGTAAAACATCATAAATAATGTAAAGCTGATGGATAAATCCAAACAATAAGTTTGAAAATCATGAAAACAGAGGACATACAAAATCAGTGAAAATGAAAACCAAGTGGAAAATAACAAAATATGTTTACTTGAAGAGCTTCTGTATACTTCTATAATGAAGTGAGATCAGGTGCCCGGGAAGAGTGAGCATCTCCTGCTTGCTAGCAACACGAGACACATATACCCAGTAGAAAGAGTCAAACCGTGTTAATTTATATATAAATTTAAATATGGAAATGTCAAAGTAGGTAACCTTCTTAGGTAACTTTATCTGAAAGTCGCCAATTTCCGGGGAATAACTACTATATCACACCGGCCAACAAAAGCTTTTAACAAACTGTACTTGCATGCGAGGCATACTACTGCAACTGTCTTATACAGGAACTTGGTCTTAGCTGAGATACTGGTAATCCGACATACATTCGCTCATTACTCACTACTGAAAAAGGCGTGATGACCATAAATCAGTATCGAGTTCTTTTAATGTATCTATTAAAAGGCATGGGTTCGAGTGACCATACACATATTGGATTACCAAACTGCATAAAAACCAAACAAAGAAATATTGCAAGATCCAGTAAATGTTCTACCAAACCTCTATCATCCCTCCATACCAATATTCTATCCGTAGTTATAGAGAAAATTCAGATGTAATATGATTTTATCTATTCTAGATGTGGTGCTAATCAGTTTTGGCTATCAAAAAACTATGAAAGACCGTTAAGTTAATTTGAAATCTCAGAGTTTCGATCAAATTCATCAAACCTTACGATTTTTCGACTCTTAACAGAAGTATTACGCATGACAAATTGAAAAACGCAATATTTAAAATTATTGAAAAGTATTTAACAAAGAAAGATTCAAAAAGAAACAATTACGTAGTTTCGGTTATCCAGACAAATTTTTATTACTATTTTTTTATAATTATTATTGTTGTTATTATTATTATTATTATTATTATTATTATTATTATTATTATTATTATTATTATCATTATTATTATTACTATTAATATTATTATTTATTATTTATCATCATCATCATCATCATCATCATCATCATCATCATCATCATTATTATTATTATTATTATTATTATTATTATTATTACTTTCCTGTTGTGAAAAAAGAAGTCATTCGAAATTCAAATACTCTGATTAAACATTAAACGTGCTGAGATTTCTCTTAGACTACATATATTCCAACAAATTGTCTGCATTCCAACGCGCACTAATTTTGCACCTTTGTTGGCCGATTGTGTCCTCTGTTTATGCGAAGCTTGATTTATACCAGAGTTTGAAACAAAAGCAACTGGTAATGAAATTTAAATACCCATCCAGATACACTGACGATGTGTTGTCTTTAAATAATCAGCAATTCTTCTGCTTCGTATTTAGATCTTCTGAATATTGGCAAAGATGGCAAACTACTTTCTTCACTATATGGCCTAATTTTCCTATTGTCAATTGTTAATTTTCCACATTCATATCGTAGCATTCCTTTATCTCCTGCATATGTTGTCTGTGTGTCTCGGCTGATCCAATATAATACAGCTCCTGACTATGGTTCCTTCGTTTACCGTGTCATATTACTTAGTGATAAGACATTTTCTACCCTTATTGGATGCCATTGTCCGACATGGTACCTTCGTTATTCAACTGAAGATTTTCTTTACCGTTTAAGATTTGGGTAAATTTCTCTTGAATAACAATACTAATCCTGACCTTTAGTACCACCGTGAGATCCAATAACTTGCAGCTTATATATATGCTGATGAGATATTGAATATCATTGTGAATTTGGATGGACACGTCATTTCGGAGACATATAGATAAGCATGGTTTACGATATACAATAAATTACTCATGATGCGACAACAATTCATTTTGCTTTTGGCATATATTTGTTGTTCTTATTTTCGGTACATTTGTTCCAAACAAGGAATTCTGCTGGATGTCTATCGACGATGAATACACAGTCTTATTAAAGTGCGACTTGTACTTCGTTCCTCTACAATACTCTTATATGTACAAGATCTTACAACAGCCCATTAGGGGTCATCTCGGTGTGATCTTTCATTACAGCCCATCAGAATATGTGCTAGAGATCTGTCCGTATTATTTCGCATTCTAATAACTTTAGGGATATTGAACTCTCCCGATCACTTCAGAATATTAGTATATTGAATTCATGTTGTTTGTTCTTTTTCGACAAAATGTGTTTGAAACAACGTATTTCATTGGTCCGAAAGAATCAATTTTCCTTGGATATAGAATGCAGGTCGTATATAAATTAAAGGTCGGCCATCCTGAGATGACCTTGCATCGGCAGTTGTAAGATCTTGTACATGTAGAATATCCTAGAGGAACACAGTACAAGTCGCGTTTTAATACGTTCGGATGAATACACATCCAGCGATGGGTGCCCTGGAGCTTACTATAATACAGAAACTGTTCAATTTATTCACTGGGACGAAAAGTGTCCTTTTGAATAATAAAGGCTAGTTTAATTAATATATTGGGTTTTACCTATTTGATTATTTGAGGACATCCACGTTAAAGTACAATATCTGTATTAGGACAAATATCTAGAGATCCACTTTTCCTGTGTCTGCATGCAAAGATGATGGATAAATCCAAACCATAAGTTCGAAAATCATGAATCCAAAGGACCTACAAAATCAGAATGAAAAATGAAAATGAAAACCAAATAGAAAACAACGAAAAATGTCTACTTAAAGACCATATGTGAAAGCCCTTGATGGAGTGAGATCAGGTGCCCGGGGAGAGTGAGCATCTCCTGCTTGATAGCAATACCCGTCATATATACCCAGTAGAAAGAGTCAAACCGTGTAAATTCCATGTATATTTATACATCAAGAAGTCAAAGTAGGTAACCTTCTAAGTATAAAAGGTGTCAAATCTGTGTAACCTGATCGGGATCGGTCTCAGTTCAGAATATCATTTAAAAGTCTGGATAACGAAATATTATATTGTGTAAAAAGAATCTTGTAACGGCCATAGAACTTCCCCAGTGACGTTATTAGTCTAGCAGCTATATAACCCTGGTTGAGTAGCTTATCTGAAAGTTGCCTAGTCCTCAAAACAATTTCATTGTAATTTGAACATGCTCTGGAATAACGTATTAACTGAAATATGAATACGCCGTATGCGGGAGATGAAGGAATGTTGATACTTATGAAAAGAAAGTTTGTGATAGCAAATTGAAATCGTCACGTTGGTCATAAAGTGAGGTGTTCAATGTCGAAAGACCACATGATATCTAAATAAGAAGTAGAATGCATAGCTCTGCCCTTAGATTGATTCTTTGATTCAATTTTTCGGATAGTTTTGCTTAAATACTGCTCTTTACACTTCAAATATTTATATATTTTTAGAATTCCAATCATTTGGCCACAAGCATCACTGAAGATACATAATTTGTCGAAATGCACATATGGTGCACTAAATTATAAGGTTTATATGTTCTATATTTATTATAACCACTAGACCGCTGTCACTGCTGGTGGACTGATGGTCCCGGAGGGCATCACAAGTCTAGTTTTCATTCCTTTCTTCTGACATTTAATATATACTTCAAATTTTCAGTCATCAAATTAAATAAATCACTCTAGAACTAAGGAGTATCTCCCTCATGCATAACTCTGTCTATAGATAGATTCTTCGGATCACCTTTCGGTCATCTTGGTTTCAACACTGTTCTTCAAATATTTATATATTTTGAGAATTCCAATCATTTGGCCACGAGCATCACTAAAGAGGCATAAATTGTCGAAATGCCCATATGGTGCACTAAATGATAAGGTATATACGTTCTATATTTATTATAACCACTAGACCGGTGTCACTGCTGGTGGACTGATAGTTCCCGAGGGCATCACACGTCTAGTTTTCATTCCTTTTAATGACATTTAATATATACTTCAAATTTTCAGTCATCAAATTAAGTAAATCATTCTAAAACTAAGGGGTATCTCCCTCATGCATAACCCTGTGTTTAGATAGATTCTTCGGATCACCTTTCGGTCATTTTGGTTTCAACACTGCTCTTCAAATATTTATATATTTTGAGAATTCCAATCATTTGGCGAAGAGCATCACTAAAGAGACACTAGTTGTCGAAATGCGCATATGGTGCACTAAATGATAAGGTATATATGTTCTATATTTATTATAACCACTAGACCGGTGTCACTGCTGGTGGACTGATAGTTCCCGAGGGCATCACACGTCTAGTTTTCATTCCTTTTAATGACATTTAATATATACTTCAAATTTTCAGTCATCAAATTAAGTAAATCATTCTAAAACTAAGGAGTATCTCCCTCATGCATAACCCTGTCTTTAGACAGATTCTTCGGATCACCTTTCGGTCATTTTGGTTTCAACACTGCTCTTCAAATATTTATATATTATGAGAAAGAGACATAAGTTGTCGAAATGCGCATATGGTGCACTAAATGACAAGGTATATATGTTCTACATTTATTGTACACAGTATAATCATTGCCCATTGAGAATTCACTACAGTATAAGCCTTATTTTGGGTATTTTCAATTCAGGTTTCAGAGTGATTTTGACCTTTCAAAAGGATCGTGAGTGATATTATTTTTGTAGAATAGAGGATATCACCAATGACACCAAATATTTGTGTGAAATGGAAAGACATTGACATAGTTATAGCTCAGAAGTCACCACGGAAATGTACAAGAAAGTTTGAAAACAAGTACTGCAATACTTGCAGTTGTACTATTGATTGTACGACAGATGCGATGTCGACTTAGGACGGTCAATTGAGTAATAAATTTATTGAGTAATAAAAGGTACACAGTTGGTGTGTTTTACGATTTTACGCTCGCACCTTTGAGAACTATGATCATTACATATTGGACATTCAACAAAATATGAACCGGTTTTGGTGTTATTGTTTTTGTTTTTGTTTTTTTTTTTTGGTTTTTTTTTTTTTGGTATTTTAGTTATTTTCCAGGCGCCTTTGACCTCTCAGAAATTATTTTGAATGACTTTCGTTCAATATCACTATTGCGAGTGAAAATTTGTTCAGTATGACAAAATTCTGATGGACATAGAAGATATAACTTCGGACGGACAATGAGACAGACAAATGGATACAGAAATTATATGTTCATATTCCAAGAGGTGATTTATATTTGTTTGAGGAAAGATCAGTCCTTTTTATAAAATCACCTTTTGTATTTAAATGTTTTTTTTTCGGAGTGACTTTAACCCTTCAGTAATTCTGAGTGACCTTTGTTTAAAAGCCGAGCCATAAAAGGGTCTTGAATGTTTAGCACGGAATCCCGTCATGGTCCTTCATTTAGTCATTCAACTAACCTTTTTTCCGACAATAAGAATCGACTGTGTAAAATTAAATTTAAATATTTTTATTTTTATATTTAACTCATTAAGTGATCAAAAATTAATTTGGTAAGTATTTTAACCAGCATGAACTACATTTCCATACAAGTAAGTACTTCGAATTTCGTATTAATCTCATCTGAACGCAGATCGTCGTATGTCATGTATTAGGAAATAAAATTATATTTATGTTGAATCATTCCCCAGACATTGATATATTGCCCTGTTTGCGTACAAAGCAATTAAGAGAAACTAGCCGATATCAGCTTTTCACAAGATCTAGAAATCCAGCTTATCGCGTGACGAGACTTTCCGTGCCTACCATGCAAAGTATGATACTATTCTGATGAGCAGAGTTCGGACAAACGACAGGTAGACAGATACGACAGTTTCCTCTCTTTAAACACACACAGTTTTTGACGAATCGTCTGATATTTACACATTCAATTTTATTCAGTCAATGTTAAACTTGCAACAATAAATATTCAACTATCAAGTGGTTTAAGGCATATTATGCCTCAAATGTCCACTGTGGTACATTGTTGTTAATGCAATAGTCATATTACACCAGTTACTTTTGAATTTTACATTTACATCTTCTCAATTACAGCTGAAATATCAAATGTATCGGCTTTTCTCTCCTGCAAAGCCAAGGGAGACAAAATGGTACTTACCTGCTATAAAATGTTTGGTGAACGCCTGAAAATTTACTGACATATAAAATATAGTTTCTTTATTTTTATATAACCGTTGCATGACAGCCTAACGTCATACTTTTAGAGTATTGGTTATAAAAAGACATAAAGTAAAAGAAATATGCAATTACTTATTTATTGCGCTGAATAACTATAATCATCTTCTGATATAAAAAAAAATACGATATATCATAATATTTCATTATGTATCTTACCATTCACATATTTTGAATTGCTCACTTTGCAATTGGTCTCTACATCGTGTTTGATCTCTTTGATCATCTTGTGACGGATGAGCTTTCGCCGTATACGTGAAATAATCGTGGAATGACGTACAAATTAACCAATCAATCAACATAATTGTTGACCCTGTATTACATCAACAAATTCTTCATCATCACCACCATTAAAATCCTAGCCTCATTTTATTTGTTTATGGCATACGCACTCGGTTTAAAAAGGTAATGCAGCCTTGTAATACGGAATGGGTCACATTACAGCTAAACATTTATTGAAAGGAAGCTAGCTGGTTTTCGTCATTGGTTTACTGCTACATGACCTTCGAGCGAGATATACCTTTTCGACAAGAATATATACACCCACTCCCTATTTCATTAATTACTGATCAAGAGTATGATGACGTACTTAGGGGTTACCACGCGAGTGTTTTACAAAACTGACAGGGTATCGGCGAATACAGCTGTGAAACGGAAATTTTTGTAAAACATTAACCCCATTCTAATGCATTTGACAAAAATAATTCCAACTATAGGCACAGAGTTATAGTTTTCAAAGCCAAGTTGCTAATCACAGTCATATAAAAAACTGTAGGGTATCGTGCCGTCATAAATCAGAAACTGCAGGGGTATCGTGAATACCCTTGCAGTTTTCAAATCGCACAGCCAATGAGATCGCGTGTTACAAACAAGATGCATTAGAATTGCCTTTTCTTAAATATACATATGATCCACCTCTGTAAGATATTGGTAATAGATTTACTATTTGGTAAATAAAGAAACTTATAAATTTGATGTCAATTATTCCATAGATCTAAAGAATGACTCTAATTTTATTTTAAGGCAAGTCTTTTCAAATACACACCATCTTCTCATCATATCCAGAGGTAACTTCAAACGGGTCTGTAATCGTGCAAATTGATATCAAACTCGCAATAGCATCTGTGCTCGGACGAACAACAAGTGTTTACCTAATCCTAGCACAGTGTCATTGTTCGCTGATAAAAGGAAATCTGGAATAATTCTTTCGGAACTCTCTATGAAATATTGGCTTGTCGGGAAAAGACTTGCAATTGAAACACGTTTAAGCACTGTGTTGTCCGACTTGTAGCACAGATTAGCATTAAAACGGTAAGCGAGACAACATGAAATATATCTCGAGTCCACAACATTAGTGTTCCTGGGTGGTATGCTACAAAAGATATTATCTGCTCAGCTGACTCCTCATATAGAGACTTGCGGTAGACGGATTTTCATCTGATGCGCTACATCCTAAATAAATCCAAGTTCAATCTCGGCTTCCTAAAATAGTTATCCATGCAGAAATGTCGGACATGCCGGCAAAACCGACAAAATTTCCGAATGTCCGACTTGTTTGACGAAAGTGCCGGTCAGGATGATCGACATAACTCGGATTTTAGAAAATGCGCTATTCGTGGTCTTGGTCATTTGAGCGTTAAATAATATTGCTATCGCGCTTAGATAACAAACGAGTAACAGGCCCGGAGTAAAACATTAACATGACCGACCTTGGACACAACAACAAGGTGACTTGACCTATAAAATTTACGCCGGGCGAAAGCCAGGTCAAAAGAGGAAAATTCAAGAGACAGTCACATCAGGAAGTTAGAAAAAGAAATAAGAGACCAATGGAAATCGGGGATTTAAAGAATTTTGGTGGGAAGTGAGGGAATGGCTCGTTCATGAAGAGGGGAGGGAATGAAGTGCCTGTATTGTGCAAATGCTTCTATCATACCTAGGATGAATAATACCACAAATTTCGTTACTGGGTCCAACATCTACAGACTTTCCACTATTATGGACCATGAAACCTCTGTAACTCATATCAAAGCGACTTACATTCACAAGGCAAAGGTTTTGAAGTCAAAGTCAGGTGTGAGATCGGAGGCAGAAATGGCTCTCATTTCTATGAATGAGTCGGTCAGAAAAGAAATCGAACTTAAGTTTCGCAATGTACGCGTCTTAGTAAAGCATAACCGTCCAATATCAGAATATCTGTGGATCACTGAGTCGGACGAAGCAAAAGGCCTACATCATTCTCAAACATACAACATAGGGGGGGGGGGGGGGGGGGGGGGCCACATGTTTTCTTGAAGCCATTGCAAGTACCATAAAGAGTGAGTTAGTAGGTGTGATGGAAAATATCAGTTTCCTCTCTCTGACAATGGATGGTAGTACAGACTGCAGTACCACGGAACAAGAAACCATAACTTTACGATTTCTATGTATTGGTGAACCAAGATCAACAAGTTCAACAGATCTGTTGGATTTCGTCAAGTCCAAAATGTCTGAAAACAACATGACCGAGCATATGTACAAGTTAATTGGATTTGGCTGTGACGGGGCCTCTAACATGCTAGGTATACAAAGTGGACTGGTGGCTTTGCTAGAAAAAGAACATGCAGAAATTGTTAGCGTGCACTGTTTGGCCCATAGAATGGAGTTAGTGTACAAAGATGTTGTAAAAAATAACAAGTTGTATGTGCAAGTTTCAACACTATATTTGTGACTATACTATTTTATTAAAATAGTTCAAAACAGAAGAGGAACCCGAAGGAAGCTATGAAGGTACTAGTCCAACTAACATATGATTTTTCTTTTACTTGACTTAAATGGTTACATGTTTCTATATATAGGAGATGCTTACTCCTACGCATATGACCTTGTAGTTATTAACATTGAGATAATCATGCTCGGATTGAGATATTTTTTCAAGGAGGGGTCTTACCTGACCAGGACAGGTGGGTCCAACCATAAAGATTTACAAGGAAAAGAATAATTTAAAGAGGATTTTCACAAATTCCAGGGGGCCCAGTCTAACCCCCCACCCTTCCCCCAGCCCCCTGGATTTATGCATTGTATTTAAAATTGTTTGTTTCTACACATTAAAGCATTTTATGAGGGGCATTATTGTCATCATTGTATCTTTTACCTTTCCTCTTTTCCTCTATTTCTTGAAATATGTTCATAGGTTATGGAACTCAGGGACGCAATGCCCCACAGGGTCAGCGGAAGCAGATGACTCTCACACATAAAGAGAGGGATTGACACTCTGTTTCGGACATATCCAGCCTTCATTAGCCAACTGCAAGACGCATTTCACAAGAATACCAAGGCTGAGGGATTGGCTTGACCGCTCCAAAATTACAGCATCATTGTGTATGCTGCTCTATTGCAGGTAAAAGTCAGTTATAAATGCACATATATTTTGCTGTGATTTTAAAGTGAGTTTAGACTTGGGCATGTCTTTGCATGTCATTTCCACAATGTTGCTTAGTTACATTACATCTGTTTACCAACAATATGTACAAATATTGCTATCTGTCCATGTTTCTATGATTGTCTGATACACACTTTTCTGGTATAAATTAAATCAATGAAACACAGTATAGTTAAAATTATTAAAGCAAAATTATTGAAATAATTTATTTTCCATTCAGGAAATTATCAGTCCCCGCGTACGCTATCCTTGAACCTACAGAAGTCGAATACCACATTAGCAGATGCTAGGTGTGACATTGGCACTGCCAAAGACGTCTTGTATGATGTGGAGTGAGTGTTCTATTATCTAATATATGTTGAAAAGTAAAATATAGCTATGAGGAGTTTGATCTTGCTACATCACGAATCATTATAGGGGGTCTTTAACATGCCAAAATGTCATACAGCAATATGTCACAGACAGTGCAGCATACTCCTTCTGGGCACCTGATCACATCTCTGGCTTCAAGGAGGCCATGATTTTGGTATTGTTGCTTGTGCCAGAGTGACATTGCATACGTTCTATCATTTTATACACTGCATTTTAGAAAAAGTCCAGAATCTGGTTAAAGACCAGGAACTCGTAGAATACCAATTGAACTTGATGAAAAGAGGCCAGAGTATACCGTACATGTAGCGTGGAAGTTGGAAAATCCTCGTTGCCACGGTGGGCTGTCCACGTCTGTCCTCCGTGGACACCTCGCGAGGCCACTTTTCTGTCCACGTTAATGCTTTCTAATACAATTTGCCATCTACCTGTACTTGTCCTCGCGAGGTCAAAAGCGGACAAGTTTTTCACACCTTTTACCTGTATTTGTCCTCTGGTGGTCAAAAGGGACAAGGTTTTCACACCTTTTAATTAACCTGTCCCCCACTGGACGTAAGGGATATTACATAGATGGGCCGGTATTTTGCAAATGTATCATGAAATATTTCGTTAAATAATACAAAAGGAAAGAAAAAAATGACCGTTTTTCAATGACCACGCCAGTAGATAGCTTCAGATTGAGACAAGACCGGTTTCAGAGATGAACTACATACGGCACTGATAATAGCCTTTACGTTGTTTGAGTTGTTTTATTGTATTTGTTCAGTCAACCGAAAAAGTAAAATGTTTGCCTGTTAAGTTTTTTCCACATGCATGTAATTCTTCATTTAACAGACGAATTTAGAAGAATCTATCTGAAGTTAAAGAAATGCAAATTGCTCACACGATTTACACTCTTATTATATTCAAAGTAATTCATTTATAATAATGCATGATGGCAATATTAAGGACAAATAAATGTGGTTTTAAAAATATAAATGCCTTATCAAATAAAACCAATCTACCGATCTTTATTAAATAATGTTATCATTTGAATAAAGGTTCATAATATTCATAATAAATTGAAATACTGTTTAATATTTGTTGACTACGTGATTAATTATTTCCGCGTAAAAAATTTCAAAGAAATTCTTTTGTGTTCTGATTAAGTAATTAGCTATTTTAAGCAAAAGTAATGATCTTAATCATTGCATGAAAGGTTAATTAAAATCATTATAAAATACCTGTTAAAGTATGTTTTTACAATTAAGTGTCGCTAAAGACTTCTTTCAAGTACCGGTAACTCTTAAAGAGCGAGATCAAAAGAAGTGAGACGTACTCCTAATTAAAGAAGTTATAATAAAATGATATTTTCAAAACTCCACACTTCATTCAAAGTTGTCAACATGCTTCGTAGACGCAGGACGCTTAAGCAATCTTCACATTTTCTTGTACGGTTTTTGTGTGACGACACTTTGCAAGTACGCACCAGGCAATTTTTCAGAACTGATGCTGCGATCTCCACCGGCTGTGAATATGATGTTCAATGGGGACATGAGGATGAGGTAAAGTTCATGTTTCTATTGATTTAATTTTAGTTACTATATAATTGATAAATGAAAATATGAAACTTACTTATCAGCAAAAATCATTTCTAAATCTACCGATGTAACCAGAAATTTTTCTCTCTATTAAACTTCAGAATGTTGTCATGCAAAATAATTTCATTTCAAATATATGTTTAGTGAGGCCCAAACTTTCCTTAGTAAAATGAGATACATGTTTTAGATAACTTTAAATGATTTATTTGTATCCCAATATATCAAAGAATAAATAAGTTAACAAGCTCTGGGAATTTCACCGGTTTATTTCAAGTACTTTACAAGACATGAGGATATGAAAATGGACAATATTGCATTTTCATACCATTTTCTTAGCAAATCAAAATGCACGACCTTACAATTTCACAAGTGTGTAACTTAATCAGTTATGCATAAAATTTATAATCGTTTTATATTAATCTACTCTATGTACTACAGGTATTCTAAAAAAAAGATAAAAACATTGATTATAATTCTCATTATATCTGGTAATATAAACTCTTAAACTTGACGAAGAATGTGTTTTTCCCTTCGATGAAAATGTCTTACTGGTACTCCAAATGTCCAGGGTTATTTTGTTTTAAAAACATAAACAAGGATTCATATTTAAAAATTATTATTAAAAATGGTTACTTATAAGGATATTTGGAGGAATTTCGATTGTATGACATGACAATACTATATATATTTACAGTATGTATTATATTCATTATAAAAACTTTAATTATAAGTGTTATTATAAACTCTACATAAATACAAATGAATACCCAGTTTACTAAGATCGCTAATCAATATCTTGAAAGGTGACAAGAAGTACGAAATCAAGGGTGAAATGGTATCAATTGAATCGGGGGAAACATACTTATTGAATATAATGCGCCAGTAGAGATAAATTAAAAACTGAACATAATAGATTAAAAAAAAACATCGCTTTTATGCTCATTAATTCTAAGCGCGACGTCAATTACAAGGCAAAATAAACATCTCGCTGTACCGCCGCGCTATCGTTAAATATTTTGATGATTTAAGCTATTTTCAAATTGCCGTAATTTCTTTCTTTCTACTCCAAATCAGATGAAATTTAAGAAATAAAAATAAAATATAATGAATATTTCAATGATATGATTTTGATTTACATGTTAAATATATTTCTCGATAAATTATTGATGTGAAAATAGCAAGCTACGCATTTTGATCAATTTGAACATAGTCATTTGCAATGGGCTTCACTAACATGTTTGTTTGTCTTGAATGAAACTTATATCAAACTTAGTGGGTTTGTAGACATTGGTGAGTTCTTTCTTACTGTCCCGAACTTTCGTGACCTTGACATAAATATTTACATATTTCATTGCTGTTAAGTATTGGAATATTCTTTTCGAAAGATAGAAACCATTTTCCCATTTTAAAGATAAATATCTAAACACACCCTCCATCATTGCCCCCCCCCCTATTTTTATTCAGACGTATAATGTTTAGTATTTGGCAATGGACCAATTTTGACCCCTACCCCTTTAAATTCATCCAATAAACACACTAGTTTCGAAACACACGTTAGTGTCAAAGGGGCATACCAGAAGTTGCCAAAGATTCGAATTAACTCAAATGAAGTTTATGAACAGTGTTATCACTAAGTTAGATGTCATGAATCGCCGCTTAATAAATCTGGAGGGCAAATTTTCCGCGCTGGAAGAACGACTAGATAAACAATCTTTTTCGGTGCCAGATTCAGGGAACCCATCAGTGATCATTCCCTCTATCCCGGTGACGGCTCCTGTGGATCCAGACTGTGTGCCTGAAAAGTTTGCTATTGATATGGAGACACTGAGGTCCATGAAGTCTTCATCATCTGGCCCAGGAAACTTTGCACTGCGCCTAATTAAGCGTCTGTTCCCAGAGCTGTACGGGTCATCTAACTTGCGCTTGAAATATAACTGGTCCGGCGGGGGTTTACATCAAAAGTTGCGACTAGACCCCCAACGCAGTGAGGTAGTGAGACTATACGTGACTTATTTCTACCCAGAGGTCAAGCACGATGAACAATTTATCAAGATGGTCGTTCCTGCTGTAAATGAAGGTCTTCGAAGACCTCTTGAACGTAAGGACAGAGTACGAAAAAAACTGGACCGAGAACAGCGCATATTAGAACAATCTGTTTTTGCATCACCGCTTTCAGAGAATCATAGTGATCCGTACGCTTTCACCGATGAAGGACTGAGATACACATGTTTTTGAATTAATTTGAAAATATCATGTTGAAAATTTGCCACTATTCAGTTAATATGTATGTTTATAACGTATGTTTTGTAATGTATATTAGAACATATTAGAACGATATGCTTGGATCACGGGCTTTAGATACTTATACCGGTAGTAGCCTTTCACTGATGGACTGATGAGATACGCGTGTCTGAATTTATTTGAATAAATGTTGAAATATATGTCACTTGTTTGTTAATGTGCATGTCTTTTATAATGTATGTATGCTTTCTTATG
This sequence comes from Pteria penguin, assembly GCA_035048485.1. NCBI lineage: Eukaryota > Metazoa > Mollusca > Bivalvia > Pterioida > Pteriidae > Pteria > Pteria penguin. The sequence continues at coordinate 30,176,330 of CM068584.1, forward strand.
TATATATGTTTATATATTGTGGAAAATAAAACTGTTAAAACTTCAATATTCTTCATTAAAGTGTCCAAGGTTCCTACGGGCCTGTGTTTGTCATAAAATAATTATAAATATTGTATACACACGGCCGTATTCGGGGAATAAATGATACGATACTGTACAAAACTGCAAATATGCAATGTTGCATATGCAATATGATCATTCATGTGTGAACCAACTTTTTTTTAATTTGAGCCACAGAGGTGTGAAAATCGCAAGTGTGAAAATTGTCATACATGTACATACAAATGCATATACATGTATTCTATCGTTATATGTGGGTGTGTATTAATAAATTGTGTACTAGCATTACTATTTTATATTTGAAAATTAATTATTATCAGATTTCTTGTGATTTATTACTCCCCCTCAACAGCAAAATCTAAGAACCGTATCTCCGGCAAAGGGAGAAAACCCAAAAATGAATACACCCCCCCCTTCTTTTATTTGTACTTGTTGATAATGAAGAATTGTACGATGTTTCAGTCAAATATCTTATTCGCCAATACAATGGGCGATTTTCCTATTCCAAGTCTAAGCATCCGTGAAATTAATACAAAAATAGATACGATCGTATTGGGAAAGAATATGTAACCAGACAAAACAATAAAAAAAAAGGGGGGGGGGTTTCCTCTCTGTTTAGGTCAAACGGCACTTAGTCCAGGTAACCTTACGACTGGAGCACGCGTGTTGTGTGAAGTCTATTGTTCTACTTCACCCTGGTAGCGAATAAGGGTTTGACTTATGACACTGATTAATACACGGAATTAGACGATCGTATCCGATGAAATCATAAGATACATACGGCCCTATATCTGGCAGGAATATGTAAGAAGCTAAGAAATTTAAAGGAAGGGGGGTGTTTCTGAAAGATACTTTTCTTTCCTGTTTAGGTAAGAAAACGACCGACACTCTAGTTTCCCTTGCGACTCCAGTGCGCATGCTTTGTCTTTTGTTCTGAGATTATAAATATTTTTCAAAAGTTTGCCTGCACTTCACCAGGAAGATAAAAGAATACATAAAAAAGAAGAAACCCGACCAAAGAAAATAATAATGAATAAAATAGAATGAAGATCAATGTCCATATGTATTAATATTTACCAGAATTAATCAATCGTGTATTTCATCGTAATCGCATGTAATATTTCAAAATCTGAATATGTTTATCAGAGCAATCAATAATGAATATCATATCACATATAATATGAATTTATTTGATTTTATAGTCGGCTTTACTGAACTGACCCCACAAGTAGTAATTGCGCTCTTCAATTCGGATCGTTGCCTTCTTTAATTAAGAGTCCGAAATAGGTATTACAAAGAAACTCGGCACACTCTCGGAATAATAAATCAATTTTTGTGTGCATGTCCTTGGTGACTTTTGTCATACAGCTTTGTCAGATGTCTTCAGTTTTCTCTTTTAAATCACACTTATACACGTATCTGTACAATAACCGTCTTTACCGATTTCATTCAAATACCATTGATGCACTTTTACGACAAGTAGATATACGGGTATAAAGAATGTATTTATACGTCCAAACAGGGACGTATATATCTAAAACATTATATACGTCCGTGCTCCAGGTGCGCACTATATTTTCAATTTTTATATAAAAAATGCGTTCTAGTTTTAAAAATATTTAGAACAGCAGAATACCTTAAGATACATTTCAAACGTTCATTGTGTAATCAATCAGAGGAGATTTAAAAAGATGTTAAATGATTATTAATCAAGATATCTTTAAGTCTAATTTCGTTATTTTTCATGCTTCACTGAACAAACACAATACGCTTCATCATAAGGTCGCTGCCTTTTTAGCACTATCATACCCATTTACCGGTACATATTTCGTGTCCACGTTTGACCGTCTGACGGCGCGGACACAGGTAAATGACCACCTATATACGCGGTCAATATGGCCGATATACAGGAACAGTGTCCACGCGTGTCCGCGGCTTTACACGCCCAAATCCAATGTCCACGGTACATGCACGGTAGACACAGCAAAAACTGTAAAGGATTTGATAAATAATCTGAAACACAAGATGGAAGATAAGTAATTTCAGGAGGATTGGTCTGCAAGTTGAAGGAATTTTAAAAAAAGATATAAACAAATAAAAAATTCTAAATTGATTTTTACGAAGCCGCTTTCGTGCCAAGAAGAAAAAAAGATATTTTTTTAAATCTCGTTTGAACGAGAAAAAATGTCGTTCGAAAGAGAAATTATCTCGTTCGAACGAGAAAGTTATCTCGTTCGAACGATAAATTATCTGGAACGAGAAACTAATATCGTATACCATAGTCTACAGTGATAAGTGTTATTATCCGATAGAAAGAAATGGAATATCGTCCATCAATAAATCTTTTGATATTTTTTAACAATTTCTTTAATAGCGGATGTTTGATCGTTTAAATGATCACATAGGCAAGAGCTACATTTGGCCGTGTTTGGCCTGAATTTAGTTGGAATACATTATACGTATTATTTCAGACTATCAAATGGCAGATCTAAAGTATTTTTGTAACATTTGATTTGGAGCCTCAACTCCCTTTTATTTTTATGTTTTAAGCCACTGGAATCAAACTAACTTGGCTCAGTGACCTCACCAATTAATATTAATCATTAATAAAATAATAATGCATAATTATAAGTGTTTTACTGTATATCAGTAAGTACCATTCAGTATATATTACAATTCTGAATTGTATAAATCATAATAACAGCTATTATAATACTTTTAATTACAAAAGGAGGGCAGAATATCTCTGTTGGCATAATAGCCCCCTCCTTCTTTTTTTCCCACGCATTCATCTTCTTCTTCGCAATATAACAAATTCAAAAGCTGTGTGTATTAGAAGGAATATGCATATGTACATTGTGCTTGCAAGTGGTTAGTTGATATATATGCAATTATATATCAATTGAAATAATTCATAATCATACTTATCTAAATAATCAAACACCTTAATTGATATATAATAGTTTTTCGTTCGAACGAGATTTTTTTTTCTCGTTTGAACGAGATACTTTCCAAAACGTTCCTTTGAAAATTAGGTACAAAGATCTCAAGCAAGATGTCGTCGCTGTAACAAGCATTGGGTCCTTACAAAACTGGCCTCCAAAGAACGATGCTGGTGAGTTTTCATTTTTGTTGAAAAATATATAAATTTGGAGTTCTTTTTGCATTATTGAAAGTTTGTATTGGTTTTGCTTCATTTAATTTTGTTGTTTTTGTGTTACTTGCTGTTTATTTTATGAATAGTTCATTTTGATGTTTTGAGTAGCATTGAGGAAATGTGACACAGCAACCAGAATCAGGTAAAGGGTATGCTAATTTTAATTAACAGCACACTCAAAGTGTTCATAAAACATTAATCAATGGGAATCACGTAATTCTGTGCCAATTACATAATTAGCTGATTATTGTGATTTAAAATTAATATGCAAAAACTCTTTAAAGGTCTGTTTTAATTCGAAGGAAATCATAAACTATGTACAAATTCAGTTAGTTATGCACAAAATACTCATTGAATAATGTTAATTTATGGATTATGGGATCAAAGAATTGAGGACACTACTACACCACTTCCATGATACACTCGAAAAAGTTGAGGTAGTTGTCAGTGGAGAAGTAGAAAACCCTGCAAACATATACTTACAAAAGGTAACTATGTAGATTTGATCATTTCTTTTTCATGCATAGAGATATCTTACATAGATTTGCAATGATAAAGAGGTACTAATATTCTAATCATTTTGGCTCTCATTGAATCATATAACATTTATACTTTCTACTCTGTACTTATAGATCATCTGGTGGTAGGATTCCATTGTGGGAAGACGTCCATAGATCGACCAAAAGAAAAGGAGTAGACAACATCCTTCGAATAATGAACCTCATCCACAGCCTACCTCCTACAAATGTAGGCAACGAAACCGCCTTCAATCAGATGAAGCTGATTAAGACAGACAGAAAGAAGACAACGTCTGACAGAGAGCCATTTAAATGACATGATGCTGATTCGCTTACAGTCTCCCAGGATATCTGAGTTTGATCAGACATCAGCTGTAAACAGATGGATGGTCAGTACCATGGAAGTAAAATTGGATTTTACCTTTTGTACTTTCAATCTAACTTAAAAAGTCGAAATAAATCCATACTCACTCATAATATTTTGGGAACAATAACCTGATTTCATGTCCAGCTTGTGTGTGTAATGTAACTGCAGTCATGATGATAGTGAGCTATATAATAATGATAATACACTACTGGGTCCAAAAACCCCTGAGAATCCCGTTTTTCACTGCAAAACTCTGCAACACCCTGAAAAACTCTGAAAAACACTGAAGTCTGCCTGAAAAACACTGAAAAACTCTGACAGTCCGGATAAACACTGAAAAACTCTGAAGTCTACCCTGAAAAACTCTGAAAAACACTGACGACCCTGAAAAACTCTGCAAAACTCTGAAAAACTCTGACGCCACTGAAAAACTCTGCAAAACTCTGAAAAACTCTGAAAAACACTGACACCCGCTGCGATGCCCTCCGGCCGTGCGATCGCGGCCTCGTGTACTTCTATACGGTCCTTATTAGCATTAATGTATATATAATGTGATGAGTTGTGAATTAGAAAAAAAGGGAAGAGAAAATAAATAAAACATATCTTGCATTTTTGTACGGTGTTTTGAAGTGAAATTATTTTAACGAATCGCTAAATTTAATTTTACTGATGCATAATTCAAAACCAAACAAACCCAGCAGAGGCGTACTACAATACAAAGGCTTTTCTTACCGAGATTTATATATACATTTGTATTTCCAAATGAAAATGTATGTACATATATTTCTGGTAAATATCACTGTTTCATAACTGTGTATTTAAATAGTGAAGAAAAAATAAAAAAATATATATATATAAAAGAAGCTCCGGAACTATAAATTAGTGAATAAATAATAAATTATTGAATAATAAATAAAAAAGTGAATAAATAAATGAATAAATGAATAAATAAATAAATAAATAAATAATATTTGAATGTGACCAGTACCTATAAATTTTATACGAAAAGCGAATTTAATACACCAGTACTGACAGCAAATCGACCACAAAGAAAATCGCTTGTCATTCATTTTAAATAACACAATGCATTCTATTCCAATTCTGTTGCAACATTTATAGAGACTATACCCATAGATTTTCATGTGACGACCTTTAGGATTAAACATCCCCACCCCTTTTCACACACACACACACACGCAATACTTTTTTCTCTATCAATACTTTTCACACAAAATTAAGATATACAAATTTAACCTTTGTTCTTACTATAACAGCGTAATATAACAAAGTTCAGAGGACAATAACTTTCTTTAACTGAAAATTTTACGTATCTACGTGTTGCTCTTTCATTCGAATGACATACGTAAATTTTGTCCTATAAAATATTTCAGTTATTAAATATTCTCTCGGTATTCAATAATGTTGCTTGAAAATAGCATCAAATAAGTTTCAATATATCAGTGTAACAACGTATCTGCCGTTTGTTATATCACTACCTACTTAATCTACATCATGTAACTCTATACAATAAAAAGATTTTATCTAACAGCAACCCCCCCCCCCCCCGCCCTTTTCAATGGGAGACTGTGCCCTCTCCCCCCCCCCTCTTTTTTCAAAAATTTCTAGATCCGCCCGCCTATTACGTATTGTAACAATGTATCCAGTAAGGGTCATGTATTGCAATGGCGAATACAAGGGCGCTCGCCTAACAGCAACCCCCCCCCCCCCCCAACTTTTCAATGGGAGACTGTGCCCTCCCCCTCCCCTTTTTTCTTTCAAAAATTTCTAGATCCGCCTATGAACAGTATCTCCCTTATTACGTATTGTAACAATGTATCCAGTAAGGGTCATGTATTGCAATGGCGAATACAAGGGCGCTCGCCCTGTTGACTGGGACATAGAAGTCTTACATAAAAATACCCTGTCCTGTCAAAACTAGCAAAGTATTTGACCTTTCTTTTCAAAATGACATATAAATTCAAGTAAACGGTGTCATATTTAGAGCAGACACCTCGATCTGCCCCAACCTATGGATCCAAATCGTAAATTGTCGAGTAGGATGTTTAAATCATATAGTATATTTAAATTGAAACCATACACTCAACCCCCCCCCCCCCCCACACACACACACACACACACGCTCCTTCTCTCTCTCTTATATATATATATCCGACATGTCTTTGTTTTTACCTTTATTCTACATGTCACCAGTACTCTATTACGTAATAAACACCCGGTTGTTTAACCCGGTAAATATCGCTGGTAATCTCATATAGTTTGTTACCTATCATGCTGTAAATTGGGAATCGTAATTAACAGTACCTTGGTATGTATGAGGGGACAAAACATATTTAGTAACAGGTTGAAACATATCCAGTTGATACATTTCAATGTTAATTTTGTGTTATTGGCAAAATTAAAGTGTCATTTTAACAGTGACTTATAAAGTTTAGGACAAAAACTGATTTTCAATCTTCAAAAGTGAAATAATTTGTTTTACACACGATCATTTATTTATTTTTATGTCATTAACTAAACTACATCAATTATTTAAGTTCAATTTCTTCCGCATTTCCTCTGATAATAGCAATATTATAGAATACATGCGAAATGTGAGATTTGTATAGCTGTGATATAAAGTGCTATTCTGTTCCATTAATTTACATACGGATTAAATAAGTAGCTGCGTTACGGCCTGTAGCGAGAAGGAAATACGCATACCCAAAGCCATGCTCGTTCTCTCAAGTTGGACACTGTTTTAAAAAAAAAAAGGGGGGGGGGGTTGGTAGAATTAAATTAACGCAACTTCACAGCGTTTTATCGGTGAATGGCCGCTAATTTATGAAGAATGCAATATTGATTTATCAATATTAATCATGAATGCCTTTAAACTCGAAAGAGAGTGGGGAGCGGCCTTAAAGTCGTAACATAACGATATTTGGGTGGATTCTTTACACAGGTTGGAAAAGATGTAAAAATAAACATCAATCATTATGTGTTATTAAAATGATTGATAGGGATATATAGAATTAATTATTTCTTTTTTTTTTTCTGTATTTATTTATCTATTTACAATTAAACCTATGCGTTTTCTGTAATCTTCGTCTATCGATTTTTTAAAATCTTATTATTTTTATTAAATTTATTTTGATGTATTTTTTGTACGGAAAAGTTTAATGTTCTTGTTATAAATAAATACATGTAGATGAATTAATAATTAAATAAATAGATGAATAATAAATAAATAAGAAAATAAATAAATAAATAAATTAAGTCCGCCGAGGAAGGCCGCTAGCAGAAATGTTACAGTACGGAAAATAGTGCTTTTATTATAAATAAATAAATAAAGAAATAAATAAAAAAATAAATAAATATATACATAAATTTTAAAATGTCTTGTTCTATATTTTGTACTTATTCCCCCCTCCCTTAATGCACCTCTATGAAACAACGATGTTAAGTAACATACTCCTGCTGTAGTTAGATTATTTGTTCGTTCGTTTGTTTGTTTGTTTCATTCTTCTTTCTTTCTTTAAGTCGATCAATAAAACAAGTGACATCGCGCTGGAAAGTCCTGTGTCAATAAAATTGTTTTTGTAAGTACGTAATTCATGTGATTTATTAAACTGCAAATGTAAAGATCATCTTACAAACGTAAGTCAGAATAGGAACAATATCTTAGTCATTTTATCTATAAAAATCGTTAAAATAAGTCCTTGACAAATGGTGAAAAAATACGGGTTTTTTTTCTTATTCCCCGCTTATAAATTCATCACATTTAATACTTATTAAAAGTCATATATAGACAACAGCGAACCATTTTAAGTGCTTATGTTATAAAAGGGACCGTATAGAAGTACGCGAGGCCGCGATTCAGATATCGAAAACTGGGCAAAGGAGAAGAGCAGGGTACAGACGGACCACAAAGGCAGACAAAGCAGAGGAGACTGACAACACTGATATAATAATTGTTGAAGACACTGATATAATAATTGTTGAAGACCGATGAATTGACAAATACAAGCAGTGAACATGCAGAGGGTGAAAAGGCAAGTGTGAACATAGTAAATGCAACTGCGAGTGAAAGCGAGTGTGAGTCAGATTCTGAGAGTGAGTGTGAACAGGACGAGAGAGAATATGAAAGACGAGTGCAGATGATGATTCAAGAAATGGAGCTTGAATTTTGAATTAAATGTAATGTTCAATTTTAAACCTGAATAAATTTTTTATTGATACATTGTCTTCATTATTATGACAAAAGATGTGGTTAAAAATCAAATACAACAGGTTTGTGAAAGTAAAAATTATTCTGTCTGACATGTTTTCATTCGGTCTGACAAATTCTCTGTGTTTGTCAGTCAGAATGTCTGACATGTTAAAAAAGTTTTTGACATCTCTGGCATGTACAAAATGCACCCCTGAGCAAAGTATTTCTTCGCCATATTCATTTTAAGCGCAAGGAATAACCTAACCATTCACAATCAAATATCATGTACAGTTTTATTCCACACTTCGGTTTCCGGATAATTTAAGCGAAACTATAATCTTCCACGCCACGTGTCTATTCCATCGTCTAATGACAAATGCCCACTGGATGTGGACTGCTTCACAACTATACACAATGTCCCTTTGCAGCTGGCCTATGTAAAGTAGTCATTTGTTCTGGTGGCTGGTTAACTGATAAGATTTGTCCAAGTTTGATAGTTTATTTATAATGATGGAATTCAATTTTGTGTTCCTATAAAATTTCGTGAATTTATAGATGTGTGTTATTGGTGGGGTTCCGAATGAAGCTCAGTCTCTGCTAAAGAGTCCAAACTGAACTGAACTAATAGAAATAAAATGCGCGCTGGTATTTATGTCTGTCAAGACAATGGCAGGAAACAAAAGCCGAAGACTGTTCCTGTATATTTGGACAAAGATAGACAAACGGGATAATTTCAACTGGATTTGACCGATTGATACTCTTCACCGCTTCTGCACATTTTATATTGTAAACAGTGTACAGAGCTGAATGCCCGTATACTTGTGTTTTAAGTATTAGACAGGAACAGTGAACCGTTATTTAAATCACTTCTCCAACAAATCAATATTTATAATAACAGTAAGGAATCAGATGAAATGTATGGATCATGATAAAGAAACAGTATTCACATATTAAGATATAAGATAGGCATAGACATGACTCTCTTACACCTAGTTTGTGTATTGGATTGAAGCAGGACTTTCTCGTCGAAAGAAAACACCTGTCAATCCAGCTAAATACTACGTGTCCTTTAAATAAGATATATCTCCCTCGTGCATAGTTTTGTCCTTAGATTGATTCTTTTTCGGTCATTTTTGCTTCAATATTGCTCTTCAAATATTTATATATTATGAGAATTCCAATCATTCGGCTACGAGCATCACTGAAGAAACACAAGTTTTCGAAATGCGAATCTACTGCACAAAATTACACGGTATATATGTTCTATATTTAATATAATCGACCTTGTTGTATCTGGAATTTTCTAGGTTCACATCACATTTCGGTTATTTCTCTCCTGGTATTATCTAAGTTTAGCATGACTGTGGTAGAGAAGGAATTCGATTGTCCTTTCTGCTTTATTCTGCTTCTGAGGCAATGAAACGTATCCGGATGTTCTCGTCAGTATTTTGGGGGAAAACCGGAACTGGGACCTTTTTTGGAAAAGGGATATACTAGTTTTGCTAATGTACTATTAACCTCTGCCTCTCGCCAATACACGAAAGAACACATTATGTATACATGTAGCTATCCTATCGGGGTATCGGATGATTATCTTCTTTTAGTTCAAATATCAGCATTTCCATGTAGACCTTACAAATCTATCTATTTGTCGTTCCTAAAACGCCTTTGCTTTCAAACACTGTATTTAGGGTGCAAAGCTTTTAAAGAAATAAGAATGGTAAGAATATAGACACATACACACGAAGAATGTGTAAGGGATAAAAAGGAAATAGGAATGAAAGGTGAGTATGAGATAAAAGTTTATTAGAACAGCACGTTATAATCCATGGTATTAAATGATTAATATGTCTAACTGCTCTGCTCATCAAATCTGTTCCACTGAACAATACGGGGAATGGGATACTTTATAACATTTCTGTCTAACCTTCGTGCAATGAGCTTATGCTCTACTCCTGGTGTTCCCGTCTGCAGTCGGTTAAGTTGTTTGGGATAACTCAGTATTGGAGAAAGTATAGGTGCTACAATTACCACATTTGCACAATAGGTTCATCTGTGGATGCTGACTAAAGTATATGCTTCAAATGATGCATCGAACCTACATTTTCCACTTGAGTGATTAATTTGTCTGCGGTAACACGGTATTGGAGAAGATATAGGTGATACAGTGATCAAACTTGAACCGTAGGTTAATTTTGGGATGCAGAAGTACGCGCATATATTAGATAATACATCTGACCTACATTTTCCTCTTGAGCGATTCAGTTAAGTAGTTTGGGGACACTAAGTATTGAAGAAAGTAGGATCGCTACAGTTACAAAACCTGCATTATGCTAATTTTATAATGATGTCCTAGCCGCATCCGTCTGATAATGCATCTGGCCTTGATCTTACGCTTGGCTGAATCGGTAATCGGTGAAAATTTCAATGTTCTATAAGACTATTCTTTTTTGTGGTTGTTTGACAAATACTGTATCGAAGTGAACGTGACAAGTTTTGATAATACTATGTTGGATTGCATGAATTTGTCGAAAGTAAAGACCACCAGTGGCTCTGCGGATACGGGAGATGAGATTTTCTGATGGTATGGCTGCCAAAGTGTGAACTACATTTAATAGTGGACGAAATCTAGCATCTGTCATTATGTTCCATCTATCTATATGTATTGGGGTTCGCATTTGTCTGAATATGACACTAAACACGATATTGTCCCCTTTATTCCATGGACTATGGGATATGGTTTACCCTTCGGTACTTCTTCGGTTTTTTTTTTACTTCCAATTACCTACAACCAATGGTGATCAGGATTGTGGATACACTAGATGTTGGTGTATAATCATCAACAATTCACCGCCCAGCTCTTCTTCTTTATCCACTTTCTGAGTAAGTTCCCAGACACAAGAAGCATACTCAAGTTGGGGACGGGCTGAGACAATGTTCAGCTTGGAGCTGCCTGTGGGTTGTTTTCATTTTTCGCTTAATGCACCAAATAAATCTGTGCATCTGTGGTAATTCTGTTTATTTGGAGGTGCCAGTTCAGGTCATTCGACAACACAACAATACCTGGGTAAAGAAGTGATCTCCAGTGTATGTATAATTGGTGTTCTTGATGTGGACGCATGAGTATTTTGGCATTGGATTGAACTCAATGTTCAACATATTTTCCCTTACATACCGCTAACTTCCTTGTTGGAGGTTCGGAATTTGTCGCCTTGTGGATGATAAGACCGTGTAATACGTATATTTTGTATTAATTGATGTTGACACATAGATGACTTATCATCTGCTGGCATTGAATTCCACATATTTTTCAACACATTTCCCTAAATCCTCCAGATCTTTTCACTTCCTTGTGTAATAGACCAGTTGTCATCAGCAATAAATCCTACACCGAAAGTTATCTGCCCCGGAAGGTTATTTATATAGGTAGGGAACAGTAAAGGACCTGGTATCGAGCCCTGGAATACGCCGGAAATTAGCGGGATGGATGCTGACTGCACCCTTCCCCAACCACTCTCTCTGAACTTTCTCTTCGAATCCAGTCGAAACTCCTGATTACAATGCCAATCGAAGATTCATGTCAGCTGGCTACGACTGGTGAAAAACCTCTTAAACTTGGTCGCTTATTTAATGTCTTTTCCTCAATATCCCCCTCTAGCGACTTAGGAGAATGATTAAAGAGATGCCTGCTTACCCCATAATAAATGATAAGATGCTCAAACAATAATAAGATTAATATTAAGTTCCAGAACCATTGCTTATACAAATTAACATAAATCATGCAAACACAGAAAAACACGCGATGAAATTTACTCGCGCAGTAGCTTAATGTTATAAATTTTGAAAAGGTAAACGTAGGGCCGTTAATGTGTTTGTCTTTGCATAATATTTGATGATATATATGTTAAGTATATGTTTTAATCTTTTCCATAAATATCTTTTAAATACAGCTTGTGAATCTTGAATGGTCAGTGCCTGACAATTTGCTGACCTATCAAATTAAAGGTAACTTCTTTTATTTTTAAGTAACCGATGCAGGACAACCTAAAACACATGCCTTATGGGAAGTGGTTATGAAAAGACAGAATAAAATAAATATGCAATTACGTATTCCTTTAGGCTTAATGGCTTTAACTATTTTCTGAAATTATAATAAAGAATACAATATAATAAACTATTCACATATTTTTTGCTTTACAGATTTTGCCTGACATGTTTTATGTCCTACATACCTTGCAAATTATTATAGTTCTGAACGAAATCCATTGAGAAGCGACTTCCTTTGTAAAACAAGAATTCTTTTTCAAGAATCTTCAAAGAATGACACCATGAATTATAACACTAAATAGTTCTCCGTGAAATGGAAAAGTATTAGAAAAAGTTTTCTTAATTATTATGGCGGTTAATTTTGCTTATGTGAGCATATATACAATATTAATTAGCACAAATCCCTCGTGCATTATTGAACGATTTTTAATCCGAATGCGCATGGGATGCAATCAATTAAAATTAGTATATATGTTCATATAGAAATTGCGGGGGGGAAGGGGGAGGGCGCTCTTGGCTTCCGGCGCCGACGGAAATTTCTCTAGAATAATATTGTTAAATGCGCCAATAATCCACGTCAAAGCAGTTGCTGTAGGATAGGTACCTACAATATTGTTTAACCCAAATGACACTTATTTACAATCAGAGAGAATAAATTGATATCTTTGAAAGGTTATTTCTCATTTTATATTCTAAATAGAATCATAAATGATGCCTACCGATCTAAAATGTAAAACGCTCTATCATATGATGAAAAACTTAAACACATTTAGCACTGACTCAACATTAAATTTGTTTTACAAGGCGTATTAGTTGTTGGTTTTTAACCTTGCCATTATATTTTTGAATGTCAACAAACGATTCAAATGAAATTTAGATGCGGTCAGACTATACAACTAAAGAGGATAATGTTCACTTTTCATGGAGTTTTTTTGTCACTGTGACAGTAAAAATATCAGCACATTTTAAGGTATTAATTTGGTGTGCCGTATGCAGATTTTAAAAACTTATGTCTATTCGATGATGAAAAAGCCTAAACTGGAAAACGAAAGTATAGATATTTGAGGAGCAAACTCATTTCCAAATTGACCTACACATATGAGCCAAAGAGCAAATCTAAGGACAGAGCAATGCATGCAGGAGATACTTCCTAATTTTAGAATAGTTTACTTTTTTCACTCCTTTGGGATCAGTACAGAAGCACCAACAGCAGACGTCGCTTTACTTGGAACAAATACGTCAGACAACAGTTGTCTAAAGGCAACAGTTGAATGCAAAACACACTGGCCTCGAACAGAATTTATCATCAAAAACTGATCGCGATAATTCACTTACTGACATTTATAAATTGAAACCTACCTCATTTTCATCCGTGCTTTATTGATAACAACATCTAATAATTTAAGTTTAGCCCGAACTGTGCTTTTAACTTCACCATTTCTCGAAGCATCCAATCTTTTTCTTCCATAGTTACATGAACGATTGGAGGTTTTCATTCCACTGGTAAAAAAACTAGTCTAGTGCATTCGCTTGATACTTTTTTTCTCTGTCTTTTTATTTTTAAGTTTTATTTACAGTATAAACTATTTTCTCCGGTCGTAAAACACTACACTGTGTTCGCCTTCCCCTTTACTCCTCAGAAAGACCCATGTTTTGAGAATTATAATTAAGTCGTGCATGTGAAATGTTGGTTATGGTCCCCAACATTTGTTCAATCATACGAAAACAGATACTTGATAGGATCGTGAGCTATATTACCATTTGTTACTCACTGAGCTACAACACGGGATAATTACAGGAATATTATAATTCAGGAATCCACATATGATTATGAATTCAGCTGGAGATCAAGTTCTTTTCATATTAACCAATTGGAAACTTTTTAGGGAACTCGAATAGAGGCAGACGACCGACAGATGTACTATTTACACAGGGCTACTTAACACAACGCAAGAATGGTCACCGAGAAAGTTCTAACTTCGATACAATGATATAATTGGACAATATGAAATCGCCGTTACAGAACGATACATTGTATTTTGGACCGTATTAGGATCAGTTATCTCTGTTTACTAATCTGATAAATTATAAATGTGAACAATAATGAACATCAGGGATTTCTACGGAATTTTCTCCAAAATGTGTAGTATGCCAGCAGTATACGCTTTCCAGGGAATTCTGTTGGAAACAATAACAACTGGTTAATCCAACAAGTGGTTTAATTTCATCTGACTATATCTTTGAAATGAGTTGTCTTAAAGCCATTGTCTGTGTACTGATTTGTAAAATGTGAAACTACCATTGTGCCGTAATTTTGACATTTACACATAAACTTTATGAATTAAATCAGTTGTATCTTTTGTTTAAACCAATGGTTAGTGTCCAACAACTGGCCCCTGGTCTCATCCTGTTGGTATTCAAATGAATCCGAATATGTTTTCCTTGGTTTTCAATTATTGGACATCCGGTAGTACTGTTTCGAATTTAAAAATTGAAAGAATTTACGCTTGTCAATTCATTGTAAAATACGAAGATAACGGATTGAATCTATGTAACTGGGGAATTCAAAATAACAGACTGAGATCGACATTCATTAAGAGGTTAGACTATGAGCCAAACGCTACTACAAGTCTCCTGAATTACAACTCACCCTTTGATAAAAACTATAATTACACGAATATAATACGAAGGTATATGTTTTTCCAAGAGTGAAGATAAAGGGTTTTGATAAATAAAGCTATAAGACTGATGATAAACAAGAATTATTTAATTGGCAAATATACATTCATATACGCTTCTCTTGTCCTGTCCGTTGTTCCGTAATATCTCTATGTATGTGTTTATTTTTTCTATTGGTGATACAGTTGCCATTGGGTGACACAATGTTACCTAAAATAACAATAATCAAAAAGGATGTTTTTTTTTTTTCAATATTTCACAAATTTGTGGTTACTGTCTCTTAAGAGATACTTATATGTGCGTGAGCGTTCATTTATATGAAGACAGATATTTCAAGGTATGGTTGCAGTTTATAATAAAAGGATTTACCATTATCAACCATTTGTTCAGTCGGAGAGTAAAGTAACCTCAACTTAACGTGCACTTAATCGCTATGAAAAATACGAAAGCAAACAAGAGGTGTATGAAAACGTGTATTGTGCAACATTGAACAATGAAGCATTACTTCCGATGTCGTATATGTATATAAGGTGTAAATTTGTTGTTACATTTCCCATACAAAAATGAAGCTGTCTCCACTGAAAGAAATGAACGGATTCCAATTTTATTCATTTACTTATTTTTTATTTATTTATTTAATTTTTTTGTGATTTTAAACTATGGCGCATAGAATGTACCAGCATCTTTTATGTAAAACTGTTTTGTCAGTTTGGACTCTGTAATTACATTAGTGTATGGAAATATTAAATGTTTTCTAATTTCAAAAACATGCTCTGCCCCTTTGTCGGTGACATAAATTGGTGTCAAAGGGATAGAAGGGAAATTAAGAACTTGTATCATAATAAAATGTGTGGAGTTCTGTATTTAAACGCGGTTCTTTTCAGTATTACATTGTATTTCATAAAAAGTATTCATATCATATGCCTATACAGAGACCAAAATGGCATATTTGCCGTTTTATACATAGATCTGTTTATTTCCGAGTGATGTTAATTAAATATATATACATGCGGTTTTCATCATATAGATTTAAGCCCCGTATTTTAATTTGACTGACCTTTAATATCCAAAAGCACACTTCCTGTCCCAGCGGACAAGTTGACCAGTTTCTGTATTACAGGAAGCTCCAGAGCATCCATCGCTTGATGTGTATTCATCGTCTTCAGAACATCCTGTCCTAAGTGGTTGCGTTTCGCCTAAAAGGAATGAATGTGCTGAAAGCATGAACGACAAATATATGCAAAAAGCAAAAATGAGTTGTGGTCGCATCGTGGGTAATAGTTTGTGTATTGTAAAACCTGCGTATTTATATGTGTCTCCGAATGACGTGTCCAATCAGTAACAAGTTCGTTATAATATTCAATAACTGTAGATTTTTTTTTGTGATGGAAATCTACCAAAATCTAAATGATAAGCAAGACGTTTTATTTCATATCTTTAATTTTCACTAGAACTTTTGTCTTGGTGAATGACAGAAGGGTAATTAGAAAAAAAACCTTTATCATATTAGAACATCTGAGACATTTAGACACCATATGCAGAAAACTGACGATTTTTTTTTAATTATTATTATTATTAAATTTAAGGCTCTTCAAGGAGAACAAATCAGCCAACAACAGAACACAATTAGTGTCCATTGAAATGGCGACAGTTAGTTGGAATAAATATGTGGTCACCAAATACAACATTTATATTGACGATGAGGAATCGCATATTCTCTTTAATATCCTCTTCAGTGTAGTTGAATTTCGAATCACCGCCTTTTTTCACAAGATATGCATCTGGATTACCCTAAAACTATGTACTTGTATTTTCTACAAAATTTCAATGTTTTAAAACGCTTATCAATAACTTTAAATTGTCTCTATTTTCATTTGTCATGAGTGGAGACTCTATTACGGACCTTGTCCACACTTTTTCAAAGGAGACAAGGTCCTGAGCGTCATCCCATGTGGCTGTTATTCGAAACGCTTTCATGTCGCCAAACATGTTATTTATATTAACATATTATTCCATAAAATGTTTCTTGTGGACATTTTCATGACCTATCGTATCGAGAAACCTGTTCATCCTTCTTCTCTATATGGAGGATTATTTATAGATTTTTAAATGTGTGTCATTTGATTGTGCATCTTTTGTGGTGAGTGGATAGTTTGGCGCCCGTTAACCTGTTCCCAGCACCAATCGACTGACGTTTGTTATTTTCATTGCTCATCCTAAGGGGGTATCATAACTGCAGTACAATCGAATAGTTTTAGTATTATCATATTTTGTGTGCATGGTGATTTGTGGCATACCGCTTGTCCAGATATCTTCTATTTTATTGGGTTCTCTGACTCATAGTTTTATTTCAATTGCGTTTCAGGTAATGGGTTCGCTTTTCATCTATGTATACTATCGAACTCCACAGTTAGGCCTTTAGAATTGCTGGAGAGACATAAGTTCTTGAAATGTGCATACGGCGCACCAGAATTCATTCATGCACGTGTATGTTTTGATATTTTTCAAGCGAAATATCACTTCTACGATGATAGCATTTGTCTGATGCATCGCTCAGATCTCGGGCTTCCAGCTCTCAAGAAAAGTCTTTGCAGTGTAACAGATAGTCTCTAACCAGTCATCATACAATATGCAACATCACGGTGTATGAATCGTATTTATTCGATGAAAAGTAGTACAAAATTAATGTAATGCAATTAAGCGGCAATGTGTCTGTTACAGTACTACTCCTCTCTTCATGCCGCTATATTTAAATTATAGTTATATGTTCAAATAAATTACTATTATTTTCTGTTTACTTCGTTTCATGTCACGGAAAAGGTGAATTTTAATTTAGCAAATGAGACATACCTTGTACGGATGATTCACCATCTTTTTTTTTTTTTTGGAAAAAAATGTACCATACATACAATATATATATATATATATATATATATATATATATATATATATATATATATATATATATATATATATATATATATAATATAATAATATATATAATATGTAATAATACCTGGAATATTAGTCATAAGTTACACAGATTGTCGATATAAGGATATTGGTGCACAGTACCAAATCATTCATTCCAGACTGTGATTATACAATATTATAGAACACGATCATGTACGGTAAAGTCCTTTTACCGGTCTGACAAATTATCAATATAACTTTATCACTGTATACGATGGGTGTAGCATGTAAATTGACATAGCAAACGCACAATGATTTTTTTCGGTAACTTTTTCGACCACATTCGTTTTAAGTTTGCTCTTCATATATTTACATATTATTGGAATTCCAATCATTCGGCCAGTAATATCACTGACGAGACAGAAGCTCAACATTATAACGTATATATGTCTTAATATCTATTAATGCTATACATTGGTTGCCTACAAACATGGAACGACATGATAATTGTTAATTTTCCATCTTTGACAAAAACTCAGAAAGTGGATATTTAAATCTGTCTCCAAGATCAATAGACAGCATTTATGAACAAAAAAAAAATTTCACTATTACTACTCTTTGTCTCTGAAACAAAGAAAAACAGCATAATGATGAGCAAATCATATTTGAAAAACAAATTTTAGTACTGAAGTTGCAGTTTCTTTTCTTTTTGTTTTACATCTGATATTTTCTGTGCATTGGCCTCGAGATAAAAATAACCTTATGGCGAACACCAAGGGAAGTCTGAAGGGCTTATAGTATAGTGAATTCTCAATGGACAATGATTACACTGTGTAAAAATGATAATTCCCACTTAGGATATGGGTTTGTAGAAATACACAGTAATTTCACATAACTCTGTCACGAAGTTTTTTTTTATACTTGATAAAGACAAGGTGGCTGAAAGTTTGTGCATTTTGATGTTGATATTTTATTAATTACATTCGGCTGCTCTTTGGAGTACTCTTAATAATCTATTTCTATAAATTTAAAGATTTCGTTTTTCCATTTTCGGTGAAAATTCTATTTTAATTGTATGGTTTTTGTCCCAAACTTCCAAAAGTGTAAGGGCGTAATTCACAACATTTATCACGTTGCAGCAAGTTGTTAGAAGATCATACCCTATTTGGGTATTTTCAATTCAATTTTCAGAGTGATTTTGACCTTTAAAAAATAATGGTGAGTGATATTATTTTTGTAGAATAGCGCATATCACCAATGACAACAAAACTGAATGAAGAATGATCATTGCTTATTGAAAAATCACCTTTTGTAATGAATTGTAAAGCTGATGGATAAATCCAAACCACAAGTCCAAAAATCATGAAACCATAGGACATACAAAATCAGTGAAAATGAAAAACAAATGGAAAATAATGAAATGTTTTTCTGAGTGCCTTTAACCTTTTAGTAAATCTGAGTGACCTTTGCAAAAAAAAAAAAAAAAACTTACGAATTGTTGCCATTTTTTTAATTAACGAACTTCGTAGATAAATTCTTCAGTCGTTTTCGAGAACGCAATCGTAAGTGAAAGCTTACGACAAAACCTTACGAAGAAACCTACAGAATTTTCCCTAGCAATTAGTTAGCGCGTGCATCTCTCAAACTTCCGATGTAAACTTTTTATCTGTTTATGTATGTATTCGCCAATGCTATATGAAATTTTCTATTTTCATAATTTCCTCACATCATTATATATGTGGAATGTTTTACCGGAGAGGGCCAGTAGCCCATTTCATCAAACCACGTAATTCCTGGCGTGTGCTTAGTTTGGTGTAAATGCCAGACTAGACTAAATTTTAAAATTTTTGCGTTTCATCTACATCATGCAGCGTACTTCTACGTTTAGCTTAGATTTTGACGAAATTTTCCGAACCCCCCTCCCCCCCCAATGAAATGTACTATCCACATTTAACTTGAAATATAGTTTGCCTTACACAAATTAACTAACTTTGTTTTTAGTGGGACATGAGGAGGGTGTTAGTCGTATTACATATTAAAGATTGACCAAAAAGGGGAGGGAGGATTCTATTTCATCGCAGTTTCGTTATCTGCTTGACTTTATAAATCCTTATAGACGTGGACACATGTAAAGTTATCGGGATAGTTTAATCTCTGTTATGTGATGACGTATTTTCAAGTATTGTATGCGATGTCATGACATCACTACAGGTTTACAGGCACAACGTGTGTAAATGTAAGTGCGTGTCGCAAAATAAATGTATCTTAAGTTAAAAATCTGTAAGAAGTAATCTTGTACTTAGGAGAATTACATTAATGTAAAGATGATCCAAACCAGAATCCAAACCAGAAGTCAAAAGATCATGAAACCAGAGGACAAACAAAATCAGTGAAAATAAAAAAACAAGTGGAAAATAACAAAGTATGTCTATTTGAAGAGCATATGTGAACCCCTGTGATGGAGGGAGATCAGGTGCCCGGGGAGAGTGGGCATCTCCTGCTTGCTAGCAACACCCGTCACATATACCCAGTAGAAAGAGTCAAATCCTGTAAATTCCATATGTATTTTTATGTGGAGAAGTCAAAGTAGGTAACCTTCTAGTATAGAAGGTGTAAAATTTGTGTAAACATTAAGTTACTTTTAATTTTTTTTTTTTTTTCATTTTAACTCATTAAGTAGTAGAAAAATTATTTTGGTAAGTATTTAACAAGTATGAACCACATTTCGGTCATTCACCATAGAGGTGAGCACTCCTAATTCCATATTAATCTCATTTAAACTTATACCTAGATGATCGTGTTTCATGTTTTAGGAAATAAAATATTTATATTTAATTTTTTGATGAATCATCTGATATTTATACACTCCATTTTATTCAATCAATTTTAAACTTGCAACATTAAACATTCAACTATAAAGTGGTTTAAAGGAAAATATGCTTCAAATGTCCACTGTGGTACATTTTTGATAGTGCCATAGTCATATGACACCAGTTACTTTCGTATTTTATATTTATATCTTCCTCATTTACAGCTGAAATATCGAAGTTATCAGCCTTTCTTTCATGCAAAGCAAAGCAAGAGAAAATACCATTTATCTGCCGGACAGTTAAAAGTTCTTTTTAAGATAACGCACGCCGTTCGTACCTCATCTTGTCAACTGCGTAGGCATCAACATTCCAACCATTTTCTTTTTTTTTTTTTTTTTTTTTTTTTGCCTGCATTACATTTCTCAACTATGAAATGTGTTTCTTCACTACTTAGCATGTTTTCAAAACTGATCCATTTTATATGTAAAATCTGTGTAATTAAATCTATCATTTGTACTAAATCCAGGACAAAACGATGGCACAGTTATTTAGCATATATAATCTGGCCTTTGTCACTAAACATCTGTGGTAAAAGTATCAGAGAAATAAGTGTTGGGTTCCAGCTATCAATTCTCTTTTGTACCAGGTAAATATGTTAACGGTGTCAGTTATCAAAAACTTGTTTTGATTCTCTCTTTTGTACCAGGTAATTATGTTGACGGTGTGAATTATTAAAGCAAGGTTTTGATAATTGACACCGTCGTCATCATTACCTGGTACAATAGAGAGAACCCACAGCTTGGTACCCAACACTGTTTAATGTTCCAATGACTTTTGAGTTTATTAATGCCACATTAGATAAAATATTATTTTCTTCATCATTTGGCAAGTCATAAAAATCTTCAGATCTTCACTACATTCATTATTTTCATTCTTATCTAAAAAATCTACTTATTCCTCAAAAACAAAGATCAATTTGATCAATTTTATGAAGGTCATTCAACTGTATGATATTATTGTGTTCTTCCAAGGGGACACGTTTCATAAACAAAGAGACGGAGAAAAGTTTAGCAAACGGTCAATGCCTACCAAACGTACTCGTGAAAATTGAGTATCGCAGAGATTTTAAAGGAAATAGTGCTATTTTTGCATAGTATTACACCCTTCTGAAAATTATAAAACATTAATTCTGAATTTGCACTGATAATTGGCAATACCTATTTTCAAAAACTTCTTTGCATGAATTCCATATGATATACACAAACGTAATGCTTGCAGATTGTTATAGTTCTGAACGAAATCCGTTCAGGGGCGGCATCTTGCTTAAATCGAGAATCCATCTTTGAAAATCTTTAACGATTGACTGCATGAATTATAACGCTAGATAGTTTTGTATAATTTAGAAGAATATATGGTGAAAAATTTAGTAATCCCGATTTCGTTCCAAAGTAGGATCGTTGATGTGTTCTGCAAGTTTTGTCCACTTACGTTTTATTCTAAATATATTACGTGGTATTTCTAGTAAAAAGACGGTTTTTGCTAACAACAATCCCTCAAAACAAATTTTAAAAAGCCGCCCAAAACAAAAACAAAAAAGCAATTATGCCATTGCATCACAGACGAAGATATGGAATGATACACACATCTATCTGTTAAAAGTACTCTTTAAATTATGACTGAAGGACAGCGTTTACTTTTTCACATATGACAGCTTCCATGGACACCAAAATACACAGGCAAAATTGAATTTTGCTTATGTGAGCATATCTACATTATTGATTAGCACAATTGCAGTATTGAACGAGTTTTTAATCCAAATGCGCATGTGGTGCAATCAACTGAAATTAGTACATATGTTCATATGGAAATTTCTCTTGAATAATACTGTTTGGTATGTGAATAACCCACGTCAAAGCATCTGTTGTAGGATAGATAGATATCTAAAATACTGCTTAGCCTACATGGCGACATTTACAATTAAAGAGACTAAAACAATATTTGTGAAAAGTTATTGC
Organism: Pteria penguin; assembly: GCA_035048485.1. Classification (NCBI taxonomy): domain Eukaryota; kingdom Metazoa; phylum Mollusca; class Bivalvia; order Pterioida; family Pteriidae; genus Pteria; species Pteria penguin. The sequence goes on from CM068584.1 coordinate 30,199,103, forward strand.
TCATTTCATACTTTGAGTACAATTATAAATAATGCTTAAACATTAAACGATGTGAATATATCACAGTTATTCAAAATTTTGTGGTAAAGATAGATCAATGAGAATCTCAGTAAATCTCTGTACTTGTGATCCAGTTTGGAACAAATTATTAACCGTATTTTCTCTTCAAGTTTTCATAGCTTGTAATACTTGAAGAATTATTAACATGTCATTTTCTAACATTTTGCTTTCATTATATTACTTGAAGTTTTTTGGGATCCTTTGATATTATGTCGAAACATTTTAAGTTACAGCAAATCATTTCATTACAAATGTTTCCAAAACAACTTCTTGGTACAAATTTTAATTGAAATGTAATTCCACTGTCTACGTTCCCATCCAACCCACTTATAATGTAATACTTTCAATCATGCTATGTACCCATTTGAAAAAAAAAGTTAAACACATTTGGCATTGACACAAAATCAAATCGTTACAAGGCATTTTAGTTGCTGATTTCCAATCTTGCTATTATCGTTTAGAATATCGCCTATTCAACTGAAATATTACAAACTATAACAACTGAAAAAAGAATCATTTTCACTTTACGGGAATATATATTTAATTACTGTTAGAGTAAAAATATCAGAACATATCTAAGTGTATAAATGTGGTGCACGATCTGCGCATTTTGACAACTTACATGTATGTCTATTCAGTGATGAAGAAGGCCTTAACTCTTTTTCGCATTTAATTTGTAGTAAATATTTCGGATCTGTATAGAAACTCAAAAACAAACGACGCTTTACGGGAGGCAGATACATGACAAACCTTTAGAATCAAAAATGATATATTTGTCGAGAGACTACAGGTAATTATGAATTATAGTGGCTTCAAGCAGAATGTAGCATCAAATGGTATTTTAGGTCCGATTAGGAACAATCATGTTTTTTGCCAATTTAATGAATTACCCATATGACGTTGCCACCGAAAATTAGATCATTCTGTGGAATTCTTCCGAAAGATGTATCGTACTAACAAAAGACACCTGGACATTCTGGAGACAAATGTTTTGAACGTTAACAGCTGTTTAAGCTAATTAAGGGTTAAATTTCATCTGATTGTATGTTTTCAATTATAGATTGATTGGTTGATTGATTTTTGTTTTACGTCACACCACGAATATTTCACGTATATGGTGACCGCATCTGCCCCACCCGAAGCAGTGATGGATCTTTAACGTGCAATGCATACCACGACACGGGGCCTCGGTTTTTACTGTCTCATCCGAAAGACATGACAACGGCATGACCAGACCGGGATCAGGAGTCCGACGCGATACCACTAGGCCACGCCGGAAATTTACACAGAAATCTTCCAATTTAAATAAATCTCAAAAATTACCGAATAGTTAGGTTAGCCAGTGATTAAAGTTTAGGCCCCTGGTGTCATCCAGTTCGTGGTCGAGCAAATTCGAGGGGTTTTCTTGAGCTTTGAGTATCCGACATCCCGTAGTACTACTTCGAATTTATATATTGAAGTAGTTTGCGTTTGCCATTTCATAAAATTATATTTATGATGAAGCATTCCCCAGACATTGATATATTGCCCTGTTTGCGTACAAAGCAATTAAGAGAACTAGCCGATATCACCTTTTCACAAGAAATCCAGCTTATCGCGTGACGAGGCTTTCCATGCCTACCGTGCGAAGTATGATACTATTCTGATGAGCAGAGTTCGGACAAACGAACACACAGGTAGACAGATACGACAGTGACTAAATTTTCCTCTCTTTTAAACACACACAGTTTTTGACGAATCGTCTGATATTTACACATTCAATTTTATTCAGTCAATGTTAAACTTGCAACAATAAATATTCAACTATCAAGTGGTTTTAGGCATATTATTCCTCAAATATCCAATGTGGTACATTGTTGTTAGTGCAATAAACATATTACACCAGTTACTTTTGAATTTTACATTTACATCTTCTCAATTACAGCTGAAATATCAAATGTATCGGCTTTTCTCTCCTGCAAAGCCAAGGGAGAGAAAATGGTACTTACCTGCTATACAATGTTTTGTCAACGCCTGAAAATTTGCTGACATATAAAATTAAACCTAGTGCCTTTATTTTTAACGTCATACTTTTAGAGTAGAGGTTATGAAAAGACATAAAGTAAAAGAAATATGCAGTTACTAATTTATTGCGCTGAATAACTATAAGCATCTTCTGAAATAAAAAAAAACGATATATTATAATATTTCATCATGTATCTTACCATTCACATATTTTTTAATTGCTCACTCTGCAATTGGTCACTGCATCGTGTTTGATCTCTTTGCTCATCTTGTGACGGATGAGCTTTCGCCGTATACGTGAAATAATCATGGAATGACGTACAAAATAACCAATCAATCAACAACATTGTTGACCCTGTATTACATCAACAAATTCTTCATCATCACCACCATTAAAATCCTAGCCTCGTTTTATTTGTTTATGGCATACGCACTCGGTTCAAAAAGGTAATGCAGCCTTGTAATACGGAGTGGGTCCACATTACAGCTAAACATTTATTGAAAGGAAGCTAGCTGGTTTTCGTCATTGGTTTACTGCTACATGACCTTCGAGCGAGATATACATGTACCTTTTCGACAGGAATATATACACCCACTCCCTATCTCATTAATTACTCATCAAGAGTATGATGGCGTAATTAGGGGTTACCATGCGAGTGTTTTACAAAAACTGACAGGGTATCGGCGAATACAGCTGTGAAACGGGAATTTTTGTAAAACATTAACGTGGTAACCCCATTCTAATGCATTTGACAAAAATAATTCCAACTGTAGGCACAGAGTTATAGTTTTCAAAGTCAAATTGCTAATCACAGTCCTATAAAAATCTGTAGGGTATCGTGACCACATAAATCAGAAACTGAAGGGTATCGTGACGTCATATCAAAAACTGCAGGGGTATCGTGAATACCCTTGCAGTTTTCAAATCGCACAGCCAATGAGATCGCGTGTTACAAACAAGATGCATTAGAATTGCCCTTTCTTAAATATACATATGATCCACCTCTGTAAGATATTGTAAATAGATTTATTTGGTAATTAAAGAAACTTATAAATTTGATATCAATTATTCCATAGATCTAAAGAATGACTCAAATTTTATTTAAGGCAAGTCTTTTCAAATACACGCCATCTTCTCCTCATATCCAGAGGTAACTTCAAACGGGTCTGTAATCGTGCAAATTGATATCAAACTCGTAATAGCGACGGAAAGTGTGAGAACGAGCGGTAGTATTGTAATTGTGATAAATATGGAAATGGGTACACGCACAATGCTGTCTGCTTAGAACCACGCTGATGATTGGACTCTTTCCTTTCACGGTTCTCTTCTCAACGAATCTGTCTGCTCCTTGACATTCTGCCACTGAACAAAAAAAAAAAAAAAAAGAAACCCAGAAACGCGGAAATGTATCTTTTCTCACCGAAGGCCTTATTCTTACGGGATAATATACTCCTCGTAAATACATTAGCATCTGTGCTCGGACGAACAAAAAGTGTTTACCTTATCCTAGCACAGTGTCATTGTTCGCTGATAAAAAGGAATCTGGGATAATTCTTTCGGAACTCTCTATGAAATATTGGCTTATCGGGCAAAGACTTGCAACTGAAACACGTTTAAGCACTGTGTTGTCCGACTTGTAGCATAGATTAGCATTTAAAAACGGTTAGCGAGACAACATGAAATATATCTCGAGTCCACAACATTAGTGTTCCTGGGTGGTATGCTACAAAAATATTATCTGCTCAGTTGACTCCTCATATATAGACTTGCGGTAGACGGATTTTCATCTGATGCGCTACATCCTAAATAAATCCAAGTTTAATCTCGGCTTCCTACAATAGTTATCCATGCAGAGATGTCAGACATGCTGACAAAACCGACAAAGTTTCCGAATGTTCGACTTGTTTGACGAAAGTGCCGGTCCGAATGACCGACATAACTCGGATTTTAGAAAATGCGCTATTCGTCGGTTTGGTCATTTGAGCGCTAAATAATATTGCTATCGCGCTTAGATAACAAACGCGCAAGAGGCCCGGAGTAAAACATTAACATGGCCGACCTTGGACACAACAACAAGGTGACTTGGCCTACAAAATTTACGCCCGGCGAAAGCCAGGTCAAAAGAGGAAAATTCAAAAGACAGTCACATTTGGAAGTGAGAAAAAAATTATGAGACCAATTGAAATCGGGGATTTAAAGAATTTTGGGGGGAAGGGAGGGAATGGCTCGTTCATGAAGAGGGGATGGGAATGAAGTGCCTGTATTGTGCAAATGCTTCCATCATACCTAGGATGAATAATACCTCAAATTTCGTTACTGGGTCCAAAATCTACAAACTTTCCACTATTTGGACCATGAAACCTCTGTAACTCATATCAAAGCGACTAACATTCACAAGGCAAAAGTTTTGAAGTCAAAGTCAGGTATGAGATCGGAGGCAGAAATGGCTCTCTTTTTTATGAATGAGTCGGTCAGAAAAGAAATCGAACTTAAGTTTCGCAATGTACACGCCTTAGTAAAGCATAACCGTCCAATATCAGATTATCTGTGGATTACTGAGCCGGACGAAGCAAAAGGCCTACATCATTCTCAAACATCAAACAGGGGGGGGGGGGGGGGGGGGGGGGGGGGGGGTGTTGTGCCACATGTTTTCTTGAAGCCATTACAAGTACCATAAAGAGTGAGTTAGTAGGTGTGATGGAAAATATCAGTTTCTTCTCTCTGACAATGGATAGTAGTACAGACTGCAGTACCACGGAACAAGAAACCATAACTTTACGATTTCTATGTATTGATGACCAAGATCAACAAGTTCAACAGATCTGTTGGATTTCGTCAAGTCCAAAATGTATGAAAACAACATGACCGAGCATATGTGCAAGTTAATTGGATTTGACTGTGACGGGGCCTCTAACATGCTCAAGCAAGATGTCATCGCTGTAACAAGCACTGGGTCCTTACAAAACTAGCCTACAAAGAATGATGCTGGTGAGTTTTCATTTTTGTTGAAAAATATATCAATTTGGAGTTCTTTTTGCATTATTGAAAGTTTGTATTGGTTTTGTTTCATTTAATTTTGTTGTTTTTGTGTTACTTGCTGTTTATTTTATGAATAGTTCATTTTGATGTTTCAGTAGCAATGAGGAAATGTGACACAGCAACCAGAATCAGGTAAAGGGTATGCTAATTTTTATTTACAGCACACTCAAAGTGTTCATAAAACATTAATCAATGGGAATCACGTAATATTGTGCCACTTACATAATTAGCTGATTATTGTGATTTAAAATTAATATGCAAAAACTCTTCAAAGGTCTGTTTTAAATCGAAGGAAATCATAAACTTTGTACAAATTCAGTTAGTTATGCACAAAATACTCATTGAATAATGTTAATTTACAGATTATGGGATCAAAGAATTGAAGACTTTACTACACCACTTCCATGATACACTCGAAAAAGTTGGGGTAGTTGTCAATGACTTACAGTTGGGTGCAGTCCTAACCTTACATTCAAGTGCACTTGACAAGTGCACTTCAAGTTTAGTTTTTCGTCCTGAAAACCAGTCATAAAGTTTAGTCAAGTGCACTTGATATCAAGTTTACTTCAAAGTAATTCCGTCTTCAAGTTTACTATCACGTGACACAAGTCTACTTTTCACGTTTATTTATTACAATTATCCATTTTCGTATAACACGATGGAAATACATGTAATTGTCTTATTATGTACAATTGCATATTTTATAAAAAAATGTTTTATTAGAAAAATATAGTAAATATGTATTAACAATTAACAATTTTACATTATTGATTTCATGTTGAACATTCGGTTGGTATTTTATCGGAAGTTTCGATACTTCTAAGTGCATCTACATTTTTCTTCTTGTGATGAATTATTATTGTTATAATTATGTTGTTATACGATATTTCCTCGTTATTTTGGCATTTTGTGGTTTCACTTCGACAGGGTGTATAGATGTTGACATTGTTGGGACATTCCGTATCGAAAACTACACTGGCTCTATTTTCTGTTTCGTGTCAAAGAGGGTAAAACTTAAATGGCTTCTCGGGATAATAATCTCTTCTTACTTTGAATTTTATGTGTGTCTATAATCGAACCGGTAACATAACTTTTAGTTTATCAAAGCACTTATCGCTCGTCGTGAAACTTGTACACGTTTAGTTTCTATCAAGATACGTCGAATCTCACTATCGCATGGCCACTTCCACGTAATGAAATGGTCCTTTCCCTTATATACATTGATATCCGAGACGACTTTACGATATGTGTTTCCATGTCCAATGTTTAATTAAGAAAAACAACTCGATTGTTTAAAGGCGTGTGTTCCGTCCGGTTACATCAAGTGAAATGAAGCGGTATATACATATATAGAAAGTAAACTAAACTTGAAGTGCACTTGGAGTAAACTTGGAATCAAGTTTAGTACTAAACACGGAATCAAGTTTACTACTAAACTTAATTCCAAGTTTACTCTGTTGTCGCCAAGTAAACTTGAAAAGCAGTCATAAAGTTAACTTGAAGTGCACTTTATGTAAGGTTAGGATTGCACCTAACTGTAATGGAGGAGTGGAAAACTCTGAAGACATACACTTACAAAAGGTAACCATGTAGATTTGATCATTTCTTTTTCATGCATGGCGATATCTTAGATTTGCAATGACAAAGGTGTACTAATATTCTAATCATTTTGACTCTCATAGAATCATATAACACGTATACTTTCTACTCTGTATTTATAGATCATCTGGTGGTAGGATTCCATTGTGGGAAGACGTCCATAAATCGACCAAGGAAAAGGAGTAGACCTCATGCACAGCCTACCTCCTCAAGTGTAGGCAACGAAACCGCCTTAAGTCAGATGAAGCTGATTCAGACAGGAGACAACGCCTGACAGAGAGCCATTTAAATGACATGATGCTGAATCGCTTACAGTCTTCAAGGATATCTGAGTTTGATCCGACATCAGTTGTAAACAGATGGATGGTAAGTACCATGGAAGTAAAATTGGATTTTCCCTTTTGTGCTTTCAATCTAGCTTAAAAAGTCGAAAATAAATCCATATTCACTCATAATATTTTAGGAAGAATAATATTTCATGTTCAGCTTGTGTATGTAATATAACTGCGGTCATGATGATAGTGAACTATATCTACTGATAATAATTTAACAAATAGGAAAATGTCACTTGTGATACTTTTTCATACTTCAGATATATCCAACTGTGCAAAGGAAAAGAGCAGGGTACAGACGGATCACAAAGGCAGACAAAGCAGAAGAGACTGACAGCTAAGATACAATAATTGTTGAAGACATTGAGTCAGAGATACAGACCGATGAATTGACAAATACAAGAAGAGGTTGAAAAAAGCAGGTATGAACATGGTGAATGCAACTGAGAGTGAAAGCAAGAGTGAGTCAGATTTTGAGAGTGAGTGTAAGCAGGACGAGAATGAAAGGCGTGTGCAAATGATGATTAAGAAATGGAGCTTGAATTTTGAATTAAATGTAATGTTCAATGTTAAACCTAAATAAATTGTTTATTGATATATTGTCTTCATTATTATGGCAAAATATATGGTTGAAAATCAAATACAACGGGTATGTAAAAGAAAAAATTATTCGGTCTGACATGTTTTCATTCGGTCTGACAAATTCTCTGTGTTTGTCAGTCCGAATGTCTGACATGTTAAAAAGGTTTTTGGCATATCTGCCATGTACAAAATGCACCCCTGAGCAAAGTATTTCTTCGCCATATTCTTTTGAAGAGGAAGGAATAACCTAAACATTCACAGTCAAATATCATGTACACTTCTATTTCATATTTCCGGATAATTTGAGCAAAACTATAATCTTCCACGCCACATGTCTATTCCATCGTCTAATGACAAATGCCCACTAGGTGTGGACTGCTTCACAACTATACACAATGTTTCTTTGCAGCTGGCCTATGTAAAGTAGTCATTTGTTCTGGTGGCTGGTTAATTGGTAAGATTTGTACAAGTTTAATATTTTATTATAATGATGGAATTCAATTTTGTGTTCCTATAAAATTTCGTGAATTTATAGAATTTGGTGTGATTCCAAATGAAGCTCAGTCTCTGCTAAAGAGTCCAAAATGTAAGTGAGAACTGAACTAATAGAAATAAAGTGCGCGGTGGTATTTATATCTATCAAGACAATGACAGGAAACAAAAGCCGAAGAATGTTTCTGTATATTTGGACAAAGGTAGCTAAACGCGATAATTTCAACTGGATTTGACCGATTGATATTCTTCACCGCTTCTGTACATTTTATATTGTAAACAGTATACAGAACTGAATACCTGTATACTTGAGCTTTAAGTATAGGACAGGAAAAGTGAACCGTTATTGTAATTACTTCTCCAGTAAGGAATCAGATGAAATATATGAATCATGATAAAGAAACAGTATTCACATATTAAGATAGGCATAGACATGACTCTCTTACACCTAGTTTGTGTATTGGATTGAAGCAGGACTTTCTTGTCAAAAGAAAACACCTGTCAATCCAGCTAAATGCTACGTGTCCTTCAAATAAGATATATCTCCCTCGTGCATAGTTTTGTCCTTAGATTGATTCACTTTTCGGTCATTTTTGTTTCAATATTGCTCTTCAAATATTTATATATTATGAGAATTCCAATCATTCGGCTACGAGCATCACTGAAGAAACATAAGTTTTCGAAATGCGCATCTACTGCAGAAAATTATAAGGTATATATGTTCTATATTTAATATAATCGACCTTGTTGTATCTGGAATTTTCTAGGTTCACATCACATTTCGATTATTTCTCTCCTGGTTTTTTCTAAGTTTAGCATGACTGTGGTAGAGAAGGAATTCGACTGTCATTTCTTCTTTATTCTGCTTCTGAGGCAGTGAAACGTGTCCGGATGTTCTCGTCAGTATTTTGGGGGAAAAAACCGGAACTGGGACCTTTTTTTGGAAAAGGGATATACTAGTTTTGCTAATGTACTATTAACCTCTGCCTCTCGCCAATACACGAAAGAACACATTATGTATACATGTAGCTATCCTATCGGGGTATCGGATGATTATCTTCTTTTAGTTCACATATCAGCATTTCCATGTAGACCTTACAAATCTATCTATTTGTCGTTCCTAAAACGCCTTTGCTTTCAAACACTGTATTTAGGGTGCAAAGCTTTTAAAGAAATAAGAATGGTAAGAATATAGACACATACACACGAAGAATGTGTAAGGGATAAAAAGGAAATAGGAATGAAAGGTGAGTATGAGATAAAAGTTTATTAGAACAGCACGTTATAATCCATGGTATTAAATGATTAATATGTCTAACTGCGCTGCTCATCAAATCTGTTCCACTGAACAATACGGGGAATGGGATACTTTATAACATTTCTGTCTAACCTTCGTGCAATGAGCTTATGCTCTACTCCTGGTGTTCCCGTCTGCAGTCGGTTAAGTTGTTTGGGATAACTCAGTATTGGAGAAAATATAGGTGCTACAATTACCACATTTGCACAATAGGTTCATCTGTGGATGCTGACTAAAGTATATGCTTCAAATGATGCATCGAACCACTTGAGTGATTAATTTGTCTGCGGTAACACGGTATTGGAGAAGATATAGGTGATACAGTGATCAAACTTGAACCGTAGGTTAATTTTGGGATGCAGAAGTACGCGCATATATTAGATAATACATCTGACCTACATTTTCCTCTTGAGCAATTCAGTTAAGTAGTTTGGGGACACTAAGTATTGAAGAAAGTAGGATCGCTACAGTTACAAAACCTGCATTATGCTAATTTTATAATGATGTCCTAGCCGCATCCGTCTGATAATGCATCTGGCCTTGATTTTACGCTTGGCTGAATCGGTAATCGGTGAAAATTTCAATGTTCTATAAGACTATTCTTTTTTGTGGTTGTTTGACAAATACTGTATCGAAGTGAGCGTGACAAGTTTTGATAATACTATGTTGGATTGCATGAATTTGTCGAAAGTAAAGACCACCAGTGGTTCTGCGGATACGGGAGATGAGATTTTCTGATGGTATGGCTGCCAAAGTGTGAATTACATTTAATAGTGGACGAAATCTAGCATCTGTCATTATGTTCCATCTATCTATATGTATTGGGGTTCGCATTTGTCTAAATATGACACTAAATACGATATTGTCCCCTTTATTCCATGGACTATGGGATATGGTTTACCCTTCGGTACTTCTTCGGTTTTTTTTTTTACTTCCAATTACCTACAACCGATGGTGTTCAGGATTGTGGATACACTAGATGTTGGTGTATAATCATCAACAATTCACCGCCCAGCTCTTCTTCTTTATCCACTTTCTGAGTAAGTTCCCAGACACAAGAAGCATACTCAAGTTGGGGACGGGCTGAGACAATGTTCAGCTTGGAGCTGCCGGTGGGTTGTTTTCATTTTTCGCTTAATGCGCCAAATAAATCTGTGCATCTGTGGTAATTCTGTTTATTTGGAGGTGCCAGTTCAGGTCATTCGACAACACAACAATACCTGGGTGAAGAAGTGATCTCCAGTGTATGTATAATTGGTGTTCTTGATGTGGACGCATGAGTATTTTGGCATTGGATTGAACTCAATGTTCAACATATTTTCCCTTACATACCGCTAACTTCCTTGTTGGAGGTTCGGAATTTGTCGCCTTGTGGATGATAAGACCGTGTAATACGTATATTTTGTATTAATTGATGTTGACACATAGATGACTTATCATCTGCTGGCATTGAATTCCACATATTTTTCAACACATTTCCCTAAATCCTCCAGATCTTTTCACTTCCTTGTGTAATAGACCAGTTGTCATCAGCAATAAATCCTACACCGAAAGTTATCTGCCCCGGAAGGTTATTTATATAGGTAGGGAACAGTAAAGGACCTGGTATCGAGCCCTGGAATACGCCGGAAATTAGCGGGATGGATGCTGACTGCACCCTTCCCCAACCACTCTCTCTGAACTTTCTCTTCGAATCCAGTCGAAACTCCTGATTACAATGCCAATCGAAGATTCATGTCAGCTGGCTATGACTGGTGAAAAACCTCTTAAACTTGGTCGTTTCTTCAATATCTCCCTCTAGCGACTCTGGGAAGATGATTAATAAGATGCCTGCCTGCCCAATACTAAATCATACGAAATGAGAAGATGCTCAAACAATAATAATTTTAATATTAAGTTCCAACACCATTGATTATGCAAATTAACATAAATCATGCAAACAAGCGCTGAAATTTACTCGCGCGGTAGCTTAATGTTGTAAAATTGGAAAAAGTAAACGTAGGACAGTTAATGTCTTCGTCTTTACATAATATTTGGTGATATACATGTTAAGTAAATGTTTTAAGCTTTTCCACAATATATTTTATATCCAACTTGTAAATCTTGAATGGTCAGCGCCTGACAATTTGCTTGACATATCAAATTATATTAAAGGTAACATCTTTCATTTTAAGTAAACGATGCATGACAACCTAAAACATATGCCTTTAGGGTAGTGGTTATGAAAAGACATAAGATAAAACATATTCCTTTGGGCTTAATGGGTTTTAACTATTTTCTGAAGTAAAAAAATACAATATAATTGCCTATTCACATATTTTTGCTTTACAGACTTTGCCTGGCCTGTTTTGTGCCCTTCATACCTTGGAAATTATTATAGTTCTGAACAAAATCCAATGAGAGGCGACTTTCTTTTTCAAGAACCTTCAAAGAATGACAGCATGAATTATAAAACTAAATAGTTCTGCGTGATCTGGAAAAAGTATCTGAAAAAGTTTTCTTATTTATTATGGCGGTTAATGCGAACAAACCCCCCCCCCCCCCCCGAAATTTTGCAAGTGATGCAATTAATTAAAATTAGTACAGTGATGTTCCGTTTATCCGGACACGTTTGTTCCCGGTCTATTTGTCCGGATAAACGGATTTACCGGATTACCGGATCATAGTACCGGTACATTAGATGTTAAAGAATATTATTTCTTGATAAAAGATAAAGATAAAACACACGTAATAATCCTTATATGCGTTTAATTTGTATACGAAGAAATATATATATATCTATTACGTATTTAATGTCATAACATCTTTAGTAAATTGTACATTAATTGCAGCCAAATTTCTGAAACCTGCATGATTATTCAACTCACTGTCCTCTATTTAAATGTTGACACTTCTATAGCGATCGGAGTGTTTATCTAACGTCCCGCTGTGTCATACAAATTAAGAAATGAAAAGCATTTATGTCTGGATAAATTTATACAGTGTTAATGTTTTAAATATAAAAATTTTCTATAGATATAAAACAGAGGAATAACTGACAGTTAAAACTTCTATACAAAATAATGTAATGATCACTAGCTAGGTAAGGATACGTTATCAATTATCGATCTCAGATAGAAGAGTGACGATACTTAAAGTTTGGTTACAATCTAAAGCCCCAATATAAGCTGCGAAGTCAGCAATTTACTTTTATTTATCACGTACTGACTCATTAAAAAGCAATCATCAATGACCGCTAACATGATGTTTGACTACACCACAAGCGGAAGTTAAAATCGTCATTTTTGTCAGATAGAGAGGTGTTCAAATGACCATTATTGTCGAAAGTTAAAACTATATCCAGATACGAAGCGGAATTATTGCTCTCGGTTGTCTCTTTTATCTCAAGTTCATGGGGATAGATTTCATGTATGTAATCCTTAAAGTTAGGATTATTGATTGACAATACGTCGTCTATATATCTATACGTAAAATTGAACTGAGATGCAAGGTTTCTTCTGCCCGTGGAGAGCATGTTTTGAATAAATTCTGCCTCATACGAATATAAGAAAATGTCAGAAGAAGAAGGTCATAGTTAATTCCCATGGGAATGCCAAAGTCATTTCCAAATTGACCTACACGTATGAGCCAAAGAGCAAATCTAAGGATAGAGCAATGCATGCAGGAGATACTTCCTAATTTTAGAATACTTTACATTTTTCACACCTTTTGGATCAGCACAGAAGACGGCGCTTTACTTGGAACAGATACCTCACAAACACGTAGAAGCTGGAATAATACATCTGTCGAAAGACAACAGTTGATTGCAAAACACATTGGCCTCAAGCAAAATTTAGCTTAAAAAACTGATCGCGATAATCCACTTACATTTATACATTGAAACCTACGTCATTTTCATTCGTGCTTTATTAATAACAACATCTAATTAATTTAACTTTAGCCCGAACTGCCCCATTTCTCTAAGCATCCAACTATTTTTCTTCCATATTTACCTTAAAGATTGGAAGTTTTCATTCCACTGGTAAAAACAAAATAGTCGAGTGCATTCGCTACGCCGTAGAAGGCATTTCGAATGTAGTAATAATAGTTCTTTTGATGTTTTGGGGGGTTTCTTTTGGGGTTTTTTTGGTGGGGGGATGGGTTTTTTTTTTATTTTTTTCTCTTTCTTTTTTAAGTTTTATTTATCTCTCCGGTTGTAAAACACTACATTGTGTTCGCCCTCCCGTTTACTCCTCAGAAAGACCCATATTGTGAGAATTATAATTAAGTGGTGCATGTGAAATGTTGGTTATGGTCCTTAACCTTTGTTCAGTCATACGAAGTCAGATACTTGATAGGATCGTGAATTATATTACCATTTGTTACTCACTGAGCCACAACACCGGATAATTACAGGTATATTAGAATTCAGGAATCCACGTATGATTATGAATTCAGCTGGAGATCAAGTTCTTTTCATTTTTACCAATAGGAAATGTTTTAGGGAACACGAGTAGGGGCAGACGACCGACAGATGTACTACTTAATACAGCGCATGAATGGTCACTGAGAAAGTTCTAAGTTCGATACAATGAAATAGTTGGACAGTATGAAATCGCCGTTACAGAACGATATATTGCATTTTGGAGCCTATAAGAACAGTTATCTCTGTTTACTAATCTGATAAATTATTAATGTGAACAATGATAAACATCGGGAGTTTCTACGGAATTTTCTCCAAAAAGTGTAGTATGCCAGCAGTATACGCTTTCCATGGAATCCTGTTGGAAGCAAGAACAACTGGTTAAGCTAACCAGTGGTTAAACTTCATCTTACTATATCTTTGAAATGAGATGTCTTAAAGTCCTTGTCTGTGTACTGATTTGTAGTATGTGAAACTCCCATTGTGCCGTAATTTTAATATTTACACACAATTCTTATGAATTAAATTAATTGTATCTCATGTTTTAACCAATGGTTAGTGTCAAACAACTGACCTCTGGTCTCATCCCGTTGGTATTCAAATGAATCCGAATGCGTTTTCCTTGGCTTTCAATTATCGGACATACGGTGGTGCTACTTCGAATTTAAAAATTGAAACAATTTACGTTTGTCAATTCATTGTAAAATACGAAGATAACGGACTGAATCTATGTAACAGGGAAACTCAAAATAACAGACTGAGATCAACATTCTTTAACAGGTTAGACTATGAGCCAAACGCTACTACAAGTCTCCTGAATGACAACTCACTCTTTAATAAATACCGTAACTACACAAATTTAATACGAAGGTATATATTTTTCAAAGAGTGAAGATAAAGAGTTTTGACAAATAAAACTATAAAACTCATGATAAGCAAGAATTATTTAATTGCCAAATATACATTCATATACGCTTTTCTTGTCCTGTCCGTTGTTCAGTAATATCTCTATGTATGTGTTTATTTTTTTTTCTATTGGTGATACAATTGCCATTGGGTGACACAATGTTACCTAAAATAACAATAATCAAAAGGGATTTTGGGAGTAATTTTTCAATATTTCAAAAATGTGTGGTAACTGTCTCTTAAGAGGATATTTCAAGGTGTGATCGCAGTTTATAATAAAAGGATTACCATTATCAAGCGTTTGTTCAGTCGGAGGATAAAGTAACCTCAACTTAACGTGCACTTTATCACTTTATGATACAAAAATATGAAAGCAAGTGATTGAATGTTCCTGTGGCACTTAATCAAAGAACCTAGAAATAAAAAAAATAAAAAATTAAAACAAGTGCTCACAAGGGTATCGGCTCCTATTTGGCTATCCATTCACACTCTGAATACTGTCGAAATGTTTATATTTTTTACCCTGCAGACACATATTTGTGCGTCAGTTTGTTTTGTCTCTTATAGAACTTTATTATAGTCTATCTTAATAAACTTATTTGGGGTCACTTTTAAAACATGAGGTGTATGAAAACGTGTATTCTGCAACATTGAACAGTGAAGCATTACTTCCGATGCCCAATATGTATTTGAGGTGTAAATTTGATGTTACATTTCGCATACAAAAATGAGGCTGTCTCCACTGAAAGAAATGAACGAATACCATTTTTTTGTCATTTTAAACTATGGTGAATGTACTAGCATCTTTATAAAACTGTTTTGTCAGTTTGGACTATTAAATGTTTTCTAATTTCAAAAAATAGTTTTCTCACCAACGTGCTCTTCCCCTTAGTCCCTGACATAAATTTGTGTCAAAGGGATAGGAGGGAAATTAAGAACTTGTATCATATTAAGATGTGTGGTGTTCTGTCTTTAAATGCGGTTATTTTCAGTATCATATTGTATTTCATCATAATTATTCATAGCATGTGCCTACTTCAGTTTTGATACTACTGTGTTTGATTGTACAGAGACCAAAATGTCATATATGCCGTTTTATACATAGATATATTTACTTCTGAGTGCTGTTAACTAAACATACAGAAAACAGACACATGCACGAAATAGTTTAATACATAGAAAAGGTGGATGCAGACAAATTCCATACAGAACTGTTACAACCAAAATGCAAGAACGTAACTACAAAGCTGACTGGGGTACTCATAATAGCGTACTACATATGACATTTATGGAAACGTACGAATTGAAAGAGAGAATATTCATTATGATAAACAATTGTATGCCCCTATCTAAAATGCAAGCACACAACAGTGGATCTCCAAAAAGTTGCCATAATACAGATATTATACTGAAATGCGGTTTTCATTATATATATATTAAAGCCACGTATTTAATTTAACTGACCTTTAATCTCCGAAAGCACACTTCCTGTCCCAGTGGACAAATTGACCAGTTTCTGTATTACAATAAGCTCCAAAGCATCCATCGGTCGATGTGTATTCATCTTCTTCAGAACATCCTGCTGTCCTAACTGGTTGCGTTTCGCCTAAAAGGAATGAATGTGCTGAAAGCATAAAAGACAAGTATATGCCAAAAGTAAAAATGAATTGTAGTCGCATCGTGAGTAATATTTTGTATATTGTAAACCCTGCCTTTTTATATGTGTTCCCTAATGACGTGTCCAATCAGTAACAACTTCGTTATAATATTCAATAACTAAAGATACATTAGCATATAGCATGTATATTTATGTATATATAAGCTGTACCATATAGAATCTCGTGGAGTATTCAATGGCTGTTCAGAAAGTGAAATCTCATTTAAGTAAAACAATGAAGATACCGAGTAAATTCCGTCGGAAAATCCATATCTATTCCGTCGGAAAATCCATATCTAAAGAGCAAATAATAAGTAAATGTAATCATGAACCCCCAGATAATCCAGAGATGGTAGAAAATGGATGAAGTGTCATGAAGTAGTAAGCATCCTCTGCCAAACGGACACAACCGCCATGATTCCATAATATAAGTCCAAGTCATATTCAGCAGACTGGTTAAGATCGTAATCACATTGGGTGACACGTCACAATTAGCAATGCTGTTGTGATAGAAATCTACCAAAATCTAAATGATTAATAAAATCTTCCACCGAATAAGGAAATAAACAAGTCGTACAACGATATCCGATAATTTTGCACAAAATCTTTCTATCACCAGTAAAATTTGAGAAGCCGTTTTATTTCATATCTTTAATTTTCACTAAAAATGTTGCCTTGGTGAATGACGGAACCGTAACATAGACACCATATGCAGGTGATGAAGGAAATTTGCGATTTTTTCTCTTTCTTATCATTATTAAATTTAAAGCTCTTCTATGACTTCACCTTTGCATGAATGAGAAAAAATCGGCCAACAACGGTGCACAATTAGTGTCCATTGGAATGCCGACAGTTTGTTGGAATATTTGGGCACCAAATACAACACATATATTGACTATGAGAAATCGCAGAATCTCTTTATTGTCTTCTTCAGTGTAGTTAAATTTCGAATCACTATCTTTTTTCACAAGATATACCTCTGGATTACTATAAAAGTATGTACTCGCATTTTCTACATTTCAATGTTTAAAACGCATATCAATAATTTTAAATTGTCTCTCTTTCCATTTGTCATGAGTGGAAACTCTTACAGACCTCAAAGGAGACAAGGTCCTGAGCGTCGTCCCCTGTGATTGTTATTCGAAACTCCGTCATTATATTATTCCATAAAACGTTTCTTGTGGGAATTTTCATGACCTATTGTATCGAGAAACTTTTTTATCCTTCTTCTCTATATGGACGATTATTTAAAGATTTTTAAATGTGTATCATTTGATTGTGTTTCTTGTGTGGTGAGTGGGAAGTTCGGCGCCCGTTGACCACACCAATCGACTGACGTTTGTTATTTAAATTGACCATCCTAAGAGTCTATCTTAACTGCAGTGCAATCAAATATTTTATCATTATCATATTTCGTGTGCGTGGTGATTTGTGGCATACAGCTTGTTCAGATGTCGTCTGTCAGCCACGTTCGCTTGCTTACAACTTATATAGAGAAGGATTTAAAGGAGAATCGATATATACATTGTATATTTAAATATGAAAACATATTACTGTGTGCATGTAGGTAAATATTTAGAATTAAATAAAAGACTTACCAGTAAATGGATGAATTTAAAAAATTATCAAATACAATTTCCGAACATTGAATATAATGAAATTTATTCTTATTTTAGGATAATAATAATAATAATAATAATAATAATAATAATAATAATAATAATAATAATAATAATAATAATAATAATAATAATTGAATTAATGAAAAGAATAATAATGGTGATAATCATGGTATTGATATATTATGAAAAATAGCTAAATTAAAAAAAAAAACAATTGTAAATACATAGATAATAATGAATACATAAGTAAATTATGAATAAATAAACAAATAAGAAATAAATACATAATTTCATTAATTAAAAATAAATAAATAGAATAGAATTAGAATTTAATTTTCCTAGAGTCTTTATAGTATAAACTGACGAAGTTTTCCATAAATACCTGAGTGCATGTCTACGCAGTGATATCCATTATTATATTACATATGAAACCCTTAATGCGGGGTGCCATTTTAACATCACATTTAATGCACGTATATATGGCGACATTTGCGGTAATTTAATTAGATTCCTTTTATTTCCTCCATCCGTACTGTAAAGAGAATTACAAATGTAATCATGTGAACGCACGACTGGACTGAGCGCACGCGGGAATAAATCGCGTTAACGCGAATTTCCTCCGACGTTAACGCAAGGAGCGCACGCGCGTCCGGTCGAGCAGTCCTAGCACGTGTGCTAAAGCAGTCCTCGTGACCGCTTTTCGCGTTAACGTGAATGTTATGTTAGGACTGCACCCATCTGTATTCTATGACTCATAGTTTTATGTCAACTGAGTTTGAGGTAATGGCTTCGCTTTTCAAATATATATACTATAGAACTCCACAATTAGGACTTTAGAATCGATGGAGAGACGTTGTCGAAATGGGTATACGGTGCACCAACATTCATTCATGCACCTCTGTATGTTTTATATCTTTAAAGCGAAATATCACTTCTACGATGATGGCATTTGTCTGATGCATCGCTCAGATCTCGGACTTCTAGCTCTCAAGAAAAGTCTTTGCAGTGTAACAGGTGGTATCTAACCAGTCATCATACAATATGCAACATCACGATGTACGAATTGTATTAATTCGATGAAAAGTAGTGCAAAAGTAATGTTCTGCAAGTAAGCGGCAATGTGTCTGTTACATTGCTACTCCTCTCTATATGCCGCTATATTTTAATGATAGTTATATATATTCAAATACATTACTCTTATTTTCTGTTTACCTTCTATCATGTCACGGAAAAAGTAAATTTTAATTTAGCAAATGAGACATACCTTGTACGATTGTATGATTCACTATCATATTCTTGTAAAATGCTGTAGCCATACATACAATATATATCAAAATTTGGATGCTATCACCGTTCTTATTATTATAATGGCGGATTGCAAATGTCAGTTACAGAATATTAGTCATAAGTTACCAAGATAGACGATAGAAGGATATTAGTGGACAGTAGCAAATCCCTCATTCCAGACTGTGATATTATAGAACACGATCATGTACAGCAAAGTCCTTTTACCGATCTGACAAATTACCAATATAACTTTACCACTGTATACGAACTGTTTCTACGGGTGTAGCATGATATCATATGACGCTAACTCCTTCCGGACTCGATTCATTTGGAGCTCATTGTTCTGAATTGTGAATACCGGACTCCAGCGACAGTCTGGAATTTGTGATCAATTTTCTGTAATGACAAAAATTATTTAAATAGGGTAAGGGAAACATGTCCTTTGAGTTAGTTCAAATTTTGATAACTGAAAGAGTGTACATTATTTAAACAACGACTGGATAAATGTTTTTAAAATTGTATGTCGTTGCCATAGTAACCACATCGACTGATTTCAGTGTTATCGAAGCATAATTTCTACAAGTTATGTCATGTTTTTCCTTTAATAAAATATACACAGTGTATAGTTCTCATAATTGTAAAAGATTTTTATAAATTGGCATACCAAACAAACAATGATTCTTTCGGTTACTTTTTCGGCCACATTAGTTTTGATTCTGCTCTTCATATATTTACATATTATTAGATTTCCAATCATTTGGCCATTGATGTCACTGAAGAGACAAAAGTTGTCGAAATGCGCATCGGGTGATAAACATTATAACGTATATATGTTCTAATATCTATTAACGCAATATATTGATTGGCTACATACATGGAACGGCATCATAATGGTTAATTTTCCATCTTTGAGAAAAACCTCAGAAAGTGGGTACTTAAATCTGTCTCCAAGATAAATAGCCAGCATTTATGAACAAAAAGAAATTTCACTAGTACTAAGGTTTGTCCCTGAAAAAAGGAAAAAAAAATAATCATGGGCAAATCGTATTTGAAAAAAAAAACGTTTAGAAGTGAAAATGTATTGAAGTGACAGGGGTTTTTTTTCCTAGAGATAAAAATAACCTTATGGTCAACCCCGAGGGAAGTCTGAAGGGCTTATAGTATAGTGAATTTTCAATGGGCAATGATTAGACTGTGTAAAAATGATAATTTCCACTGGGGATATGGGTTTGTAGAAATACATAGCAATTTCACGTAGCTCTGTAACAATGTTATTTTTTAACTTGATAAAGGCCAGGTGACTGAAAATTTGTGCACTTTAATGTTTATATTTTATTACTTATATTCGGTTTCCTTTTGGAGTACTTTCAACGATTTATTTCTATAAATTTAAAGATTGTGTTTTTTCATTTTCGGCGAATTCTATTTTAATTGTATGGTTTTTGCCCCAAACCTCCAAAAGTTCAAGGGCGTAATTGATAACATTTATCATGTTGCAACAAGCTGTTAGAAGATCATACCCTATTTGGGTATTTTCAATTCAGTTTTCAGAGTGATTTTGACCTTTCAAAAAGGATGGTGAGTGACACAATTTTTGTAGAATAGTGCATATCACCAATGACAGCAAAATTTTGTGTGAGATTGAAAGACAGTTCACTTAGCTATAGGTTAGAAGTCACCAATATTACGTATTGGACATTCATCCGAAGATATGCCGTGTTTAGCGTTTAAGTTATTTTCCGGGCGCCTTTTCAGAAATTATCTTAAGTGACATTCGTCCATTTTCACAATTCCGGGTGAAAATAATTTGTTCAGTATCACAAACTTCTGATGAACATAGGAGATTGAACTTCGGACTGACAATGAGACAGACAGATGGATACAACAATTATATGGTCATATCCCGAGAGGTGATTAACATATGTGTGAAGAATGACTATTGCTTATTAAAAATCACCTTTTTGTATTTAAATGTTTTATGAGTAACTTTAGCCCTTTAGTTAATCTGAGTGACCTTTGCTTAAAAGATCTGCAGCCCTTTTCACAAAAAAAGACTTACGAAGTGTCGCAAGTTTTTTAACTAACGAACTTCTTAAATAAATTCGTAAGTCCTTTTCAAGAACGCATTCGTAATTGAAATCTTGCGACCAAAACTTGCGAAGAAACTTACAACAAATTTTCCCTAGCAATTAGTTAGCGCATGCGTCATTCAAACTTCCGATGTAAACTTTTTTATGTGTACATGTATGTAGGTATGTACACATGTATGTATTGACGAATGATATATGTTATTCTTTATTTTCATAATGTCCTAACATTATCATGTATATAGAATGTTATACCTGAGAGGGCGTAACTCCTGGCGTATGCTTAGTTTGGCGTAAATACCAGACTAGACTAAATTTCAAACTATTTTGTGTTTCATCGACACCATGCAGCGTAACTCTACGTTTAGCTTAGATTTAGACGAAACTCTACGCCAACCTGTCTACATCTTTGAATTGTTATGCGTAATCAATGTAATAACTTCTAGGACTTCTTCTCTAATGATTCTAATTGGTAAATAGTAAAGTACATAGGCAGATCTAGAAATTCTTGAAAGGGGGAAGCAGTTTCCCATGACTAATATTTTGCACTATTCGGTCTCGAAAAGGGGGGGGGGGTTGAAGCCCGAAAAATGGCCGAAAATGGTAAAAGTTTCCGACCAAATGGGGGAAGGGACTGCGAAACACCCCCCCCCCCCCCAATGAAATATACTATCCACATTTACCTGGAAATATAGTTTGCCTTACACAAATTAGCTAATTTTATTTTAGGGGGCCATGAGGAGGGTGTCAGTCGTCTTACACATTAAAAATTGACAAAAAGGGGAGGGAGGATTCTCCCTTTCTATTTCGTCGCAGTTTCGTTATGTGCTTGACTTTATAGATCCTTATAGATGTGGACACATGTGTAGTTATCGGGATAGTTTAATCCATGTTATGCGATGACGTATTTTCAAGTACTGCATGCTATTTCATGAGGTCACTACAGGTTTACAAGCCCATCGTGTGTAAATGTAAGTGCGTGTCGCAAAATAAATGTATCTTAAGTTAAACATCTGTAAGTAGCACTCTTGTACTTACGATAATTACATTAAATTACATTTGATTTTTTTCATTTTAACTCATTTAGTGATAAAAAATTATTTTGTAAGTATTTAACAAGTATGAACCACATTTCGGTCATTCACCATACAGGTAAGTACTTCCAATTTCATATTAATCTCATCTAAACTTAGACCCAGATGGTCGTGTTTCATGTTTTAGGAAATTAAATATTTGTTTACTTTTTTATGAATCATCTGATATTCATAAATTCCATTTTATTCATTAAATTTTAAACTTGCAACATTAAACATTCAACTATTAAGTGGTTTAAAGGATAATATGCTTCAAATGTCCACTGTGGTACATTGTTGTAAGTGCCATAGTCATATGATACCAGTTACTTTCATATTTTACATTTATATCTTCCTCATTTACAGCTGAAATATCCAAGTTAACAGCCTGCCTTTCATGCAAAGCCCAGCAAGAGAAAATACTATTTATCTGCCGGACAGTTAAAAGTTCTTATTAAGATAACACATGCCATCAGTACCTCATCTCGTCAGCTGCGTAGGCATCAACATTCCAACCTGGTTTTTTTTTTTTTTTTTTTTTTTTTTTTTGTGCCTGCATTACATTTTTCAACTATGAATTGTTTTTGTTCACTACTTAGTATGTTTTCAAAGCTCATCCTTTTTATTTGTAATAAATATAGGACACATATACCTTTGAATTTTGTGCACCATATGCGCATTTCGACAAGTTATGTCTCTTCAGTGATGCTCGTGCCTGAATAATTGGAATTCTCAAAATATATAAAAATATGAAGAGCAGAGTTGAAGCCAAACTGACCCAAAAGTGAACCAAAGAATCTATCTAAGGACAGAGCTATGCATAGATCTGTGTAAATAAAAATATCATTTGTACTAAATTCAGGACAAAACGATGACACAGTTGTTTAGCATATATAATCTGGCCTTTGTCACTAAACATCTGTAGTAATCATGAAGATGATATTCCATGTAAATGTTTAAAAGTATCAGAGAAATAAGTAGTGGGCTCCAGCTATCAATTCTCTTTTGTATCAGGTAAATATGTTAACGGTGTCAATTATCAAAAACTTGATTTGGTTCTATCTTTTGTACCAGGTAATTATGTTGACGGTGTGAATTATTAAAGCAAGTTTTTGATAATTGACATCGTCATCATTATTACCTGGTACAATAGAGAGAACTCACAGCTTGCTACCCAACACTGTTTAATGTTTCAGTGACGTATGAGTTTATTAATGCCACGTCAGATAAAATATCATTTTCGTCATCATTTGACAAGTCATTAAAATCTTCAGATCTTCACTACATTCATTATTTTCATTCTTATCCAAAAAATTTATTTATTCCTCAAAAACAAAGATCAATTTTATGGAGGTCATTCAACTGTATGATGTTACTGTGTTCTTCTACGCGGACTGGTTTCGTAAAGAAAGATACGGAAGGAAAGTTTAGCAAACAGTCATTGCCTACAAAACGTACTCGTGAAAATTGAGTACCGCAGAAATTTTTTTAAAAGGAAATAATGGTATTTTTGCATAATATTGCACCCTTCTGAAAATTATAAATCATTTATTCTGAATTTGTACTGATAATTGGCAATACTTGTTTTCCGAAACTGCTTTGCATGAATTCCGTATGATATATACAAACGTAATGCTTGCAAATTGTTATAGTTGTGAACGAAATCCGTTCAGTTCCGGCATCCTGCTTAAATCGAGAATCCTTCTCTGAAAATCCTCAAAGATTGACTGCATGATACTAAATAGTTTTGCGTAATTTGTAAGAATATATGAAGGAAAGGTTTTGTAATCCCGGTTTCGTTCCAAAATGGGATCGTTGATGTGTTCTGCAAGTTTTGTCCGCTTAAATGTTATTCTAACCGTTTCCCGTGTCTGGGTATTTCAAGTGTTATTATTCACCCAATAGTTACTGACTTGGTTGTGTGGGAGTTTTCCCCAGGGTTTGTACATCCTTATCCCCCCTTTTCATTAAAATGGCTTCAAATATAATAAAAATAAAATACAAATCTCCTAAAGTTATAATCACACCACTTAGATTGCCCTCTGTGTCCACTCTTCATATACCTGGTATTTCTTGTAGAAAATTATTCGGCACCACTAAAGTTCTTATTTCTCCACTTAAAAGTAGTTTCCCTATTAAACTTTCGATCTCATTTTCAAAAACATTCACACCTATAAATTCTTACAGAGCTGTCAATTCTATACGCAGAGGGTATTCTAAGATTAATAAGTGCAACGCCAAGAAATGTCTTACTTGCCATCATTTAAACTGCAAGTCCAATATTGAATCTTCGGTTAATGGAAATATATTTAACACCAAATTAGACAAAGACATAGATTGAAATACTGCCAATATTATATATGTCATCACTTGAGAAGCCAGAGGATGTGGGGCTCAATATGTCGGGGAAACTTCTCAAACTTTGAAACGACGTTTTCGGAATCATTCCTATAAAATTCGTAATAATTCACGACGTAAATACCAGAATTTTCTTTATAACCACTTTAATAAATACCAACATAATATTAACAATGTGAAAATAACTCCAGTAGAAAATACCTCTAAATTACCAGGTGATACGAAATCAGATGTTAAAAAACGACTTTTGAAAACCGAGCTCTACTGGATTAAACAACTACAAACCCCATACCCTCTTGGTCTCAACGACCAAATATATCGACAAGATAATATTTCTTCTCGTCAGAATAAAATCAATATTTTTACATTAAGACATAAAACTATTAGAAAACGTAGGTCACATGGTCGTCGTCGTAATCGTAACATCAGAAAACGCAATCGTTTTAATAGGTGATTAGACGATCTTCTATTTATCGCAAAAAATAATGGCCGTCATGAACTTTTGCATGCACTATCCTCTATTCCGGTAAATAAATTGAAACCTATCCTGGACGAAGCTGATCTTCGAAGTTTACGCAATTCTGGTTGATATAAACTCAATTTGATTATTTTATTTTCATATAATAAACTCTCTAAATAAATAATTTCTCAAAATTAAATTCATTAATAAAGGCTTCGATCCACTTAACATTTTTAATATTTTCCGTGATCATAGAGTCACATCTAAAATCCCCCAATATTTTGAGAATTTAGAACCTCCACTTATTTGTTACCAGTACAAAAAGCCTATAAGAAATTTTATTTTAAATTATAATAAAGTTACATCTAACCCTGATGTTTCAGACTCTATTCCTTCGTCGTGTTCTTGTGAAAATTCTAAATATGTTTATAAACCGGCAGGTCATGTTATTACTGGTGACCTAAACTGTATTTCGGACAAGAAATTGCGCACCCTTTTTGGAAAAGGACCTAAATATAGGTTACCGTCCAGGATAGATTTCAATAAATGCCGTGACGTTATAGAAGATGCTTTAACTACATATTGTAAACGTTGGTGTAAAAAAGAACAGGTAAAAGTTCATGCTCTAAATGATTGGAAATTCGAGATTTTAAGAATTATCGATATCCGTATTAAGAACTTTACGGAAAATCCGCATTTATTTCAACAGCCTAATACATTGACGACAAATTCTATTAAAAAGAAGATAGCTGACTTACATGCTAAATATGTCTTTGTTCCCGCTGATAAGGCAGGTAATAACATAATAGTTGTTTGAAAACTATATTATATTGAAGTACTTAAAAACGAATTAAAATCCACTCATACATATGTGCAAAGTCCTACCTCAAAAGAGAGCACCTTGCACGATCACCTCATGACCATGTCCGACTTCAAAATTAAAACTGATAAATCTGATCTACCAACCATGTATTAGCTCCCAAAACTACATAAAAGTCCATATAAATCACGTTTCATATCTAATTCTAGCCACTGCTCTACTACGGTACTATCGAAACATATTACGTCTGCTCTAACTGCTATAAAAGATCATATTATCAAATATTGTGATTGCGCATTTCATAATAGTAACATCAATTACTTTTGGTCGATTAAAAATTCTCATGAAGTTATAGACAAACTTCTTTCGCTAAATTTCAAAGCGACTCAAATTTCTACATTTGATTTTTCTACACTTTATACATCTCTGCCTCATGATTTGATTAAAAGCAAGTTGCTGTCTCTTATACAATGGTGTTTTCACAGAGAATCTAAAACGTACATATGTACTTCCAATAACTCTGGATTCTTTTCAAACAAACAATATACTTCATATAAATACTGGACTTGCAAGGAATTATGTAAAGCACTAGATTTTCTCATGCATAATATTTTTGTGCAATTTGATGGCAAGATATATCAACAAATAGTTGGGATTCCTATGGATACTAACTGCGCGCCTCTGATAGCAGATTTATTTCTTTATTGTTATGAGAGGGATTTTATGGTTTCTATTCAAAAATCAAAACGTTTTGACCTCATTGACAAATTTGATAATACTTGCAGATATCTGGATGACATTTTGGTGATCGACAACCCTGAATTCGAACAATTTATATCAGAAATATATCCACCAGAGCTCACAATGAATAAAGCTAATACTTAAGATAAATCTACACCTTTCTTAGATTTAAACATCAAAATTATCAACAACCTAATATATACTAATATTTATGATAAACGTGAGGATTTTGGATTTCCTATTGTAAATTTCCCTTACTTGGATGGCGATGTCCCTCGACTCCCATCATATGGTATCTATATATCTCAATTAGTTCGATTTGTCAGAGGCTGCACCGATGTTTTGGACTTTCATAAACGAAATTTACAAATTACTACTAAACTTTTAACTCAGGGTTACAGATATCACAAGCTAAGAAAAACATTCGGCAAATTCTTCAGATCTTATTCAGAACTTCTATCTAAATTTGGAAATATTTCTTTTCAACAGTATGTATCCAATGGAATTTCCCATCCTAATTTTTACGGTGATCTCGTATATAAACTAAGGAAAGTAAAAGGCTCCGATAACGTTATTTTATCATGTAATAAAATAGTCAAACGTCTCCTAAATAGACAATAAGATATTGAGATCATCAAAAAGACTATAGGTCTTGTATTTGGCCCCTCTACAGCCTTATGCAGACTTTTACTTGAACATTGCACGCTGACTAACAGGGCGGTGGGGACTATATGACGGGCCTTGTCCAAACCTCTTTCAGAGGAGACATGGTCATGAAACTCGTCCCCTCTGACTGTTAGTCGGGACTCCTACAGATCTAGGGTCTTAGCTCGCTTTCAGAATGGCAGAGCACGGTTTATCATGTTGATGTCGCGTATATTTTTATACCATTATGTGTTTTACAATACCTTACGTGTTTATATTTTTATGACCTCTCAATATGCGATACCTGTTGACCCTTGTTCTTTACATGGAGGATTATTTATAAATTTTTAAATGTACGTCTTTTGATTGTTCTGCTGTTACGGTGAGTGGGAAGGTGGGCCCGTAAACCGGTTAACCACACCATTTGTTTGGCTTTTGTCAAATTAAATGACCGTCCTAAGTCGGTATCGTAATTGCATTACAATCAAATATTTTTGTAATGTGTTAAATCTTCTATTATATTATTTATATTCATGTATTGTATAGCTCCATGGTGACTTCTGCCACATAACTGAGCCGGTAACTTTCTTAACCCATATTGCGTGGTATTCCTCGTAAAAATGAAGGTTATTGCTGACAAAAACCCCTAAAAAATATAAAAAGTCCCCCCCCCCCCAAAAAAAACAACTATGTCATTGCATCACAGACAAGGATATGGAATGATACGCACATCCATCTGTTAAAAGTACTATTTAAATCATGACTGAAGACAACTTTTACTTTTTCATATATAACAGCTTCAATGGACACCAAAATACACAGACAAAAATTGAAATTTGCTTATATGAGCATATCTACATTATTGATTGGCACAAATTCCTCGTGCAGTACTGAACGAGTTTTAATCCTAATGCGCATGTGGTGTAATCAACTGACATTAGTACAAATGTTCATATGGATATTTCTCTAGAATAATACTGTTTGGTGTGTGAATAACCCAAGTCAAAGCATCTGTTGTAAGACAGATAGATGTCTAAAATATTGCTTAGCCCACAGAGCGACATTTACAATTAAAGAGGCTAAAACAATATTTGTGAAAAGTTATTTCTCGTTTCATACTTTGAGTACAATAATAAATAATGCTTAAACATTAAACGATGTGAATATATCACAGTTATTCAAAATTTTGTGGTAAAGATAGATCAATGAGAATCTCAGTAAATCTCTGTACTTGTGATCCAGTTTGGAACAAATTATTAACCGTATTTTCTCTTCAAGTTTTCATAGCTTGTAATACTTGAAGAATTATTAACATGTCATTCTTTAACATTTTGCTTTCATTATATTACTTGAAGTTTTTGGTTTCTTTTGATATTATGTCGAAACATTTTAAGTTACAGCAAATTATTTCATTACAAATGTTTCCAAAACAACTTTTTGGTACAAATTTTAATTGAAATGTAATTCTACTGTCTACGTTCCCATCCAACCCATTTATAATGTAATACTTTCAATCATGCTATGTACCCATTTGAAAAAAAAAGTTAAACACATTTGGTATTGACACAAAATCAAATCGTTACAAGGCATTTTAGTTGCTGATTCCAATTTTGCTATTATCGTTTAGAATATCGCCTATTCAACTGAAATTTTACAAACTATAACAACTGAAAAAAAATCATTTTCACTTTACGGGAATATATTTTTAATTACTGTTAGAGTAAAAATATCAGAACATATCTAAGTGTATAAATGTGGTGCACCATCTGTGCATTTTGACAACATATGTCTACTCAGTGACGAAAAAGGCCTAAACTCTTTCTCTCATTTAATTTGCAGTAAATATAGAAACTCAAAAACAAACGACGCTTTACTGGAGGCAGATACATGACAAACCTTTAGAATCAAGAGACTACAGGTAATTATGAATTATAGTGGCTTCAAACAGAATGTAGCATCAATTCGTATTTTAGGTCCTATTAGGAACAATCATGGTTTTTGCCAATTTAATGAATTACCCATATGACGTTGCCACCGAAAATTAGATCATTCTATGGAATTCTTCCGAAAGATGTATCGTACTAACAAAAGACACTTTCTCCGGAAACCTGGAGCCAAATGTTTTGCACGTTAACAGGTGTTTAAACTAATTAAGGGTTAAATTTCATCTGATTGTATTTTGTAATTTATAGAGTTGGTGTACTCATTTCTATTGTGTGAAACCAGCTTTATGGTGTAATTACGAAATTTACACAGAAATCTTCCAATTTAAATAAATTGTATCTCAAAAATTACCCAATAGTTAGGTTAGCCAGTGATTACAGTTTAGGCCCATGGTGTCATCCAGTTCGTGTTCGAGCAAATTCGAGGGTTTTCTTGAGCTTTAAGTATCCGACATCCCAATACTACTTCGAATTTACATATTGAAGTAGTTTACGTTTGCCATTTCATTGTAAAATACGAACACTGATGCTATGCAACTGGGAAAATCAGACTTGAGATCGACATTGAGAGGTTAAACTATGCACCAACGTGTAGTACGCATCTTCTGTATGACAGATCAGTCCTGCAATAAACACCAACACTATATGAATATATAATTACGAATGTATATATGTTTTCAATCACATCGGCTGAAATTAAAATATTAGATGTTGTTATCAATAACGCGGATGAAAATGACGTTGGTTTCAATTTATAAGTGAATTATCGCGATGAACGTTTGATGGTTAGTTGTGCTTGAGGCCAATGTGTTTTGCAATCAACTGTTGTCTTTCGATATATGTATTATTCTTGATTCTACGTGTTTGTGAGGTATCTGTTCCAAGTAAAGCGCCGTCCGTTGATGGTGCTTCTGTGATGACCCCAAAGGTGTGAAAAATGTAAATTATGGAAGTATCCTCTGCATGCTTTGCTCTGTCCTTAGATTTCCTCTTTGGCGCATGCGTGTAGGTCAGTTTGGAAATGAGTTTGCTCCTCAAATATTTATACTGTCGTTTTCCAGTTTAGGCTTTTGTCATCATCGAATAGACATAAGTTTTTAAAATATGCATACAGTACACCCAATTAATACATTAATATGTGCTGATCTTTTTACTGTAACAGTGACCCCAAAAAATCCACGAAAAGTGAAAATGATCTCCTTTAGTTGTATAGTCTGAGCCAAACTAAATTTCATTTGAATCGTTTGTTGACATTCAAATCGATAATAGCAAGTTTACAAACCAACAGCTTAAACGCCTTGTAAGAACAAATTTAATTTTAGTCCATGCCAAATGTTGAAGTTTTTCAAAAAGTACATAATATGATTGGAAGTATTATAGATTAGATGAGTTGGGTGGGAACATAGAACAGTAGATTTACATTACAAGCCATGGAAACTGGAAGAGAAAGTTAGTATGATTCAAATACGACTAAAGATAAAGACGCGTACCGAAATTCTCAAATATCTATCTTATAATAAAATCCTTAGCATAAAATTTTGAAGAACTGAGATATATTCATACTGTTTAATGTTTTGGTATCATTTATAATTCTATTCAGAATATAAAATGAGAAATAACCTTTCAAATATATCAGTTTTGCCTCTGACTGTAAATGAATGCCATTTGGGTTAATGTAAAATACGAAAGTAACTGGTGTGACATGACTATGGCACTACAAACAATGTACCACAGTGGGTTCAACAATATTGTAAGTACCTATCCCACAATGGCTGCTGTATTATTCTAGAGAAATGTCCATATTAACATATGTACTAATTTCAATTGATTGCATCATATAAATTATTATAAATCGTTCAATAATGCACGAGGAATTTGTGTTAATTAATATTGTATATATGCTCACATAAGCAAAATTCAGTTTCTGCCTGTATGTCTAGGAGCTCGTGGAATCTGTCACACATGGAACACAATTATCAAGAAGTAGTACTTTTATCAATTGGTCGTATGTATCATCATTTGTCCCATCTCTGGCAAAATACTCGTCATTTGATTGGTTGAGAAGGACGCGACATATTATTGTATCAGGTTTCTACCTGTATAGCTCCATGGTGACTTCTGCCACATAACTGAGCCAGTAACTCCTCTTTTTTCTTACCTACCTGATATCAGTTTTGATATTACCGTGCACAGCCCCTTGAGCGTGACGTCACTTTTGCAGACATTATAAAATCTACCACAAGTGACATTTCTGTAAGTCAAAGACTGTTTATTTGGAAAAAATACCAGCTCGTGAAGAAAATGTACAGTTCTGTATGTATATGAAGTGGAGAATATGAAGCTTTTGTAGGGGTATGTGAACCAAGAAAGACGTCAGTGGGTTAAATTCATTATTGCACAACTTTTCTCATGGACATAATATATCTTCGAATCACCCCTGTAAAACACTAAATAAGTAAATATAAGTAATAATATCCTTGTCTGTGAAGCGATGGCATATTTGTTTTTGTTTGTTTGTTTGGTTTTTTTTTTTTTTTTGGTGGGGAGGGGGGGATTGTTAGCAATAAGCGCCATAATAAATAAGAAAACTTTTTCACATACCTTTCCAGATCACACAGACCTATTTACTGTTATCGCTGATGCTGTCATTCTTTGACCAATCCGGAAAAAGGATTTTTGTTTTACAACGGAAGTCACCTCTCAATGGATTTCGTTCAAAACTATAACAATATGTAATTATGAAGGACATAAAACATGTCAAAGTTACGCAAAATCTGTTAAGCAAAAAATATGTGAATATTAAATTATAATGTATGTTTTTTTTTTTATTTCAGAAAATAGTTAGAGTCATTAAGCCAAAATGAATATGTAGTTTTCGTCTATTTTATGTCTTTTCGTAACCACTACCCTTGAGGCATGTGTGTTAGGTTATCATGCATCGTTTACGTAAAACTGAAAGGAGTTACCTTTAGTTTTAATGTCAGCAAATTGTCAGGCGCTGACCATTCAAGAATTACAAGTTGAATATAAAAACAATTTATAAAAAAGCTTAAAACAAATACTTAACATATATATATATATAAAATATTATGCAAAGACAACGACATTAACGGTCCCACGTTTACCTTTTCAAATTTTTTTAACATTAAGCTACCGCGCGCGTGTTTGTGTTTGCATGATTTATGTTAATTTGTATAAGCAATGGTTAATATTAATCTTATTATTGTTTGAGCAACTAATCATTTATTATGGAGCAGGCAGACATCTTATTTATCATTCTCCTGAGTCGCTGGAGGGGGGGTATAGAGGAAACGACATAAAATAAGGAACCAGGGCCCATATGTACAAAACTTCGTAAATCCTACGAGTACTCGTAAGTCATTCGTAAGTAAATTTACCAGTGACGTCATATGTACGAAATGACGTAGACGTTACTGACGAGTGATTCAACTCGTAAATCATTCTTATCTAAAGTAATGACGGCTTTAATATATCGCAATGCGAAAGAGCTAGAAGAGAACGCATTTCAAATGTTATAATGATGATGAATTAATGGTTCGATGTCGTTTTCCGAGGTTTAGTTTGATGGCCATTGTAGACTCTGGAGAAGACCTAATACAACACCCAACACGAAGATCAAGAGCTGTACCACGAGTGTTACAGGTTCGATTATTTTAGATCTACTATTTGATTTTTCATACTGAAAAAATTGCATAATTTTTTTTCAAATATTTATGATGTAAATGTTTTATGTGTTTTGAATATAATTCATGGTCAAAATCATATCAATAATCGAACCCACGACCGAATCATAGAGACATAATTACATGTAGCATAAGGGTTAAAATTTCATTAATTAAAATTGCAAGTTAAAATCAATGAAAAGGACGTTATGACGAATTATCTGATGTTTTACATCTTTGTGCAATTGTCCGTTTTAATGTGATTATACCTGCTCCACTCAACAGTGTTACGCCACACAAAGATAGATACTAATACTTTGTACATTGTCGAAAATTATAATAGACACACCTTATGATCGGGAGAGCTTCACTAATTTGATGATGTTACTTATTTTACATGTAACATGCATTTTGATTGGTTTAAAAAATTAGTGGTTTATCTCATCCAAATCTCTCATACGCAGGGCTTTACGCTACTCTTTATGTTATCTTATAGTAGCTGTTTTACAAGATTTTTGTAAAATTGTGAAAAGTTTCATTTAATGATATAATAGATTTTATATATCAACTAACCCTTCAATAGAAAGGCACTTAAATTCAGTAGACCATGTAAGTCATTGCTATGACGTAGTTATCCGTCCTTTTTTGTGGTATACCTCCATTTATCGAAAAAAAGTAGATTTATTCCTTAAATCATTTGCCTGAACACTGCACAGAAATAAAGACATATAGGACAGACACACTCATGTCTGCGATAACCCTTTTTTAAACTCTGAAACTTTAACTGTTGTGATCGAGTGGTGTGTTGTACTGACAACCTCATTTTTTTTCAATATAGGTTTTACTACGTTGCGATATTTGGCAAAAGGAGATTTTCAGTCAGAAAGAGGCGACAACTTTTGCATATCACAACCAGTCTGCAGTCGTTTTTTATGAATGTTATAGATGCAATAAATACCAGAAAACAGAATATATCATCCACAACTGATACATGTACCAACTCTGTCACAGATATAAAAGCAGACTTTTACAGAATTGCTAACTTCCCTAATGTTGTTGGTGCCATAGATGGGACATTAATACCCATTCAAGGAATGTGTGGACCCGATGAACACCTGTTTGTTTCTCGAAAAGGTTTTCACGCAATTAATGTTCAGGGCATATGTGACGCCAAACTGCAATTACATTCGCAAAATTATGCATTACTATTTTGAACTTTTTCTGTAAAATTTGCAAAATTTATCATCAATTTCTCTCTATCATCACTAATATTCATACCAATGTAAAGTTCAGAGTTGATGAACGACAGACAGCAAAATGCGAGATATGACAAAAGCTCACTCAATCCTTTGGCTCAGGGTAGCAAACAAGAGGCCCAAGTGGGCCTATATTGCTCACCTGAGACATCAAATACTTTGTACATGATCATATTAAACAACAAAGCTTGTTGGTGGCCCCAAGTCTTCGGTTTCTTTAAAACTTTTTAACATCTAAAATTGTACAGGGCCATCTTAACTTAATACCTACCCAGAGTCCTTAAAAAGTAGCGAAGAAAATTGTGAAAAAGTGAGAAATTAACCTGTCCCCTCTTCCTTCTGCAGTCTTAAATAATTGATTTAATTCATTGACAATAGCATTCCTTTAATAAAATTAAGTGTGTGTTGCAATTCTGAAAAAGAAATTTGTAAATGGAGGTTACCATCTAAGACTTATTTTTGGCTATGATACACCACCTCTTGACAGATCTGGAAGAGAAATGTCGGACAAACTTGATAGAGAGATAATGTACTTCGTATATACCAAGTTTCAACAAAATACTTAATGCAGTTCAGAAGAAACAGTTGAAAATGTTTAAATTTTACAGGTGGACGGATGATGACTAACAGGTTATGAGAATAACTCTTTCAGCTTAAATTTACAAATTTGTTTTTAACAGCTTCCTCGACATGCATATATATTAACCACATCAAATATACCAGAGATGATGGAACAGCTTCCTGGTGGGGGATGGTTGCTAGGAGATAACGGTCACCCTCTCAAAACTTGGCTTATTACACCAAAATTACAACCAACCAATGCAAAAGAAGGAGAATACAACAATTCCCACTTCAAAACATGCAACACCATAGAGAGGGCATTTGGTGTGTTAAAGTCAAATTTTAGGTAAATTCTCTGTTATTTTTTTTTGTATTGAATTTCATTTCTATGTTCAAATTTTAAACGATTTATCTTTACATTTTACTTTTTAGGTGTTTCCATAAATCTGGTGGTGCCATGACCCATAAGGCAGACAAATGTGTGAGAATTACAGCTGCTTTAAATTGCACAATAAAGCAAAATGTTCCTGTACCAGTTTCATGTGACACACCAGCAATGCATCGCAATGATTTGAACAATGAAGCTGCCACTGATGGGGTTCACACAAGGAATCTTACTATTTCAAGATTTTAGCTTGAAGGAAAAATACATCTATATTCAAGAAAAATCATCAATAACTTTAACTTTAAGGATATTAGTAATATAAAGCCGAGTATTAGAGAATTAAATTTTGGTGTATATGGATTTTTGTCAATACCATAATTACCAGTATATAATGTGTACATTTCATCAAAATATCTGAGGTAGATATCATGTTTGTGCATAATATATGGAAGCTGAAGTATAGGAAGTTTTTCTTCCCCTGAGTACTTGTGGATGATGTCGATCTGAAAACGACTGCTCAAATGTCAGCATGTACTAATACAAAATCACACCTGGTAGTTAATTCACCATGGAATAGTAAATTTGTTCTTGTATGTATGATAATTGGTTGGATGTATAATAACACAGTGATTATAAGTTACACTGAACATTGGTTGGATGTTTAATAACAAAGTCATGAAATAATTGGAAATTGGCCCTTTATTTATTGATTTCTTTACATGAACATTATTGGTAGGTCAGGTTTTCTTCTGGAATTTTATTCTCGATTTCAGAGTTGGTATTAAACACTGGTGCACATTATGCATGGGTAATCACGGTATACAGATATACAGCAAAATTATTACAATAATTCCTGGAATGCAAGTTTAGAAGGAAAATTTGTTTATATGATTACTGCTCAAATAAAGTGAAAATATGATCATTGTTGGATTTTGACTGTATGAGTCCTACAATCTTTTAAAGCAGTGAAGTTTTTTATTTTCAAAAACATTTGTCTCTTTCATCACTATACGTTTTTCTTCTTCGACCTCCAACCTTCTTTTCTTCATTTCTCTTTTTCCAGTCCATGTTTCTCCCTTTCTATCAATAATATATCTTTCTCCGCTTCCTGATGTTCTCTTTTACTTTTAATTCCTGAAAAAGATATTTCCAGAAAGGCATTCTGAATGTTAAATATTCTTAAGTCAAATTTTGTACTGCCAGAATGCAGTTGTGTTTAAATCAGCATGATGTTCTGCGAAATTTTATAAATCACTGAAAATCATTCTTAACACTTAATATAAACAAGCATGTTGAGTACTGCTGAGGGGACACAGGTTTACATTTATTTACTAAGAGAAAGTTGGTCTTGACAAATTAGCAAACTTCATCTTTCGAATTTGACAATGAGCGACACTGAGTGCCTGAAAACCCATATCTAGAATTAAAACATGTATAGTTAATGTTTTTGTGCTGGATGGATAATGATCACAAAATCATTAGGCAATGCACAATGAAATTGCATGTTACCTTTTTTAAATTCCATCGATTGACGTGTCTGAATGTTTGAAATATTACATATATTTTTATTTTCCAAATTTGTATCTTTATTATTTGCAAAACCAACTGACTAGGCTGACATTTAATCTTATGTGTAATTTGTCCATTCACAAACGTTAAGCAAATACATTTTAATAAATTTTCAGTAATTGTTTTTTACAATTTGTGTTGGCAGCATCAAAGTCTGAAAAAAAAACTATTTCAAGAATGAAGGTCACAGTTAAGGTCACAGGACTTTGAACTTGGTTTCATTTGTAAGGGCTTCATTAATCGAGAATGCAAGCCAATTGTGAGGCCTCTATCTGCCATAAGTTCAAAAGCTATGATGAGTGTTTAAGTTGACAATATGCCGCCGATCATTTCATCAAAAGACATATGCAAATACATATTGTAAATCTATACTACCTTGTATGTGTAAAATAATATCTTTGTTGGCTTGGAGTTGATTGTTTAATGATCCTGCCTTGCTTTCTTTCAGCTGTGAGTGTGTTAGAAAATTTGCCGTTAATTACTTCTATGCTGTGTTACGTTATGTGTAAGTATTTCTACTTCCTCGGAAGAAAAATTGGGCCTCTAGTTTTCTTCGGTTTTCCAACGTCCACTTCTGCAGCGTCTCCAACGTTATACCGTCTGAAACGACTGAAGCGTCATTTCTAACTAGGGAGTACAGCGCATGCGTAAGAGTACTCGTAAAGTTAAGAGTTCATAACTTTACGAGATGCCTACGAGTTGTTTTGTACATATGATTTACAAGTTCGTAACATTTTTCGTAAGACACTCGTAAACTCTACGAGTCCTCGTAAAACTATGAATGTTTGTACATATGGCACCAGGTTTAAGATGTTTTTCGCCAGTCGTAGCCAGCTGACACAGGTCTCAGATTGGCATTGTGATCAGGAGGTTGGACTGAATTCGAAGAGAAAGGTAAGAGAGTGGTTGTCTATCCCGGTCATTTCTGGAGTATCCCAAGGTTCAATACGAGGTCTTGTCTGTCGTTGTTCCTTGCCTATATAAACGAACTTCCAGGGCAGGAAACATTCGGAGTAAGATTTCTTGCTGATGACAAGTGGTTAACTTTACTATCCACAAGGAAGCGAATAGATCTAGAGGATTTGGGAGAATGTATTGAAAAATACGTGTTGGTGGAGTTCAATGCCGGCAGATGACAAGTCAGCCATGTGTTAACATCAATTGATACGAACTTTACGTATAACACAGTCTTACCATCCACAAGGAAACAGATTTCGCCCCTCCAACAGGGAATTTAGAGGTATGTAAGGGAAAATATGTTGAACATTGAGTTCAATTCAATGCCATCAAGAACACCAATTGATACAAAATACGTATTACAGTCAAATACTTGAGACCACTTCCTTCAGCCAGGTATCTTGGTGTTATTGAATGACCTGAACTGGCACCTCCAAATAAACCAAATTATCACAAATGCACAGATCTATTTGGCAAATTAAGCGAAACATCAAGCTCCAAGCTGAACATTGTCTTAACCCGTCCACTTCCCCTTCCTGTGTCTGTGAACTTACCCAATTAGAAATTGTGTAAAGAAGAAGAGCTGGGCGGTGAATTGTTGATGATTACACACCAACATTTAGTGGATCCAAGATCCTGAACACCATTAGTTGGGGTCATTGGAACATATGACACATATAGATAAATGGAACATAATGGAACATAATGGCAGATGCTAGAATGCGTCCACTATGAAATGTAGTTCACACCTTGGTAGCCATACCATCACAAAATCTCATCCCCCGTATCTGCTGAGCCAGATACAATGGTGGTCTTTACTTTCAACAAATTCAAGCAATCAAACATAGTATTATCAGAAATTGTCACGCCTACCTCGATACAGTATTTGTCAAACAAAGACAAAAAGAATATTTCTAATAAACATTGAAATCTTCACCGATTCAACCAAACGTAAAATCAAGGTCAGATGCATTATCAGACGGATGCGCTTATGACATCATTCTAAAATGAACATGATGCAGGTTTGGTAACTGTAGCGCTTACACTTTCTTCAATAATTAGTTTCCACAAACTACTTATCTGAATCGCTCAAAAGGAAAAGGGAAGTCAGATGTATCATCTAATGTATGCGCGTATTTCTGCATCCCATAATTAACCAATGGTGCAAGTTTGATCACTGTAGTACCTATATTTTCTCCAATACTGAATTATCCCAAACAACGTAACCGACCGCAGACGGGAACACTATGTGCAGATCATATGTTCATCGCATGAAGGTTAGATAGAATAATATAAAGTATCCCGTGCCACCTATTGTTCAGTGGAACAGACTTCCGGACAGCAGCGGTGAGAATATTGAGCAGCGCAGTGAGAAATATTCACCATATAATACCATGAATTATAACGTGCTGTTCTAATAAACTTTTATCCCATACTCACATTTCATTCCTATTTCAGGTTATTCCCTGGCAAATTCTTTGTGTGTGTGTGTGTGTGTGTGTGTGTGTGTGTGTGTGTGTGTGTGTGTGTGCTTTGCACCCTAAATACAGTGCTCTGAAGCAAAGGCGTTATAGTAACGCGAGATAGATTTGTAACGTCTCAATGGAAATGATGGTTCGTGAACTAAAAGAAGATAATCATCCGATACCCCGATAGGATAGCTTTAGATAATATGTTCTTTCGTGTCATGGCGAGAGGCAGATATTTATAGTACATTAGCAAAACTAGTATATCCCTTTTCCAAAAGAAAGGCCTGAGTTCAGGGGTTTTTTTTCCAAAAGGAGACGACAACATCCGAACATGTTTCACGGTCTCAAAGGCCGATTAAGATGTAAGGACAGTCGAATTCCTTGTCTACACTAGTCACGCTAAACTTGGAAAATTCCAGGAGACAAATACCTGAACTGTGATGTGAGCCTAGAAAATTCCAGATGCAACTAGGTCGGTTATATTAAATATAGTACATATATAGATACACATTTCGAAAACTTATGTCTCTCCAGTGATTCTCATGGTCGAATGATTGGAATTCTCATAATATATAAATATTTGAAGAGCAATTTTGAGACCAAAATGACCACAAAAATCTATCTAAGGACAAAGCTTTGCATGAGGGAGATATATTTTATTAAAATCGTATATATAACCTTCCACACGTTGTAGACGTTATAAAACGACCTTTTATGTATGGAAATGAAATTCCTCTCAAACATTCCTTCACAGCAGCTTAAATGCTTGGTTAGTATTAAAACACAGAAACTCTTGCCATACTTTGTACTCAAGATGGTGGAGTTCATTTCTTCGATTCAGTCTTTGGAAATGATGATATTGATGAGGAATCTGATACTGTAGATATAATGCAGTAATATTAATATATAGTATTACATATATAATATATAATAAATATAGAACATATATACCGTATAATTTGGTGCACCATATGCGCATTTCGACAACTTATGTCTCTTCAGTGAATTCTCAAAATATATAAATATTTGAAGAGCAGTGTTGAAACCAAAATGACCGAAAAGTGAACCAAAGAATCTATCTAAGGACAGAGCTATGCATGAGGGAGATACTCCTTAGTTTTAGAGTGATTTATTTAAGATATAATAAGTTGATAAAAGAAACGATCGGGTAGATTACATGTAAGATATATCTCCCTCGTGCATAGCTTTGTCCCTAGATTGATTCTTTGAATACATTTCAGCGAGGGTTTTTTTTTTTTGCTTTGTTTGTTCAGTGGCAGAAAGTCAAGGTGAAAACGTGAAAGGAAAGAGTCCAATTATCAGCGTGAACTAGCTAGACAGCATTATGCGTATACCCGTTTCCATATTTATCACAATTAAAATACTACCGCTCGTTCTCACACCATCTGTCGGCAATGTGAGTATGATATATATCTGCATGATTACATAACCATTTAAAGTTTCTTCTGGATATGATGAAAAGATGGTGTGTATCCATTAATTTGAAATGACTTGCCTCAAAATAATTTGAGTAATTTGTTAAATCTATGGAATAATTAGTATCAAGTTTATCAGATTCTTGTTGTTATTTACCAAATAGTAAATCTATTACCAAGATCTTATAGAGGTGGATCATATGTATATTCACACCTTCGAGGAGTAATTACTGAATTAGGGAGTACATGTATATGTTCTTGTCAAAAAGGTATATGTCACGCGAAGGTCGTTGTAACAATAAACAAATGACGAAAACCAGCTAGCTTCCTTTCTATAAAACTTTAGCTGTTACATGGACCCACTTGTTGCCATGAAACAAGGCTGCATTACCTTTTTCACCCGAGTGCAAACCTTTAGACAAAGGTGCCCGGAAAATATTTTAAATTCCAAAATACGGCTTATATTTTGATGAATGTCAAATTCGTAATGATCATAGTTCAAAAAAGTGGGTCCGTAAAATCGTAAACCACACCAACTGAGTATTATTTATTACTCAATTGGCCGTCCTAAATCTGCATCGCATCTGTCGGACAGTGAATAGTACTACCGCATGTATTGCACTACTTGTTACCATGTTTTATTGTGCATTTCCTTGGTGAGTTCTGACCTGTCTTTCCATTTCACACAAATATTTGCTGTCATTGGTGATATGGTCTATTCTACAAAGTAATGTCGTCTCACCATTTTGAAAGGTCAAAATCACTCTAAAAAACTGAATTGAAAATACCCAAATAGGGTATGATCTTCTAACAGCCTGCTACAACATGATAAATGTTATCAATTACGCCCTTTGAACTTTGGAGATTTCGGACAAAACCCATACAATTAAAACAGAATTCGCCAAAAATGGAGAAACAAAATCTATAAATGAATAGAAATAGATCATTTAAAGTATTTCAAAGGGAAGTCCAATATAAGTAATAAAATGCAAACATTAATGATTAAGACGAGAACGCGTTTTTACTTTTAGGGATCGATTAAGATGTCCCAAGCTGTACCAACAAGTCAACTATCATCTTTATTTTTGTCCCATGATGCCTTGCACTGCACTGGAGCTCGTTTCATCAACGTGTAAATTTTCGACAGACTAAATCTTACAGTACACCAATGGCGTAAGTCTACTTACGTAGAGTCTTAATGTGTAAATGTGTACGTACGAAAAGATCCGACTAGCGTGTCTACTAACGCAGTACAAATAGTAGACACATGCATGAAGTATATTGAAGTATTTTAAAATTCTCGTAAGTCCAAGAGTACTTCTTACAGATGTTTAACTTTAGATAAATTTATTTTGCGACATCCATTTACATTTACACAAGATGTGCTCGTACACCTGTAGTGACGTCATGAAATCGCATGCAGAACTTAAAAATACGTCATCACATAACAGATATTAAACTATCACGATAGCTACACTTGTGTCCACATCTATAAGGATCTATAGTCAAGGAGATAACGAATTGCAGTGAAATAGAAAGAGAGAATCTTCCCTCCCCTTTCTGTCAAACTTTAATGTATAAGACGACTAACACCCTCCTCATGTCCTAAAAATAAAATTAGCTAATTTGTGTAAGGCAAAATATATTTCCAGTTAAATATGGATAGTATATTTCATTGGCGGATTTAGAGGGAGGTTACAGCCCCCTCTCCCCCCCCCCCCCCTTTTGGTTGGAAAATTTTACAATAAAAGGTCATTTTCGGCCATTTGTAGGGCTTCACCCCCTTTTCCAGACCGAATAGTGCAAAATATTAGTCATGGGAGACTAATTCCCCCCTTTTCAAACGTTTCGAGATTCGCGTATGTATTTTACTATTTACCGATAGGAAGCATTAAAGAAGTCCTAGAAGTCATTATATTGATTTACGCCAACACTTCAAAGAGGTAAAAAGGTTGGCGTACAGTTTCGTCTAAATCTAAGCTAAACGTAGTAGTAAGCTGCATGATGTGGATTAAACGCAAAATAGTTTGAAATTTAGTCTAGTCTGGTATTTACGCAAAACTAAGCATGCGCCAGGAGTTACGCGGTTTGATCTCACTCCATCACAGGGGTTCACATATGCTCTTCAAGTAGACATATTTTGTTATTTTCCACTGGTTTTTTTATTTTCACTGATTTTGTTTGTCCTCTGGTTTCATGATTTTTTGACTTCTGGTTTGGTCCTTTTTGGTCAATCTTTAATATGTAGTACGACTAACACCCTCCTCATGTCCCACTAAAAATAAAATTAGTTAATTTGTGTAAGGCAAACTATATTTCCAGTTAAATGTGGATAGTACATTTCATTGGCGGATTTGGGGGGTCGGAAAATTTCGTCAAAATCTAAGCTAAACGTACAAGTTCGCTGCATGATGTGAATGAAACGCAAAGTAGTTTGAAATTTAGTCTAGTCTGGTGTTTACGACAAACTAAGCATACGCCAGGAGTTACGCGGTTTGATGGAACGGGCTCCTGGCTCTCTCATGTATAACAGTCCATATACATAATGATGTGAGCACATTATGAAAATAGAGAATAACATATATCATTGGCGAATACATACATACATACATACATACATACATACATACATACATACATACATATACACATAAAAAGTTTACATCGGAAGTTTAAAGGACGCATGCGCTAATTGCTAGGAAAAAATTTGTCGTAAGTTTTTGTCGTAAGATTTCACTTACGAATGTGTTCTTGAACGTTCACGAAGTTCGTTAGTTAAAAAACTTACAAAAATTCTCTTTCGGGATATGAACATATTATTGTTGTATCCCATCTGTGTGTATAATAGTCCGTCCGAAGTTCTATCAGAATTTTGTCAAACTGAACAAAATTTTCACTCGGAATTGTGATAATGGACGAAGGTCATTCAAAATAATTTCAAAGGCGCCCGGAAAATACAAAAACCGGAATACACAAAAACGGCTTATATTCGGATGACTGTCCAATACGTAATGTTGGTGACTTCTGACCTATAGCTAAGATAAATGGTTTTTTTTTCTATCTCACACAAAATTTTGCTGTCATTGGTGATATGTGCTATTCTAAAAAATAATGTAACTCACCATCATTTTTGAAAAGTCAAAATCACTCTGAAAACTGAATTGAAAATCTCCTAACAGCTTGCTGCAACATGATAAATGTTATCCATTACGGCCATTGAACTTTCGGAGTTTTTGGGCAAAACCCATATAATTAGAATTCTACGAAAAAGGAGAAATAAAATCTTTTAATGTATAGAAATACACCATTCAAATTACTCCAAAGGGAAGCCCAATACAAGTAATAAAATATCAACAACAAGGTGCACAAATTCTTAGCCACCTGGCCTTTATCAAGTATAAAAACAACTTTGTTAAAGAGCTATGTATTTCTACATGTCCATACCCCAAGTGGAAATTATCATTTTTACACAGTCTAACCATTGCCAATTGAGAATTCACTATTGTATACGCTCTTCAGAGTTCCCTCGGCGTTCGCCATAAGATTATTTTTATCTCGACGCCAATGCACAGAAAATAACAAAAGTAAAAAAAAAAAACAAACAAACTGCAACCTCAATATATTTTCAATACTAAAACTTGTTTTTCAAATATGATTTGCCCATTATTATTTTGTTTTTTCTTTGTTTCAGAGAGACACATCTTAGTAATAGTGAAATATATCTTTTTTTTTTTCATAAATGCTGGCTATTGATCTTGGAGACAGATTTAAATATCCACTTTCTGAGTTTTTGTCAAAGATGGAAAATTAACCATTATCATGTCATGCTCTTTGTGGCCAATCAATATAATGTATTAATAGATATTTAAAAAATATATACGTCATAATGTTGAGCACCAGATGCGCATTTCGACAACGTCTGTCTCTTCAGTAATATTAATGGCCGAATGATTGGAATTCCAATAATATGTAAATATATGAAGAGCAGAGCTAAAACTAAAGTGGCCGAAAAAGTAAACGAAATATCAGTCGACAGAGTTTTGCATGAAGGAGAATTTCCTTGGTTTTAATGTGGTTTAAAAAATTTCAAACCCAAAATTATTAAGTATATATTTTACTTC
Source organism: Pteria penguin (assembly GCA_035048485.1). NCBI lineage: Eukaryota > Metazoa > Mollusca > Bivalvia > Pterioida > Pteriidae > Pteria > Pteria penguin. The sequence goes on from CM068584.1 coordinate 30,243,947, forward strand.
AGTACAAAAAATACTGAATAAAATTTGTTTTTGTGGTATGCCCATTTACAAATACCTATTACATGTATGAAAGAAAAAAGAGGAGTTACTGGCTCAGATATGTGGCAGAAGTTATATGTATGAGAACTATACACTGTGTATGTTGTATTAAAGGAAAAAACATAACTTGTAGACTTGTAGCACTGAAATCGATCGATGTCGTGTAACTCAAAGGACATGTGTGCCACCCCCTATTTCAATTTTTTGGTCATTACAGAGAATTGATAAAAAAATTCCAGAGACTGTCACTGGAATCCGTTATTCAGAATCCAGATACATGGCAAATTCGGTGGTAGAGGTTTCAGCAAGAACAATGAATTCCAAATGAATCGAGACCAGTTTTCCGAAAGGAGTTAGCGTCATTGGCTATCATGCTTTATCCGTAGTAACTGTATATATTGTATGTATGGCTACAGCTTTTTACAAGAAAATAATAGTGAATCATCCGAACAAGGTATCTCTCATTTGCATTTTCCGTGACATGAAACAAGGTAAACAGAAAATGATAGTAATTTATTTGAATATATATAACTATCATTAAAATATAGCGGCATATAGAGAAAAGTAACAAGGTAACACACACATTGCCACTTACTTGCAGAACATTAATTTTGCACTACTTTTCATCGAATTAATACGATTCGTACATCGTGATGTTGCATATTGTATGATGACTGGTTAGATACCACCTGTTACACTGCAAAGAATTTTCTTAAGAGCTGGAAGCCCAAGATCTGAGCGATGGATCAGGCAAATGCCATCATCGTAGAAGTAATATTTCGCTTTCAAAATATAAAACATACATACGTGCACATTTTGACAACTTATGTCTCTCCAGCGATTCTAAAGTCTAATTGTGGAGTTCGAATGTTACCTCAAAGTCAATTGTCATAAAACTAAGAGTCAAAGAACCCAATAAAAGAGAAGACAGACGACATCTGAACAAGCTGTATACCACAAATCACCATGCACACAAAATATGATAATACTCAAATAAACACAGAAAAAGTATTACCAATAATATTCGATTGTACTGCATTTATGATACCCGTTTGGGATGGTCAATTACAATAACAAACCTCAGTCGATTGGCGTGATTAACTTGTGTCAACCGTCCCACTCACCACAAAAGAAGAACAATGAAATGATACACATTCAAAATTCTATAAATACTCCTCCATTTAGAAAAGACGGATCAAAGGGTTTCTCGATACGAAAGGCCATAAAATTTTCCACAAGAATAATATGTTAGTATCAAAAACATATTTGGCGCCATAAAGGAGTTTCGCATAACAGTCAAAGGGGACGACGCTCAGGACCTTGTTTCCTTTGAAAAGGTTTGCACAAAGTCCGTAATAGAGTGTCCAATCATGACAAATTGAAAGAAAGACAATTTCAAATTACTGATAAGTGTTTTGAAACATTGAAAATACAAGTACAGCAATTTGGGTAATCCAGACGCATATCTTGTGGAAAAAGACAGTGATTCGAAATTCAACTACACTAAAGAGGACATTAAAGAGATTCTGGGATTTCTCATAGTCAATATAAATGTTGTATTTGGTCACCAAATATTCGAACAAACTGTCGGCATTCCAATGGACACAAATTGTGCACCTTTATTGGCTGATTTTTTCCCTTTATTTATGCAAAGGCCAAGTTATAGAAGAGCTTAAAATTTGATAATGATATAAAAGAAAAAACAAAATCGCAAATTTTTCATCACTTGCATATGGTGACTATGTGTCTCCGCTGATCTGATATGCCAAAGCTACTTGTGACTACGGTTCCGTCATTAACTGAGACAAAATATTGACTTATATCATGGAATCATGGCTGTTGTGGCCGATTAGCAGAGAATGCTTACTACTTTATGAAACTCGATCCAATTTCCACCATCTCTGGATTATCTGGAGGTCCATGATTACATTTATTTATTATTTGCTCTTTAGATATGGACTTTCCGGCGGAATTTACTCGGTATCTTCATTGTTTTACTCCAATGAGATTTCACTTTCTGACCAGCCATTGAATTCTCCACGAGGTCCAATATGTTACACCTTATATATATGCTAATATATCTACAATTATTGAATATTATAACGAACTTCTTACTGATTGGACACGTCATTGGGAGACATATATAAATACGCAAGATTTACAATACAGAAAATATTACTCACGATGCGAGTGAAATTCATCTTTGCTTTTGGCATTTTTTTTTGTCGTTCATGCTTTCAGCGCATTCTTTCTTTTTAAGCAACAGGCCACGATTTGGGAAAGGAGGTTGTACTAAAAACGATGAATACACATCAAGCGACGGGTGCTCTGGGGCTACCTGTAATACAGTAACTGGTCAACTTGTCCGCTGGGACAGGAGGTGTGCTTTTGGATATTAAAGGTCAGTTAAATCAAAATCAAAGCTTTAATCAATATGATGACAACCGCATTTAAGTATAATATCTGTTATATATAATATTAGGGCACTGTTTTAGAGATCCACTGTTGTCTGTAATTTTAAAAAGGGCATATAATGGTTTATGGTAATAAATATCCTCTCTTTCGATTCGTACGGTTCCATAAATGTCAACTGTGGTATGTTATTATGAGTGCCCCAGTCAGCTTTGTAGTTACGATTTGCTTTTTGGCAGTAACAGTTCTGTGTGGAATTTGGCTACATCTATCTTTTTTCTGTATTAATTTATTTCATATATATATATATATATATATATATATATATATATATATATATATATATATATATATATATATATATATATATATATATATATATATATATATATATATATATATATATATATATATATATATATATATATATATACGTGTGTGTGTGTGTTTGCAGTTAATAACACTCAGATTTAAACAGATGTATGCATTTATGCCATTTTGCCAACACAGAACATCAAATTTACACCTTAGATGCATATAGGGTATCGGAAATAATGGCTACAGGAATGCAAATCAATGTTGTAGAATCACGTTTTCATAAACCTCGTGTTTAAAAAGTGACCGCAAATAAGTATACACTGCAGTTTATCTAGATAAACTACAATGAAGTTCTATAAAACACAAAACAAACTGGATGCACAAATATCTGTCTGCAGGGCAAAAATATATTAACATTTCGACAGTATTTATAGAGGGAATGGGTCGCAAAATAGGAGTCGATACCCTTCTGAGTACCTTTTTTTTCCTTTTTGATTTCTAGGTGACTCTTCGTGTTCACCTTAATACTTTGATGTTAGTGCCATAGAAATATTCCATCACTTGCTTTCGTATTTTACTAATTAATTGATAAAGTGCCCGTTAATCTGAAAAAGACAGTTAAAAGAAATTTGGTAAGTATCGCAAAAACTTTTTTTGATTTTTGTTATTTTAGGTAACAATGTGTTACCTATGGCAACTGTGTCACCAACAGGAAAATATTAAACATACACATGGAGCTATTACGGAATAAAGGAAAGGATAAGAGAAGCGTATTTGGATGTATATTTGCCAATTAAATTATTCTTGCTTATCATTAGTCTTTCAGTTTTATTGGTCAAAATTGTATATCCTCACTCAATGAAAAACATATATTCGTAATATCATATTCGTTTCATCTGGCATTTAAGGAAGGGTTGTCATACAGGAGACGCGTACTACTGGTTCGACTCATAGTCTAGCCTCTCGATGAAAGTCTTTTGTTTTGAGTTTCCCAGTTACATAACATCAGTCAATTATCTACGTATTTTACAATAAATTGTCAAACGTAAATTATTTCAATTTAAAATGTTGAAGAAATACCACCTGATGCCCAATACTTTAAGCTCAGGAAAACACATTCGGATTCATTTGAATACCAACGGGATGAGACCAGGGGCCAGTTGTTTAACACCAACTATGCTAAGCTAACCACTGGTTAAAACATGACAGAAAAAAGAAGAGTTACTGGCTCAGTTATGTGGCAGAAGACACCATTGAGTTATACAATAATTTAATTCATATCATACAATTAATTTAATTCATAAAATTTCTGTGTAAAAATCCATATTACAGCACCATGGTAGTTTCACATACTGAAAATCAGTACACAGACTATGACTTTCACACATTTCAAAGATATAGTCAGATGAAATTTAACCATTGGTTAACATAACCAGTGGTTATTGTTTCCAACAACTGGCCCCAAATTTCCCGGGAAAGTGTCTCTCGTGGTCTGTGTACCAACGTACTAGACGTGTTGTTCCCAGACGAATCTCGCTTCATGGTCAGATGATGTGATGCTGAGCGATATTCTGACGTTTGCAAAGTGGAAAGAGACATATTCAGAGGGGTGGGGGTGTCTGTTATAGTATGCGCGGGGATATCTCATGGCATGGAAACACCTTTCGTGGTTATCCATGACAGTCTTACAGCAATAGATATCAGGATCTGGGTCCGGCGTCATAAACTGAGAATATACTTAAGTCAAATATTTCATTTTGATTTATTCCATTATCAAACGTTCAAATAAATTTTAATGCAGAACAGTTAAATTTTATTTATCAGTAGAATGAAACTAAATAAAATCCAAATCCCAGTTATTAATTCATTGATGAGCAGAAGAATATGAAATTATGACTTAAGTATATTCTCAGTTTATGGCGCCGGACCCAGGTCTTGTAACCACACGTCCTTCCTTTTATCCATCAATGTAACTTAACGTTACAGCAGGACAACGCGAGGCCCCATTTTATTAGGATTTGTCGCGACTTTCTGATTCACAACAACTCCTCAGTTCTTGATTGGCCACCATGCAGTCTAGACTTGTCGCCAATGATTCCATGCGACGGATTCAAAGGAGAAGTAGAATTGCATCAGCCAATCAGAGTCCTTGGCGGTCATATTTGTTGAGGGATCGGATCGAAAATTAGAAATCTGGTAGAATGATTGACATGTCATGAATGACATCTATATGCAAATAAACGCCGATTTTTTTTTTACAATGAATAAATAGGTTGGTTGGTTGATTGGTGTTTTACGTCGCTTTCAACAATATTTCAGTTATATCGCGACATGGAAGCAGGAGGTTACCAACCTTAAACATAGTGGCGCAACCCGGGAATCGAACCCGGATCGCCGCAAGCCAAGCGTTTAACCACTACATCAAGCCTGCCCCCGAAGTAATAGGAGAAAATATCAAACTATGGTAAATATATAAAAAGAAGGACATGAATACATTTACAACAAAACACTGAACAGTATATAGAACCCCTTAATCAAAACATCTACTGTTTGATCCAAGCTATTGGTGTACCACATTTGTATTACAAATGTTATCAAATTTATACAATAAGAACGAACGCGTATAATTTTCAAACCGTTACGTAACGGGGGAAAACTACTGTAGGGAAAGACTACTATATAACAGTTTTTCCGCCATGGGGGAAAACTAATATATAGCCATTTTTCCGGGAAAAAAACTTTTATATAACACCGGATTAATGTATTCGTTTCTCAGCGATTGTCTTATTATTTTCATATGTATTCTTTTATTAGAAATTCCAACTTGGCGGATATGCAAATGAGTAAAATGGACGCATATGTTATCCTTTCTGATTGTAAATAAGTGTCATTGGGATTAAACAATATTGTAGGTACCTATCCTACAAGAGCTGCTTTGACGTGGATTGTTGGCACATCGAACAGTATTATTCTAGAGGAATTTCCATATGCACATATATATTTATTTTAATTGATTGCATCACATGCGCATATCGAATTATAAATCGTTCAATAATGCACGAGGGTTTTGTACTAAATAATATTGTATATATGCAAAACTCATTTTTATTTGCCTCTATTTTGATGCTCGTTAAAGCTGTTACACATGTTTATGTTTGTTTGTTTGGGGTTTTTTTTTTCATAAAAAATAATCAAAATCGTTATGCCCAAATGAACATGTAATTGCACATTTCGTCTCTTTTATGTCTTTTTATAACAACCACCCTTAAGGCACGTGTGTTAGATTGTCATTCATCGGTTACTTAAAAATGAAAAGAGTTACCTTTAATTTCATATGTCAGCAAACTGTCCGGCGCTGATCACTCAAGACATACAAATTGTATATCATAGATATTTTGGAAAACCTTAAAACATATACTTAACATATATATCACCGAATTTTCTGCAAAGACGAAAACATTAACTGTCCTACGTTTACCTTTCTAATTTTGTAACATTAAGCTATCTCTCAAGTAAATTTTAGCTCACTGGATTCGAGGAAAAACGCCATAGGGAGTAGCTGTGGAGGTGAGCGGTCAGCTTCCATCCCGTTGACGTCCGGAGTATTCCTAAGCCGGCGTGGCCTAGTGGTATCGCGACGGACTCCTGATCGGGAGGCCGGGGGGTCGATTCCCGCTCTGGTTATGTCGGTGTCCTGTCTTTCGGATGAGACAGTAAAGATTCCTCACTGCGGTGGGTCCGTTGCAAAGGTCAAAATTTGTATGCCCCGCATCAGGCAGAGGCCGTCACTATATACGTGAAATATTCGTGACGTGACGTAAAACAAAAATCAATCAATCAACCGGAGTATCCCAAGGTTCGATACTAGGTCTCGTACTGTTCTTTGCCTATATAAATGACCTTCCGAAGGATGTTGCAATCGGGGTGGGATTTTTCACTGATGACAATTGGTCTACCTTACTATCCACAAGGAAGCAGAATGATCTATAGGATTTAGGGGAATGTGTGGGAAAATATGTGGCACATGGAGTTCAATGCCAGCATATGATAAGTCACCCATGTGACGACATCAATTGATACGTACTACACGGCCTACCCTCCTCCACAAGAAGGCAGACTCCTCACCTCCAACAGGAAATTTAGAGGTATGTAAGGGAAAAGATTTTGAACACTGAGTTCAGTCCAACGCCAAGTCATTCATGTGTCCACATCAAGAACAGCAATTGATACAAGATACGTATTACACGGTCAAATACTGGAGACCACTGCTTCAGCCAGATATATTGGTGTTATCGAATGGCCTGAACTGGAAACTCTAAACAAACAGAATTGCCACAAATGAACAGATCTATTCGGCCCATTAAGCGAAACATCAAAACAACAAACCGGCATCTCCAAGATGAACATTGTCTTAGTCCGTCCGAAACATGAGTATGCTTCCTGTGTCTGGGACCTTAATCTGATACAACCATCAACCAATTAGAAAGGGTATAGAGAAGAAGACCCGCGCCGCGGTGAATTGTTGATGATTATGCACCAACGTCTAGTGTACCCAAAATCCTGAACACCATTGGTAAGAGGTCATTGGAATATATGACACATATGAAACATATAGACCGATGGAACATAATGGCAAATGCTCGACTGCGTCCACCTTTAAATGTTGTTCACAAATTGGTAGCCATACCATCACAAAATCTCGTCCCCTGTATCCGCAGAGCCAGATACACTGGTGGTCTTTACTTTCGACAAATTCATGCAATCAGACATAGTATTATCAAATTGTCACGCTCAAACAAACACAAAATAAAAGAATAGACGCAAGTCCAATAGAACATTGAAATCTTCACCGATTCAATCAAGCGTAAAACCAAAGACAGATGCATTTTCAGACGGATGCGCTTAAGGCATGATTCTAAAATGAGCATAACGTAGGTTTCGTAATTGTAGCGCTCCTACTTTCTTCAATACTGTGTTTCCCCAAACTACTTAACTGAATCGATCAAGAGGAAAATTTAGGTCAGATGTATCATCTAATGTATGCGCGTATTTCTGCATCTCAAACTTAACCTATGGTGCAAGTTTGATCACTGTAGCACCTATATTTTCTCGGACACTGAGTTACCGCAAACAAATTTATCACTCAAGCAGAAAAGGTTGCATGTGCTTAAGTCAGCATCCAAAAATAAACCCATTGTGCAAATTTGGTAACTTAGCACCAATACTTTCTCTAATACTGAGTTATCCCAAACAACTTAACCAGCCGCGAACGGAAACACCAGGGGTAGAGCATAAGCTCTTCGCAGCGAGGGTTAGATAGAAATGACATAAAGTATCCCATTCCCCTGATTGTTCAGTGGAACAGACTTTTTGAGCAGCGCAGTGAGAAATATTGACCATTTAAAACCATAGATTAAAACGTACCCTTCCTATAAACTTTTATCCTATACTCACCTTTCAGTTCTATTTCATTTTAATCTCTTGCAAATTCCTGTTTTGTCTATTTTCTTACCATCTTTATTCTTTTTAACAAGCTTTGCACCCTAAATGCAGTGTTCGGAAGCAAAGGCGTTTTAGTAACTAGAGATGGATTTATAATGTCTCAGTGGAAATGCTGATTCGTGAGCTAAAAGAAGATAAGCATCCGATACCCCGATAAGATAGCTATACACAATGTGTCCTTTCGTGTGCTGGCGAGGGGGTGAGGTAAATAGTACATCAGCAAAACTAGTATATCTCATTTCCAAAAGAAAGGCCTCAGTTCAGTGTGTCCCAAAATGACGACAATATCCGAACAAGTTTCACTGTCTCAAATTTCTTGTCTACCATAGTCGGGCTCAACTTAGAACATTCCAGATGCAACTAGGTCAAATATATTAAATATAGAATATATATACATTATGATGCGCATTTTTATGCTTCTTCAGTGATGCTCGTGGCCCAATGATTGGACTTCTCATAATATATGAATATTTGAAGAGTAATGTTGAAACCACATTGACCGAAAAAGTGAACCAAGGAATAAATCTAAGGGCAGAGCTATGCATTAGGGAGATGTGTCTTATTTAAAATCCTATCTATAACCTTCCATTCGTTGTAGACGTTATAAAACGACATTTTATGCATGAAAATGGAATTCATCTTAAATGATTGGTTCGTATTAAAACAGAGAAACTCTTGCCATACTTTGTATTCAAGATGATGGAGTTCCTTTTTCAATTCAGTCTTGGGAAATGAAGATATTGATGCGGAATTTGATATTGTAGATATAATGGAAGTTAATAAAATAAACGATGGGGTAGACTGCATGTGTAGTAGATGTAATGTCAATTGATCATTAGCTGACTTTATATTTACAGGTGTACCGCGACTCAATGACATCACTGAAGACCGATGATCGTCTTTTGAGTCCTTCATTGTAATTTTTTGTTCATTTGTTATTTATTATTATATTATTGTTAACATTATCATTATCTTTATTATTATTATTATTATTATTATTATTATTATTATTATTATTATTATTAATTTTGTAATGCATGACGATGATTACCAAAAAAAAATTAGAAGAAAACAATCGTTATGCAGACCAATATCTTCAGAACAAAGCCAGTAAGTGTACTGGATTGTCAGGTGTTTTCATTCGACAAGAAAGTCTTCCTTTAAATCCAATACACAAACTAGGTGTAATATAGTCATTGTTATGCCTATCTTATGTCTTAATGTATGAATATTATTTCTTTAACATGGTTCAAATATTTCATTTGATTCCTTACTGTTATTATAAATATTGATTTGTTGAAAAAGCGACGTTATCGAAATTACTGATCCGATTTCAGAAAAAAGGTCACTTTTCCTGTCTAATACTTAAAGCTCAAGTATTCGGATATTCAGTTCTGTACATTGATAGCAAAATAACGTGTGCAGAAATGGTCAAGTATCAATCGGTCAAATCCAATTCAACGTTTCCTCTTTATCTAATTTTGTCCAAGTATACAGGAAAATCCTTCGGCTATTGTTTCCTGTCATTGTCTTGATAGATATAAATACCACTGCACGCTTTATTTCTATTAGTTCAGTTCTCACTTACATTTTGGACTCTTTTGCAGAGAGTGACCTGCATTCCGGGCCCGCCCCCCCCCCCCCCAAAAAAAAAAAAAAAAAAAAAAAACTTCTATAGATTAAGGAAATTATATTCGATCAAAAACTTTAATCCCATCATTGTAAATGAAATAATAAACTTCTAAAAAGTCTAATCATTTAGCGAGCCACCAGAACAAATGACTACGTTACATATGTCAGCTGCAAAATAACAGTGTGCATAGTTGTGGAGCAGTACTAACCCAATGAACATTTGTCATTGGACGATGGAATGGACGTGTGGCGTGGACGATTATAGTTTCGCTTAAATTATCCGGAAAACCGAAGTATGGCATAAAAGCGTACATGATATTTGACTCTGTGAATGGTTATTCTTTCCGTGTCACATCATTTATACTGACAGACGACCATGTAATGAACATGGCGGAGGAATACTTTGCTCAGGGGTGTTTTTATTTTTACATGAATAAGTATTTTAGAAGGCCGAGATCAAACTTGGATTTATTTAGGATGTAGTGCATCAGCAGATAATTTCCACCCTTACTGCAAGGGAATTCCTCAGCGAATCAAAGAGATAAAAGCGGAGAAAGGTGATATATTTGCAATGAAGAAAATGAACTCATACATACCAAACACCAACAAAAATACCTACTTTCGGCGATCCAGAAAGCAATTTACTTGATACGTATTTCCGAGGATATATGAACCGAATGAAAATCCGTCTACCGCAAATCTATATATGAGGAGTCAAATGAACAAATAATATATTTTGTATCATACTACCCCTGAACGCTAACATTGTGGACTCGTTAACCGTTATTTAGTGCTAACCTGTGCTACCAGTCTGTGACGGACAACACAATGCTTAAACGTGTTTCAATTGCATATCTGTGACCGACAAGCCAATATTTCCTAGAGGTTTCCGAAAAAATGTCCTATATTTGATTTTATCAGCGAACAATGACACTGTGCTAGGATTAGGTAAACATTTTTTGTTCGTCCGAACACAGATGCTCATGTGTTTACGAAGACTGTATTATGCCGTAAGGATATAGCCTTCCGTAAGATAAAAATTTCCGCGTTTTGCGTTGTTTGTTCAGTGGCAAAATGTCAAGGACTACACAGATTTGTTGAGAAGGGAAACGTGAAAGGAAAGAGACCAATTATCAGCATGATGTCTAGCCAGACATCATGATGCCTGTACTCGTTTCAATATTTATCACAATTGAAAATACTATCGCTCGTTCTCACACTATCAGTCGCTATTGCGAGCGAGTATGATATATATTTGCATGATTACAGACCCATTTGAAGTTACTTCTGGATATGATGAGAAGATGGAGCATATCCATTGATTGGACATGACTTGTCTCAAAATAAAATTTTTAAATCTATGGAATAATTGCTATCAATTTTATAAGTTTCTTTGTGTTATTTACCAAATAGTAAATCTATTACCAAGATCTTGTAGAAGTGGATCATATGTATATCTAACAAAAGGCAAGTACGTCATCATATCTCCATGAATTATTACAGTAAACCAATGACGAAAATCAGCTAGCTTCCTTTCAATAAAAGTATAGCTGAAATGTGGACCCACTTCGTATTAGGAAAATTGTTGCCATGAAACAAGGCCGCATTACCTTTTCACCCCAAGTGCAAACCTTTAGTCCCATGGCCCTATAGGTTATGGGGCGACATTCGATCATGAGACAGGAATTTCAGGAATGACAGTCGGTCATAATTCTCATAGATGCAAAATGAACGTACGGGACTCGAACCTTATGTCAACGGGTTGCTGTGGTCAGGTCAATGTGCCATGTATTTCGTGTATTCTAAACTTGCTCAAGACCCTCTTTTTATTTTTAACTTTCCAGAATCAAATAGAGAGTATTTATGTATTTAAGTGAGTGAGAGGAATACACAGGCATACACGCGCTCTCTAGCAATCCTTTTCTCTTGAATCAAACAAAACAATGATAAAATAATAATAGAGGGACTTTAACAAGTCTACTTGAATTCCTTCAATAACTATAAATGAAAAATATGTAACTATTCATATTCTATGTGTTAGTGTATTTCTGTCTGTTGTATCCTTTACGAAACTCTTTACAAATTTAACATATTTGACGGACTGAAGAGTATTCGTTTGCATGTCGGAAAAATCTGGTCTCGACATTGAACAGTTCGATGGTCCATGGTTGTCTTCCGTTGATAGAATGTTGGTGGTATAATTATGGTCCTGTGAAAATACAGAAGTCAAAGGTGCGCTGAAAGACCACCTTTGCCTATCACCAGATATCATAGTGATTTAAACATATTCTTTTTGCGATACCCTCTGTTCTATAAATAATTTAAATAATATGATGTATAATTTTGAAAGTCACTGTCGTCGTCCCTGCGTTTAAAACATCATTTCGAAACGACCTCAGGATAGCATGTATCTCTTTATCGATAGAATTATGACCAGAACTTGTTTTTCATAACGCAAAACAAAGATGATTTCACTTCTGTGTTGAAGCTATCTTTTTATTTATATTGCAGAAGAATGTTTAACGTAACCTGAACGGGATTATCGGTTTAAACTGCCTCATTTGCACAACAGTTTACAGGGGTTCCATTGTTGTGACATGGACACGAGGTCATCTCGGTCTCTTCAATGAATTCGCAACAAGTATCGTATATAAGCGTGATACTTAGGTGTCCAATATCCATTCCCAATGTAATTGATTTTCCATCATTCTGAAAATTACGCCTATATTGAAGATTTTCAATTTGTATTTTTTAAGTCATAAGCGGATATGTAATTCGTCGGTGGTTTGTCATATCTCAGATGATGTCATAACTATGACAATTATGTGGATACGAATTACATCAGATCGAAGTAAAAGACGAAGAGGTACCGAAGGGTAAGCCATATTTCATAGTCCATGAAATGAAAGTACAATATCGTGTATAGTGTCCTATTCAGACAAATGTAAACCCCAATAAAATCGAGGTGAGACCAGGTGCCCGGGAGGAGTAAGCGTCCCCTGGTTGCATGCAAAACTCGTCGCAAATATCCTGCAACCACTTTTCAAGTCGAGGAAGTAAATACATAAAATACACTTATGAACACATGATGGAGACAAAAGCACGATTTAACACAAGTAACAGGATGCAAGAGGGGAGCAAAGAGCTTTATACAGGTAAACGATGACCTTATACATAATGATACGATTAATATGAAACATAAAACATGAATCAATCAAAATAATTTCACTTAAGCAAAAGTGATTGTTGATTGGGGTTTTGTGTCACTCTTAACTAATAAAGGAACATAACAATTTGTAAATAAGTGTAATCAAATCACGATGATACAATACATAAATTAAGCACTGTTCATATCTTATGAATAGCATGATTCCATCAAGGCTTTATACTATATGAAAATTGTAAATTACTTCAAAGCAAACTATATATCATCTAACACATTTGAATCATTGCAAATTATCTCTATTGAAAATTACGACAGTATTTTTTATTCCATTTTGGGGGTGGGGGGGGGGGGGTGGGGGGTTGTCTTTTTTGTTTGTTTGTTTTCTTTTGTGGTTGTTTGCACAAGGCACTATATAGCCTTTTCGGGTTAAATTATTTGATTTATTTTCAAATAATTAAGTTTATGGTAGTTTTAGATGATCATACTGGTAAGCTTGAGTGCCATACAAATGATTTCTTGCTTCCCACGCTGATCCGCTGCTAAATAAATCTCGATTAGGGATGCTATCCATGTCTTCATCATTTAAGGCATGAACTCTGCAAAAATCCGAAATACATTTAAAACTTGTGCTGAAACTTTAAGAAATTGAAGGATGTGACGAGTGTGATTTGCAGCGTGTAATATTTGCGAAAATAAGATGATATAATTCAGGTAAAAGGTATCATCCAATAAATACAAGAATTATGTTTGAATCAGTGACAAAAATATTTCGTTTTACATTCGTTATTTTCCTTATTCTTAAGATTTTTTCTTTCTTGTTTTGTGTCACAAGCAGTTTTGCATTTGATTGATGACGCATCTGCCTGATATAATCACAGAGAAAATATGACCCGAGTAAAGGACCCACACGAAGCAGTGAGGGATTTTAACTTGCCACGTTTACTATGAAATGACATCTCAGTTTCAACGAAAAAGAGGACACCGGTGGGACTCGAACCCTGGACCTTTAATCATAAGCCGGAGTCCCATATTTAATGGCAGTCATCTTTACAGCAGTTGTTTAAGCAGTTTCGATATTGTTTCAATTTGGAAATTATTATCATTTGCAAACCTTTGTGAATGACCGTCCTGGAAAGGTGTTAATCTATCTTGTTCCTCCCACGCAGATTCGCTGTCAAATGAGTCTCTATAAAATACGGTATTCGTGTCTTCATTGTCTACGCCATGAGATCTCCAAAAGTCAAAAATATCTACAGACTGCACTGGAATTTCCGAAGAATGAACGACATGGCTAGTGTCATTCGAAACGGATGAACGTCTGAATACCAAAAAATGGAGACATAATGTACAACATATATACATAAAGGTTTTCAACCAAAAACACCCCAGTGTGTCTCAGTGAATATGGTGCTCGGTTCGTGACCTAAGGTACACAGGTTTTACTTCCGCAGTGGGTAAGCCGGTGTTGTCTTTCAGATTAGACAGTTAAAGCTGAGGACCAGTGTCATGGTAGGCGTGTCACGTGATAGATCACTTACTGCTTTTGGTGAGACCGTTGCGAAAGTATGAATTTCTACGCATCCTGCTGATGCAGTAACCATATACGTGAAATAATCGTGGAATGACGTAATCAATCAATAAATGATAAGATACCAAGCAGTAGTCAGTGAGGAACATCTATTATTGACAAAAAAAGAGATAAAATTTCGATTTGGCAAAATATAGTATTCAATAACTCCTTTCTTCATACGCAGTAAAATGATTGATTGATCGATTGAATGTTGTTTTACGTCATTCCACGATTCTTTCACGTTTATGATTACGTCATCTGCATCTGTCATTTAGACTTTTACAAAAGGACCCAGTCGAAACAGTGAGGGACCATTTACCATGTACGTGTCACGCCTACTTTGACACGGGACCTTGGTTTTTACTGTCCAAAAGGCAAAACACCCCCAGAGTGCAAAGTGCGGAAGTCGAACCCGGGACCTCTCGGTCGCGAGTAGAGCACCTTATCCACCAGGCCACTCGGGCTGATGATGTTGATGATGCTGATAGTTATAATAATACTTTCTTATATATCATATCTTTTAAGTTTGACTGATCCTTGACTTCATTGTTATTGCACTTATACAAACAATGCCTAAACATGCAATGCGACCCATGCAACAAACGAATCATTCGCAGTAAGACTTGTTTTACGTCCCGCTTCTACCGTGTTACTGGAACCCGATGTATATGCTTATTAGAACATGCCATTTACCCCGGGATTTCTCGGTATTTAACCTAGCATCTTACCAATGTATCAGATATTGAAATTTCATAGTGCAAGAAATCTGAAATTGATGCACATTGTTTTCTACACGCCTTGAGCATCATCCAAGAGTCATAGGCTGCGAAATGCGCACACAGTGCACCACACTTAATACGATGTATATGTGCTGATATATGGTAAGTGATACATACTTTTTACACTTTCGTCGGCAAATAATATATGTGGCGACTACTATTCCAACCAGCACAATGCCATTTATTGAAAAGTAATCTATAAATAAATAACTCGAGAGTCAATTTTATGCACAAGAAATACTGAGATAGTTTTCGAATGCATGAAATATAATTGGAGTTACTTCTCTTTCCCGCCATTTTGGATGTGAAGATGGAATTATTGGATTTATGGTCATACATTGGTTATTGTGAGAAAGTTTTGTGTATTTTAATTCCTCTGACAACATTCTGATAATGTTCCATAGTAGTAGTATTTCATAACAAATGCAAAATTAAGAAGTATTCTTAGTGTGGAGAAATTCCTTACACAATTTGGTTAATTTATGCACAAATATTCAGTCATTTACCTCCAATAAAAAAGAAGTAAAGAAGAAGTAACTCCTGTTAAATTGTGTGCTTTCGAAAACTATCTATAGTGCATGGACTGTATACAGATATATTTTGTATAATCGACCTTTAAAGCGATATACGTTTATGTTTAATGGAACTTTTTCAAATGTTAATACACTTGCCAGATTTAGTAATGTATTGATTAGTTGTTATTAATTATTATTAGTCATTTATTATAATTATCTAGTATTAAACGTGGTACTGTTCATTCATACCAGTGAGTAACCGCTCTAATATTCATCCTCTTTACTGGCATGCATGTCCTTGGCGTGTTGGCACATGGTGCAATAAAGTAAACTGTTTGCGTCTTTCGTCGAATGGATTAGTTATATGTCTATTTTATTATTCTTGTTTTAGTTACGCAAAGGCTATTTTACTGTTTCGGAAACAGTCTTACCCCCTTTTTTATCATTAAAATATTTCCTATGATACCAGTAAATGCGTTGACGTCTATAGTACCATACACCGACGACTTGCTGGTAGGGTCGACCTGGAACTTACTGGGTCCGACCCATCTATTAAAAAAAATTCTTTAAACCTAGTAAATGTATTAATTCAGAGATTTTCTAGTTACTGAAAGAGACTGTGTCAGTGAAGTTTATCTTTTTACCAGCATCTATACTAAAGCTTTGCTAGTACACACTTTATTTTTATTGAGGGAGAGAAAACATGTATAGAAGGTGCGTGTAGATTTTCTATAGAAATGCCAATGAGTATAAACAGTAGATCATTGCTACAAATTCTCATAATTGATACAAAATCAAAGAAGTTATGTTTGCTTTAGCCCACAATATCCAGGTGCCTTGAGAGGGCCATTTCTTTTGGTACATGTAGATGATTTCTGTTGCGCTTTATTGTAATTGTTATAAAATGAGGGAGAAAATACATAAAAGGTTAGGTAGACCTGTGTCAGAAAAATGATTTCGTGGTTTTCCTGGCTCAAGGGTGGACGGCCACCACTATAATGGTAAATGAGCAACTGGAACAAATATCTGACATATTAATATTATAGTCGAAACTTATTCTGAATACTACTCAGGGAATAACAATACAATCTATTTTTATATACATATTTATGTGTGTAATGTCTATTTCTATTTTCAGTGCACATGATCAAAGATTAGAAGCAAAATGTCACAAAACTAGATACACAACTATACCCCATACGCTACAATCGAACACTGAGTGACAGTGCTGAATACTTTTGAGGGGTGATATTAAATCGGGTTATTGTAGGAATTAGAGCTTAAAAATTGACAGAACTGACGACAATTCAAACACTTGACAGTGCTTGATGATTAGTGACTTCTTATTCCTAGTAAACTCATTTTACGTGAGCAGTTTGATAGGTGAGAGCGTGGCATATGATACTAGTATGTCGTTTTCTTTCTACCAGTCATATTTTATGAGTTGGTGGTGGTTCATCGTGGTACATTTTGTGATTATCATAAATTGTTCATTACTACTTATTTCACATTTTCATGTTACAGGCTCGTCTTTACGGGACGTATTATGGCATGGCGCGTTGTCCGTCTGTCCGACCTTGTAGGAAAGATACAGACCAAACCGTTTGGGCCAAGACTATAAAATTTGGTACCTTTACTCCTTACGCCAAAACAAAGACGCTAGTTGTTTTCAATGTCAGAGGTCAAAGTTTAAAACTCGTAGTTCTACTTGGTAGGAAACCCTTATAGACAGGATGCAGATCAAACCGCCGGTGCTAGGACTGTCAAATTTAGTACACTTACTCGTGATGCAAAGACAAAGACGACTATTGTTTTCAAGGTCAATTGTCAAGGTCGCAGTACTACTTGGTAGGAACGACCTTGGAGGCTTGATACAGATCAAACTTTTGGTGCAAAGACCTTTTCTTCTAATGCAAAGACAACACGCCTATTGTTTTTCAAGGTCAGAGGTCAAGGTCGTAGTACTACCTATGAAACCCTTGTAGACAGGATACAGCGCAAACTGTTGGGGCTAAGACTGTCAAATTTGGTACCTTTACTCCTCATGCCAAGTCTTCGTACACTTACTTCTCATGCCAAGACAAAGACATTAATTGTTTATCAAGGTCAAAGATGAAGGTCTCAGTACCACTTCCTTAGAAAACGTTGTATACAGGATACAGAATGAACTATTGGGGTAGGAATGATTTAACAATTTAGGATGGGGGTGTTTCCATACTTTCCAAATTATCCCCTTTTTTTCTCTATACGGAAGGTTATTTATGAATGTCTTGAAATGTGTGTTTTTAATGTATTGCAATAGAGTTGATTGGAGTCTGTACACCGATAAACCATTTCAATTGAGAGACCTAATCGTCATAAGTCAGCGCACAATTGCACTACTGTCGAATATATTTCTGGTCTTTTATATGCTTGGCCGTATGTGCCTACTGGCTAAGCTTTACTTTATTTGAAACTTTATTTTGAAATTTCTAGTTCATGTATCACGTATTGTAGATGAATGAAGTTTTTCAGTGTTTTTCTGTCTGGATATTAGTCCAGCCTATCATTTAGTAACAATGCTAAAAATAAAACGTATGTAGATACTTACATGGACTCATCATTTTATATGACCCCGCTACTGTAGTATAATCTAAACAATAGAAAGAAAATAATTATTACATTATTTGTCCTATATAACGAAATCGGCAAAATGTATCGTGATAAAGGGCTTATCTTGTTTGAGGACAGACAATGAAGTACAAAAATCATGTTTTATTCCCCTTTTTAGATAGGGATTTCAGTGATTTATGTAAATGAAAATCTTTCTATCATGAATATCACACATAAAAAGCAAACTTCACAGACACTCACACTGGACAGGTTGATCCAGTGACACTGTTTTCTTTACAATTGATGCTGATAAAATTCTATGATTGATTATCTTCTTTCTCCCTATCTATACATGTTTGTAAATAGTGTATACTTTTGTGACATTTTATAAGGTGGTATTTATTTCATGAAAGTGTGTCACATAGATCTGAAAATAGACACGACACCGTGTTTTAAGGGCAAGTGGGCCAGAAAGTCAGAAACCAACTAGCCCATATCAAATTTTACTAATTATTTTAATTGTAACATATTCTTCTTCTTCCAGCCTTTCCTGCACACACTGTTCATCCTCACTTTCATTCTACTCATTTTCATTCAATTTCTCCTCCCTCATTTTAAAAACTAGAGAATCTTTATTGACATTTTGTCTTCTTATAGGTAATTCATTTTTATTTGCATTTCATTTTCAACCGATTAAATAATAGCAAAATCTTAGCTGCATAAAATCTGAGATGTGTTTGTTAAAAAATCTTTTCAAGTTTAAGGGTTCGTTGATCATATTTTTTTTATTTTTATATTTAACAATACTGTCCAATTTGTAGCTCTTACGTTTAGTTTACCGAAATGAAATAATTACATATAACAATGATTAATCCTGGATTTGCACATGCATTTACACCACATTAAACATGCATATCGTCTTTAAATATGTTCTTCTCAACGAACGTAATTGTTGCCTTATGAGGAAAACTTCTAAAATGTTTTGTATGAAAGGCAGTATCTTGACGCGAAGATATATCAATGACACCTGTTTCATAGGATATGTCGACAAGACTAACGCTATAGAGAAATATCTAAAAGGAAACTTAATGCAGAATTAGGAATCTCCGCGAAAAGAGATGGACTGAGACATTGGGATATGTCTGCATACCAAATAGGGGAGAATTTGACATTTCTGACACAAACCAATCATAAAAATGATTCCATTGCAAAATGTTCGCCCTATTTGTTACAATAAGTCATAATTTATTTTTCAGCACTAAAACTAATACAAAATTTCAAGTTTAATTTTATCCAGTACATAATGAAAAAGTGATTCATATAAAAAAGACACAATATATAGATATGATTTCGAGTTATCTCCCTTTGACTCTGAAGGCTATATTGGAGTTAATCACTTCCGTGTTTTGTACTGGAATGTTTTGTTTCTCATGCGAATTTCACCAAATTAGATTTTACGATTGATCTATATAGTGAGTACGTGCGTTTGCGTCCATGCAGCCCACATACGGACAAGGTTACATGTTATCTCTTCTTTGAAGTTTCTTTTTCAATCTAATTATGCATTTTTAAATGTATGTGGGTTTATGTATATTTACATAAATACCTTCTCCTACTGAATGTACTGTAGAAATCGTTTAATTGTTCATAACCTTAAAAATGCCAAGTAAATACAAGGAAGTAAAGCAAATATTTGTTAACTCTGAATGACAGAAAACGGGTTCTTAGCGCTTCGCTTTGCGACACTACCTCCCCCCTCCCTTTTACTCTACCCAGATTCAGTTTTGTTACTGACAACAAAGAATGTTTGCCCCGTGGTATAGCATTGGCTGTCTGACAAGACAATCCTATTTCGAACCTAATTCTTAAAGTATCTTTGTAGAAGATACTTCATCAACATGATTCCCGTCTTCCTGTCTTGGGATGAAACAGTATAACCCGAAGCTCGGTAACTGTTCTTTTATTCTTAACAAAGACACACGTAAGACTATTGTAATGTGTGACACTATAACGTGTACCATGACATTTACTAATGGTCATGTCCCAGAAGGCAATGCCTTCGTAAACTTTTACATAATTGTTTTCAGTCTTTAACAGATTTGCAGCCACACGGATGTGCTTCATAAACGTGAAGTTGTTTGTATTTGGATATGTGTATTTGCTTTCAACATCGCAATACCTTATAGAAACTCCTCTCCCCCATAAAAGTCGGTATTCATTATGTCAATCATGTCGGTCACCTAGATTTCCTTTCACTGTTTTATCTGAACTTCGGAGCCCATATTGGCCGGATATGTCACTGATTGGTTGTTTCACGTATATGGTAACGGCATCTGCCTGATGTACTGCATAGAAATTTCAACCTTTGCAACGGACCCACCCGAAACAGTGAAGAATCTTTTACGTGACACGGGACCTTGGTTTTTACCGTCTCATCCGATAGACCGTTGTGCCGAGAGAGGGAATCGAACCCGGGACCTTTAGGTCAAGAACCGAGAACCTCATTCACTGGGCCACACCGGTTTATTATATGTGCTACATAGAAATAAGACAGTCTGATTCTCAAAAGTGGTATTACCACTGGATAACATAGCAGAACTCGCAATTTTTCTTAAATGATAATATGGCCCATTATTTAATGACAGTCGTTATTTCTTGATATTCCTAGTTTTTCATAAACGTCAATGGGAGATAGATACATCATAACCTCACTAATCGATATCCAAAAGATGGTCTGGCTTGACCACCTTCACAGTGACGAAAACGTTAGTTTATGGTAAAGCTGAAAATGAAACTGATGTAAATTGAAAATTCAAAACACTCACGTATACTGTTCGAATAAGTCATCGTCGTCAAAGTAGTTGTTTTTGTTGGAGATGTATAGTAAGGAAGAGCCGAACTCATTGTCAGTACTTTAGTTGTTCTTTTTACAGTAGTAGTTTCAAAGTCTTCGTTACTTAAGGAGTAAGATGCAGATTGGGATGTCAGTATCTCCGAATGGTCTGCAATGAATGCAATATTTTGTTGATAAAAAGAGCAGATAGAAAGTGCAGACAAAACTTAAAGTGAGATTGTGCAACATTGTAACAGAAATAAATACATGCCTGTATGTTCCCTAAGTTATGTGAACCTACCTCGTTTATGGTTTGTTGACGGTCTTGTTACCGTTGCATTTGACATACTTAAGCTTGACTTCCTTGAGACAATAGAAGACATCAGTGTGGACTGTGTCAATTTAATTATGGTTTGGGTCATCGCTTTAGTTAAATTATATGTATAAAAGTGTGACGCAGTCGACAACATCTTTGTCTTCTTTTGTACTAAAGAAGTTGTTGAAAGTATTGCTGTAGTTAGACATGAATAGAAGTATGAAAATATGTTAACACAATTACACATCATTATCTAAGAAAAACTATCTAATAATATTAATAAACGTTATAGAATGCATAGTCCTATGAATTTAGCTTTGATCCGACCCAAACAAAGAGAAGGCATATGGTATATCTGGTATAATCGAAGAATATTTAAAGTTTAAGGGACGAATTGATAACATATTTGCGACCAAAATACATTGCAGATTCATCTTACCTAAAGTACCTTGAGATCAATTCAATTAATCCAAAGTTCGAAAAGTAACAGTATTGTGTCCGGTCTGCATAAAATTATTAAATACCCAGGTATTAATACTGGTGAAACCGAGTGTCCTGGTGGATTTAGATATTTTCCTATTAGCATACATCTTTCATAAAAGTAGAAATCTCTCAAATCCGGTAAATATACATTGTTGAATGCATTAAAATCAAAAAGATACAGTGTCGGTATATATTTTCATGTTCAAAAAAGGTCGGTTATCATTTTGGAAGGAGGGACCTAAAGCAACAAGCGTTAACTATATCGAAAAAAGAAATCTGATAAAAAAAACCCTGAAATTCTAGCCTTTCCTTTACATATCCTTGTGTGTTGTGTTGTTTCATTTCTAGTGGCTTAGCCACTGCGGCTAATGCATGTCGAGATATGGAAAATGGCCAAATGATTATCTTGTAATAGATGAGGAGTCCATTATAATTAACAGAAAACTATATATTTCTAGTGTATAGCATTCCATAGTCAACTGTCGCAGAGTGGTACTGAACTTTTGCATGAGATTCATGTAAGATACATCACCCGACATTCACATTTAAAGAAGTAAATTTACCTTTATTGCACAAAAGGCAGCAAACACAGAATTGTTATAAACATTTTACTTTTAAATGCGGTTATGCGATGACGACATTATTGCAGATTAAATTAAGTAGTATAGTCTTGTTCAGGGTGTAAATAGATGGTCAACGATAGTATTACTTCCTTGTAGATAAAAATGTTATATCTAAGGGAAATGTATTATCAAAGGGAATGTGCTTTTAATAACTGATATTTCTATTTTCATCTTGTTTCCTTTGAATCCTAAAATTTACATACTAAATGCTTTTATTTCAATGACAGGTATACATGAGCAATTTGAATACATATACAAGAGCACAATCATACTGCGATATGTACAATGATTTCTCCTTTGAGTCATTGAGAGATATTAGTCTGATAAATGAAATATCATGTTTGAAATGACTATCTCCTAACAGCAATACAATAAGTACTTGGATTTTATATGGCTTATATGTTAGAGTAGCAGTGTCCCAAGATAAAATTAATACTGGTTTATGTTTGGTTTGTAGAAATCAGAGAGATATGGCCGCCCAGTTTTTGGATATACTTAACCCGCCGCCATTTCAATACAAACATCCGTGTATGGGTATGGAGGATTTGGAAATCATTACTATCATCCTCATCCTTACGAGTTGACATTTTGTAGTGACAATTATTTCTTGGTATGTAAATATTTCAAACCTTGCACAAATATTATTAGCCCCCTTTTTGCTTTGGTCGGCTTTCATAATACATATGTATTTTTTCTCAAACATATACTTCTCCAGTGAAGATGAATTCCTGGGTTGGTGGTGTGTATCCAGTTGGAGGACACTTTCATAGTTACTAGATAGGAATCTGAAGTGATGTTAAAAGGCTGTCTTTGTCCACATTGCATAAATAGGGAACGCCCACTTATTCCATCAACAATCTGTTTTAGATATTTAAAATATTTATTAAGTTTTCAATCAAGCAACAAATGCACAAACAATGACTTTTCGTAATAATTCTCTTACGACATATTTTGCGTGTGTCCGCCAAGGGTATAAACTCGCTAGCATTGATAGATATTGTGGTTAAAGCACATATCAAACAATGATATTTTACATAATTAAAAAGAATTGTTTAGTGTTGTTGTCAATAAAATGTTGCATTGATTTTAATGTACATCAGATTTAGTATAAGGCTGTAAACTGAAGTGGCATGTTTTACTGTCGCTTTATGAGAGAACTAATCTAGATGCACCATTAAATATAATTGTATCCCTCATGATGTATCTGTTTTACATCAATATCGTTCAATTGCCATATGAAGTCCCCTTACCTTAAAGAAGTCTACACATTTATTGTTCCTCGGCGATCCCATCTCAAAATGGGAAAATTTAAGAAATAGCGACGATCCTTTATCTGTTCGTATTTGCCACACACATTCTGTGTGTGGGAAGAATCCTCCAGCCCCTTTCTTTATAGTGAATTCTATTTTACCTTCTGGATGTTTAAATCTTTTTCTGCATGGTGTTTCCTCAGCCACCACTAAAAACATAACATAACATTGGTATGGTCCGTGTCAACAAGCCCATGATCATGTATTAAAAAAATTAATTTGAGGCATGGTAGCTTTAATTAAAACCTTTTAAATATCGATGTCACAGATGTTTTGACCCCACCGATACTGCAGATTTAAGACGTATTCCTAGTCATTAATATGCTTAGTTTATGACATAAAGCTCATGGAATCTAGAGCTTCATCGATGGCACGTCGGTGTTCTGGTTCTTGGATGAGACGAAACCCGAGAACCGATGGCATTACTTGATCAATCTGTAAATAATATTTCGTTTTTTTCTGCAAAGTCATACATTTTATTTTCTTTTAACGTCATAATCTTTCTAATGTAAAGATTTTATGACGTCCTATATATTTGAAATTTGGCAAGTTGATCCCCTTCCAGAAAGTTTTTCTCGAAGTTAAGGTGGGTGGCCTATAACGAAGATTTAAAATCTGATAGAGGAGGGGCTGACAAGCATTTTTTTATATTAAAAAAAGATATTGAAAGTTGTGTAAATCGTGCTGGAAATTTAGTAAAGAAACATGGCACCCTATAGGAAAATAATAACTATGCTTTGACCGAATAAGAACATGAAACCCCCTCCTCCCCCCCCCCTCATTTTTTTGTCAAGCTATAGATGTTAAGGTAGAAGATACTACATTCGATTGATCCTTAGAATAGGCAGAAAAAATGAGGCTCTATACCTTGCGTTGTCATGACGTTATAAGGGCCCAATCATTTTGGTAATAATAATAAATCGATGAAATGAATTAATTTTAAATCGCTTATATATACAAAAATGTTTGTAAAAATCAAATAAACCAAAACAAAAAACCAACCATACAAACAAAAACAAAAATAAGCATTTAACATCACCTTTAATGTCTAGAGAATGAATTTAAAAGAAAAATCTTACCCAGGCACAATAAGTATCCAATAAATATGAAAACAATATTTTGGCTGTACATATTTCACATTATCTAAACATAAATGAAATAAAATTGATCAAAATACACTACTTCCTTATTTGTAGTTTCGTACCAATTGTCATTTTACATACGTACTCTTCCTCTCGTATAGTTACAGTCGACTTTTTAGCAAAGTGATTACCCTTGGAAAATATTAAAATATTTACGAGTTATTCCGGGTTCGAGTTTTGCCCCGTGGGGACATTTTTGTGGTTAAATATCTAAGCGCATTTTGAGCCCCTCCTTCTTGCCCAGATGGGCCGTATTACTTCAGTGGATAAGTGTTTGTTGTGCAGGCGATTAGGATTCGATTTCTGGATTGCCGCACTAAGTTTAAAAGATTGGTCGCCTCCAGCTTCCATGTCCTGATATGAAATAGACCGGCCGTCCTTTTACATTTCTGCTTCATTCCAGTATGAAGAATTAGAAAAAAAATTAGACTAGCTAAAACGCTAAAACTCCCGGAGACTGACTGCACGAAAGTAGATTCGAGACAGCACAATCATTTTTATCATAATCTAATAAAGGCAAACAGTATGATAATCTTCATATGTACAATTCAATTATTTCGTAAAATGTTCACTTCTCAATAGCCTTCAATAATTTCTAAAAATGTAATATATACCCTCACTCCTCGATTATTTCTCATATATGGTGACGGCATCTGCCTGATTCATAAAAATTTATCTCTTTGCAACTGACTCACTTTAAGCTTTTTAACGTGCCACTGCTACCGTGACATCGGACCTCGGTGTGTTACTGTTTCATCCGAGGACACCAATGTTCCCAGGACCTCGCTACTCCCGACGTAATACATGTGTTTGTTTACAAAAACGATGTCAACTAATGATACTGGTTTTTTCCACTTACTGTTTTATTGTTTGCTTTGCATCGAATTGTCAGTTTTCAATAGATATTCATGAAACTAAATGCGTCTGTTTAGTGCAGTAGAGTAAATGTGAAATGAAAACGGGGGAGGGGGGGGGGGGGCAATAATAGAATCTTTGCTGAATTTTCCGTTTTCCACTTTTGACTGTCTTAGTCTTTTTCACTGATGTGTAGCCCAGGATTGTGTTAAAATGGTTGTTACCTTGATTGAAAAGATAGTCCTCGAATATCGGAATGGTAAGGGATATAGTATATCATTTGGTATAGGTACTTATAGCACAGATATACAAGAGTCCTGATAAACCCATTTATGTATATGTAAACTATTTATATATTCATTCCCCCACATTTTAATCGTTTGCTGTGTAATGCTCCCATTTCTCGGCACATGCATTTTTGTAGTCTCTCTGTTTACTATTACTGCTTTAGTACTCACACGATGAAGTATAAGTACTTATCAACACTTCATACATTGACAAACTTCCTTATTCTCGTTCACTTTAAAACTAATACATAGCGTTCACTAATATGAAAACGCACATAATATACTTGTTTATTTATTATGATGAGAATATTATAACATTTTTATACAAGTGGTCCCTAGATTTTTCATTCATTGATCACAAGTATTCAGAACCATAGACTTCAAACATTTCATTTTACTTAATTTTAGATGATCTAAGTTGACTTCCTCTTAATTGCACTGCGCTTCCTTTTGAATGTTACACAGTTTTGTGATATGTCAAGACACTGTGAAATTTGACAACATATCACAGATTGTTTTACGTCATTCCAAACGTTCCCATTTGAACCCGGGATCATTCCGTCACTGTAACACTTGACAACATACCACGATCCACATTAATATATAAATGAAATATGACAGACATTTATTTCTGACCAGAAAGCAAAAGTGTTTCATTATTTTTCATAGAAAATGCTGAAATACCTGTCTTTTAAATATAAATACAAGTACTGAATTCATTGTATACAAATTCTAATCAATGGTAGAATATGATATAGCAGAACTAGAATGTAGATCTATGGAATTATAATCAAAGGCATGAAACGTGACATCAAGGATTATTATTAGTTCTCTCTTTAGATTGATTCCTTGTCTAACGTTTTCCGCCATTTTGCTTTAAAATCAGTCTTTTAAATATTTATATATTCCAGGCATTCGGCCATCAGCATCACTGACTAGACATAAGTTGTCGAAATACAATACACACGTTCTAATTTTAATTAATTATCTGTTTTGCACTATCCACTTTTTGACCAGATCAATAATACTTTATAGACATTAATATCATTTTGTTCCTTTGTATGCATCTATTTTGTCCATTGAATTTGACCGTCGCCATATGGGTGAAATATTCCCGGTGCGACGTAAAACAATAATATATCTATCCATTGAATGTGAAAATTTGATGTAAAAAAGCTTTGATCACGTATTGTGGAAGTCTGTTGTTCATATTTATTTCAACTGAATGTAAATAGTAGACTATGGGATAATTTTGAAATGGTTCTTTGACCGAGGTACTTTAAAATGTTCACACTGCTGGTACAAAATAAAACATACAACAATGGAAGGACATCTTTATAATTAATTTGTTTAAAAATTACATTTTATACTGTGTCATATTAACTCTATAGCCGATTGTAGTCACATTGATCTCATTTAAGGACAAGAATTGTTCATCCTTGATGAAATCAGTACGTACAAGGGTCTGTCTTCCCATTTATGTTGAACTAATCAAATATGTGGTCTGATAGGATTCATTACTGGTACTTGCCAACGCTCCATTAAAAAACTTTCTTGTTTCTGAACACTTGATTTACAAGTACCCTGCCCTCGCATCGCACATAGTATGCTTAAAATTTCATTATGGTGAAGAACGAATTTATCGCTTTCAACGTCCGACTGTGCCAAATGTACATAAAGGACAAAGGGGAAGTCGAGTAAATGACACATTATCTGTATCTTTATGTCTGACATAGTGTTTAATTCGACAAAATATATTCGTATTCATGTAATTCTTTTAAGAAATAGATGCTAGTGTAGCTTAGTGAATGAAGTGTTCGGCTCGTGTCCGAAAGGTCCGGGTTCGAGTTTTGCACCGTGGGGACATTTTTGTGGTTAAATATCTAAGCGCATATTGAGCCCCTCCTTCCTGCCCAGATGGGCAGTATTACTTCAGTGGATAAGTGTTTGTTGTGCAGGCGATTAGGATTCGATTTCTGGATTGCAGCATTTAGTTAAAAAGATTGGTTGCCTCCAGCGTCCATGTCCTGATATGAAATAGACCGACCGTCCTTTTACATTTCTGTTTCATTCCAGTATAAAGAAGTAGCGAAAAAAAAAGACTAGCTAAAACTCGAGGAGACTGACTGCACGAAAGTAGATTCGAGACAGCACAATCATTTTTATCATTATTTAACAAAGGCAAACAGTATGATAATTTCTTCATATGTACAATTCAATTATTTCGTAAAATGTTCAGTTCTTATTGCGTTTTAATAGCCTTCAATAATTTCTAAAAATGTAACATATACCCTCACTCCTCGATTATTTCTCATATATGGTGACGGCATCTGCCTGATTCATAAAAATTCATCTCTTTGCAACTGACTCACTCTAAGCTTTTTTACGTGTCACTGCTACCGTGACATCGGACCTCGGTGTGTTACTGTTTCATCCGAGGACACCAATGTTCCCAGGACCTTGCTACTCCCGACGTAATACATGTGTTTGTTTACAAAAACAATGTCAACTAATGATACTGTTTTTTCCACTTACTGTTTTATTGTTTGCTTTGCATCGAATTGTTAGTTATCAATAGATATTCATGAAACTTAATGCGTCTTTTTTGTGCAGTAGAGTAAATGTGAAATGAAAACGGGGGAGGGGGCGCAATAATAGAATCGTTGCTGAATTTTCCGTTTTCCACTTTTGACCGTCTTAGTTTTTTTCACTTATGTGTAGCCCAGGACTATTGTGTTAATATGCTTGTTACCTTGATTGAAAAGATAGTCCTCGAATATCGGAATGGTAAGAGATATAGTATATCATTTGGTATAGGTACTTATAGCACAGATATACTAGAGTCCTGATAAACCCATTTATGTATATGTAAACTATTTATATATTCATTCCCCCACATTTTAATCGTTTGCTGTGTAATGCTCCCATTTCTCGGCACATGCATTTTTGTAGTCTCTCTGTTTACTATTACTGCTTTAGTGCCCACACGATGAAGTTTAAGTACTTATCAACACTTCATACATTGACAAACTTCCTTATTCTCATTCACTTTAAAACTAATACATAGCTTTCACTAATATGAAAAAGCACATAATATACTTGTTTATCTATTTTGATGAGAATATTATAACATTTTTATACAGGTGGTCCCTAGATTTTTCATTCATTGATCACAAGTATACCATAGACTTCAAACATTTTATTTTACTTAATTTTAGATGATCTAAGTTGATTTCCTCTTAATTGCACTGCGCTTCCTTTTGAATGTTACACAGTTTTGTGATATGCCAAGACACTGAAATTTGTCAACATATCACGGATAACTTTATGATTAATTGATAATTGTTTTACGTCAATATATTCGTATTCATGTAATTCTTTTAAGAAACAGAAGCTAGTGTAGTTTAGTGAATGAAGTGTTCGGCTCGTGTCCGAAAGGTCCGGGTTCGATTCCCGCCCTGGGTTCACCGGTGTTCTGTCTTTCGGATGAGGCAGTAAAAAGATCCGTTATTGCTTCGGGTGGGTCCGTTTCAAAGGTAGAAATTTCTAAGCAATGCATCAGGCAGATGCCGACATTTTATATGTGAAATAACCGTGGAGTGACGTAAACATTAATCAATCAATCAATCAATTCCTTGCTATTAAAAGTAAGTGACCTTAGTATATATGGTTTAAAAGCGAAACGAAATGAAAATGTTTTACCACATCATAGGTTAAATGAGACAAAACGATTGAATGGACAAATCATATCTTCGTGAATGGAAATGACTTTGCGACTCACCTATTCTAGTTTGGGTTTTTGTTTTTCTCATACAAGTTTCACTGTGGCACACGACAGCATAACATAGCTGACTTACGTGGGCTGATAAGTGATTGACTCTCTACGGACAGTTCCTAGATTGAGTCCCATCGATGACTTGATCGTCACAACATAAGTATATATACTGATATCGGTTTGGATATAACGGCTGAAGCTGTTGATATAATGTAAAACAATATCATCATCAGCAAACCATCATGTTGTGCGTTATCTTTAGTGCACTAAGAACACGTGCGCCTACGTCTACATCACGAGACACTGTTATTTTGTCCATGTATTTTAACATCACTAATATTAATGTAATATTACAATTCCAGTTATGGTCTTGAGCATGACTGAAATGACATATATTGTCGAAATACACATATGGTGCATCAATGTAATACACGAATATATAATCTGATATTCATTATTACCAGTGGTTCGATAATGCTGCTGGTGGATTGGAGGGAGTACTCAGTCCAATTGTCAGTCATGTTTCACTGACTCAAAATATTTACTTCTACACTTTTTATGCCTCCAGATCGATACATTGTTAGTTTGTTTGTTTGTCTGTCTGGTTGTTTGTCTGTCGGACAACTTTATTTTTGACCATAACTTTTGAACCGTGAGGGATAGAGACTTCATATTTCACATGCGTACTCACTAATAAGCCCTCTCAAATGACATTAAGGTCGATGACCTTTTGACCTTGAAAATTACCTTCACGCTAGGGGGCATTAGTGTTTCAGAAGCACAGGGGTTTTTTTCTAGGTTTAGAAGGTGCTTGACGCTATGTGTGAAGAGATACAACTTGAAGTTGTGTAATTTAGTAGATA
This sequence comes from Pteria penguin, assembly GCA_035048485.1. Taxonomy (NCBI): domain Eukaryota; kingdom Metazoa; phylum Mollusca; class Bivalvia; order Pterioida; family Pteriidae; genus Pteria; species Pteria penguin. The sequence goes on from CM068584.1 coordinate 30,274,959, forward strand.
TGGTATGCAATGCACATATATTCGAACCACTGGTATGAGTCAAATTTTATATCAATAACTTCTCTTCGTTATTGGCATTTTATTGTCGGGAAAGGATGGTCATTTTCTGTCATTAAATATGGTTTTCGGTTGAGACAGTACACTCGAAAGTAAAGAGCCACGGATAATTATGGCATTTTGGTGCTTCACTTTTAAGTGCGCCTGGGTCTGTTGTATGGCTCAAATTATCAATGAAATGAAACAAATGTATCACATATATACAAATATATCTCAATCACTAGAATGTTATTACGGATGACTGGGAATAACCCCGACCCCTCATCCTTAAGAGAAAGTTATGACTTATCTTAAAGTTTGAATGAAGTTTGGAAAGATTTATCAAAAAGCAAATGAAATATAACCCGGACAATAACTTAAACAATATATCTGCAGTGACTTATTCAAATACGTCCTTAGGTTAAGGTCATGACACACCTTAACTGGTGTATTTCTGTGGATGAGGTGCTCGGCTGGTAATCGAGAGGCCCTGGGTTCCACTACCCCCTTGGTCACACCTGTGTCCTGTCATTTGGATGATACAGTTTAAACCGAGGTCCTGTGTCACAGTAGATCCCTTATTGCTTCGGATGGGTCCGTTGCAGAAGTATACATTTCTATGCAATGCATCAGGCAGATGTCGTCTCCATATACATGATGTATACATATATATATATATATATATATATATATATATATATATATATATATATACATACATATATAAATAAAAGCACAGGTAAGCGATAACGATACTAAAACAATTAAAAAATTGCCAAATTTTCGAAGCAATCTGCTTCTTCTTCAGGACACACACAAACACTCACACAAATATAAAGACACGAAAAGAAAGATAGAAAATATATACAAAGCACTAGTCTAATAACAACTGGTTTCTTCAATTGGCTACATATTGAGCGTTTCTCTATGCGCATAGAGAAACGCTCAATATGTAGCCAATTGAAGAAACCAGTTTTTATTAGACTAGTGCTTTGTATATATTTTCTATCTTTCTTTTCGTGTCTTTATATTTGTGTGAGTGTTTGTGTGTGTCCTGAAGAAGAAGCAGATTGCTTCGAAAATTTGGCAATTTTTTAATTGTTTTAGTATCGTTATCGCTTACCTGTGCTTTTATATTGACCCCTTTTTCTCGAGCGACTTGCATTAACCTTCATTGAGGTTGATCCGATACTTATGAATAGTGAATGTTGTTACAATTTCCTTTTTTGTGCTTTTATATATATATATATATATATATATATATATATATATATATATATATATATATATATATATATATATATATATATATATATATATATATATATATATATATATATATACATATGATTGATTTTTTTTTTTTTTTTTTGGTTTTACGTCACACCACGAATATTTCACGTATATGGTGACGGCATCTGCCAGATGCGGAGCAAACAAATTTTGACCTTTGCAACGGACCCACCCGAAGCAGTGAGGGACCTTTAACGTGCCATGCATACCACGACACGGGGCCTCGGTTTTTACTGTCTCATCCGAAAGACATGACACCGGCATGACCAGAGCGGGACTCGAACCCCGGCCTCCCGATCAGGAGCCTGTCGCGATACCACTAGGCCAAGCCGGCTTATATATATATATATATATATATATATATATATATATATATATATATATATATATATATATATATATATATATATATATATATATATATATATATATATATATATATATATATAAAGCACAAATAGAATCAGTGAAACACCTAGGAGTACTATGGACCTTGGTTTTCCGAACAAATACCTGTAGAAAATAAAGACAAATTAGACAAACATATAAAGCACAAAGACACTACAGTTAACAAGGCACCCTATATTTCACTTATATTCGTTCCCCGTCTGGGACTCGAACCCACGACCTATGGTACCGAATCACCTAGCTGTCATGCATCCGACCCTCTAACCGACTATATATATATATAATAGTCTTGCAGTGATACAAAACAAATCAATCTGAGGAATAATTGTGTGAAAATTTGTAAAGATCTATCACATCATGACAAAGAATTAACCAATGTCTGCAGTGACCTTGCAAAACAACTCATACGGCTGTGATCAAGATTATGACACACTTGTATGTTTTGAGAAATCTATGTCTATTTCAAAGTGACTTTTAGCCCAGATAAACCCGGAGGAGGGGGATATTAAATACATGATTAAACTTCAAATAGTGTTCCTCAGAACTGAATATAGAGGAACGACTCAAACATATTTGACATAAATTTGAAACCGGGATAACTCTAACTAACATACATACCAATAATTTATAGTCTTGATGTTAATAAAATAATAAGAAGTAAATTGGTTAAATTTACATATAATTAGCAGATTCAGATAAATTCTGTAATACCAAATATTTCTTTCTGACTAATGTGAACTCGGAAGTGTGCATAAAACCAATGCTGTATTAAAATAACACGATAAAAATTAAAACACTTTTTCATCAGAAACATATGATGAAAGGGAAGTAAGTCAAACAACATGTTAAAAACTATATTTTTAAAGCAGTTTACTATAAATGATACTAAAAAATAGACCATTAAGTATTTCTATGGAATAAATGTAATAGTTTGCAAAACTGTTTTCAGATACTAATTTGTTGTAAACTTTTACAAAATGTATGGCAAAGAGACATAAATTTTCGAAATGTGGGTATGTTGCACTAAATCCTGATCTGTACATATTATACTTGTCTATCTTAATTACCATTTTTACAAACATTATTTCTCATAATACTAGCAAGGGACGGCGACTTGGTACAATCCGATATATTGTACTTGCTTCACATTAGAGAGTGCCCTAACACGAGCCAATGTATGTAGCTGTTATTAGGAATTCCGACACTTTCCAACACACCTTTTTTCATGAAATATATACTTGTTAGGAAATCCACTTCACTCTTTGCGATGTGTAGCCGATTGTATCTTATTAATATGTCTTAGTTTTTGTCAAGACAAATCAATAAATAGACATACATAAATAGTAACGACATCTCGCAAATTTTTTTTATTTGCGTCAGAATTTAGAGGTGAATGTGCTCAGTTGAATGTGCTGTGGAAATGATATCATTTTCCAGAAATCTTCAGTTATCTCAAAACTGGTTCAGGTTCCCACCCTTAAACAATATATGTTCTGTTTCCTCATAGCCAGACAAGTTCTTTGATAAATGTGGAGAGTCTCCCGGGTAAGTCCCCACCCCCTCATTTCAAAAATCTTCAATTAACTTAAAACTGTTTCAGATCCCCATCCTTTAGCCTTTCCCATTCCGTCTATTTCAAAAATCCTCAATCATCTCAAAAATAGTTCAGATTCTCACCTCTAAACTATATATTTTCTTATTCCTCATGTTCATGTTCACGTTATTCCTCAAGTTGTATACTAAAGTCGGAGATCCCCATGGCCATTCCTTACCATCTCATTTCAGAAACCTTCAATTATATTAAGACTTAAGATCAACACCTTTTAACTACACATTTTCTTATTTCTCATGCCAAAGGAAGTTGAATGGTAAAAGTCAGGCGTCCCAAGGGTCATTTCCCATCGCCATCATTTTAATAATCTTCAATTATCTCAAAAATATTTCAGATACCCACACCTAAACTTTTTTTCATATTCCTTGTGTGAAGAAAAGTTGTTAAGTAAAAGTCGGGGATCCCCAGAGTCATTCCCAACACACCCGCCCCCACCCATTTCAGAAATCTTCAATAATCTAAACAAATAGTTAGATCCCCCTAAACTATATATTTCCTTATTCTTCATGACGAGACAATTTTGACATATCCGTTGATTTTTGCTCCCATCCCAAAAGTAACTGTATCCAAAAACAGGGGAACTTTAATTTAATATGACATTTATGAGTCGCTTGTTCACAGTACCTCACATTTCTAGATGGTCTAATTAATTTTCTAATCATTTTCACATTATTAAGATACAATAGATGATTTGAAATACGAAAATAGAAAATGACATATTCAGTACAAATGTTGGAAAATATAAACAAGGATGGTTATAACAAAGCTCATCGATGACGATCTGGCCCCTATCAGAATTATTCCACACGTGGAGTGTTGGACAAACTTCAAGTTGAAAATATCCTCAGCTACCAGGATCCTTTGCCGCGACGAAACGACGAATTTCACCTCAGTGCAAACATGATGTTTCATTTGTCTTAACCCGTTAGCAGCAAAGAAGTGCTTGGGAATCTCGGCTTACAACACGCAATTCGATACGAAAATTCTATTCTTATCTTCGACATAAAGGTGAAATATTCCTTTCACGACTTAATACTTTATTTCATGTATCAATCTATCTGTATCTGAGTCAGCGTAATCAACCACTTACAAGTTTTCTTTGTAAGAGAGAAGTTCCAGGTTAAATTCCTCCGGTGGCTAAATCATGTACACTCTATTCCATCAGACAGTAATACTTAGGTGCCATGTCGAGATAAATATAGCACAAAAATTACTGCTTCACTGTTTCTGGATGATCCTTTAAATGTCTTATTTTCTTTGCTGTAATAAGCCATTTTCGTCACCGTCAAACAATTTTCATTAAGGTACATAAGTTAACTATACCATGATTATTTTTGCGATCTAATATCAATGTACAAACGAAAGTAAATACGAAATATCTATGACTACATCGTAACCAGAAAGACGTTCAATGCAGTTAGAAAAAACTCATAAACGAGGCCGGAAATGCGGACAGAAAATGGTTCCCGTTGCCCGCCATTAAAATAAGAAAAAGTTTGGCGAGCATTCTTCCAGCTATCTCTTAATATCTTTTTGTTGTCTGTTTCGGATTCAACTTTTTTTTCGGTAATATAACGACAAATTGTTATTTCATTATCAACCTCTTAAATATATTGGCGTTATCTGGGAATAATATGCACTGCAATTTTAAGGCATAACTAATACACGTAGTTTGTCCCTTGAAATCTAAACAATGAACTGGTATTTTCCATTTTATATACTTTTAGATACATATAAAAATATTTTCCATTAGTTATAGATATATCTGAAAATAGCATTTTAAACATTAAATAGCTGTCAACAGATATCACAAAATGTCGCATCAAGTCATTAACAACAAATGTTGCCTTTCGTGATATGTTAATTATATTAATCAATCATATTCAATCTGGCTTCTCCTTTCTAATTTTTCTGTTTCTGAAATTATATATTACTTACATAGTGAATAACATTCTTGACTTAAATGTAATGTTAATCGATCAAACAGGCATCCTTTTTATTGTTAATACTCATTCTCACTGATTCTATGTCAAAATCCATGAATCTTCGTATATGTGTATTCACTATATCATTAGAAATTAAACACTTATGACCCGATTTGAAACTCCAAGGATTGACTGTTTTAATCATCATCCGTAGCAACATGTAACCGCCTGAAGAAAAAAAACGACCTATGATATACATATCTATAAACATTATACAGAATATTTTAGAAAAACAATTTAGACGGTTTTTGATTAAGGAAACAGAATTTTTTTTTTACTCGAGCGTTCGACCTCATATCTCGAACGCTTCACTTATTATCGTGAGCGCTCGACCTAGTATTTCGAGCGCTCGACTTAGTTTTTCGAGCTCTCGACTTAGTATCTCGAGCGCTCGACTTGGTATCTTGAATGATGGAGTAAATAGTGGTCATCAAGTAGCTCGACTTTTTACCTAAATTAATTAGGGGCCTACACTGTTCACCTTTTAACATTATAATTGATACATGTGAACATATATACAATTCAAAGGCTGCAAAATACGAGTGTTTTGGTGGCATTCCTTTAAAATAATCATGCCGTTTAAGATCAACCTCATTAGGGACCACCTTAGACCATCGTGATAATTTTGCTTTAGAATTTTGCTTTAATGAACAAATTTCCTATGGTTCTGTGCTTTGTCAGATGTCTTCAGTTTTCTCTTTTACTAAAAACTGATATAGGTTCTGTATAAATGTACTTGCATTTATCGCTCTTGTACATGTCATTCCAACACTTCATACTCCATTGATACGAAGATCGCATTTGATAACCATTACTTATGGGCATTTTAAATTATTCTTAATACTACTTTGATTAAGTACTGCAATTCTCTCTGTTGATAATATGCTTCTCATTTCTGGATCAATTTCAGTGTAAGAGTAGCTTCTCTTTGATGAGTTATTTCTAAAGTCGTGTAAGATTTTATGTATATCATCATCATTAGTATTTTCAAAACATCTTATGCATTCACCTTTCGCGATCCCCCTAAAGCTGAGCTAGGATAAGAGTGCTTGAGATATTGAGTTGAGAGCTCGAAATAATAAGTCGAGCGCTAGGACTACTAAGTCAAGCGCTCGAGATAAGAGTTGAGTGTTGGAGATACTAAGTCGAGAGCTCGAGATACTAAGTCGAGCACTCAACTGAAACAGATGTGTGTCCTAACCCAGCCACCGTAGACACAACTCCTTTACCTTTAAATCTGTATAATATTTGTAATTTTTTATAGCACAGTGCACCACACAAAACTTGTGAGTCAATATCGCTCACCTTAAAACTTTTATTAAATACCTTTGTAAAGAACTTACCTATCTGAACTTACTTGTTCACAATGTGATTTAGGTAATTACCTTGGATAAAGAGTACTTCATTTTTGCCTTTTTTCATCAAAATCCATTAACTGCTACTGAGTGCCTCACTCACAGCTGTATAAAGTATTCAATTGTTGGATTGTTTTGTTTTATATAAAATATCAAATTGAACATTTTTCAGTTAATGGTTTAAATAATCAATTTAAACTTAATATCTTAATATGTCATGCATTAGAACAGACCTGCTTATTCAACCATAGCAACATTGAACATTAATTTGCATTCCAAATCATTATAATTACATTTACTGCCATTCCATCAGCTAAATCAGAATTAAATGCTCTTCAACTGTACATATATTTGCAATCTACAATGATAAAATTAAACCAATTTGGTACAGCTTATATTGTGAACATTACGTATTTATGGTGGATGTCACTGCTCGACAGGGAATTCTTACTCATTCAAGACACCTACATTTACCTCTGTTTATCTTGATGTCCGAGTTTATTCTTCCTTATTTTGTTATGTATACTGAATTACAATACTCTTTATAACGCTGTAGAATGTGGTTTGAAGTTAGAATTAAAAGGAGCCCTTTTCCAATTATGACTCACAAATATAGAAACATCTTATCATAAAGCTTGCACGTTCATATACCTTTTACACTTCCGTCTAGTTAAATACACGGCAACTATTATACCAAAGAGCATCACTCCAGTAATTGACAAGTAATCTAAAACAACAGCAAATACTTAATTATTTTATCATCAACAACGTATTAAGAAGTTTCCAAATGTTTTATACAGTGGACCGCATGCTATGCATAATATCATATTTAAAATTCATATATGTATATTTGCATCTCTTTAAGATATCTATTAAGTATTAAATATTTTGTTCCATTGCACAGATACTGAATATATCTTAATAAATTATCATTCTGTAAAGAGAGTTTTGTTCGGAGAGGATTAATATTTCTTAAATATTGAAACTTTTAAAAGAAGCAAAATTACTAAATAAATTCTGGTAAATTTATAAATATATATTTTTTGGAAGTGATATATTTCAATTTCATGAAAAAACACATCATATAACAACATTATATTTGTATATGACATTGATGTTGAGAGCTGGTATTTCAAAACCTATAACTATTTTGAATCCTATTTCTATATTATGATGTGAATGTACACATTGTTATCATATGGGGTAAATATTTACGCCGATTGAAATTGAGTAAATACATTCTATAACTCCTATCTGATGCATCGGACAGTAATATCCCAGGCAACGGTTATTCTTCTTTCTTGTTAACGAGACTATATTACTAGTATGGAGATGAAAACTGTCTGATATCTTGCATAGAAATATCGACTAAAACAATTGATTTTTCTTTTATACCAACACCTTTCATGACACAGAACTATAGTTTATGTTGTTTTGTCCGAAAGATCTGACTGAATCTGGATCTGCACCGGATCCATATACTTGGAGCTAATTTGATAAATAATTATAAAATAAAAAATTAACAAATCTTAAAATTTAACAATTTTAAGCGCCTTTAGAATAATACGTGATTTCCATATTCTCTGTTACTCATTTTATGTTTTGAATTAGAGAGTGTGGTAGATCATACCAGATAATCTACCACTTTACAACTACTTGATGAACGTCGACGTCTAGTGAGGTACCATTCTCCTGTAGTCACAAATCCCTAGGTACTTACCCACCATACATATCGATTGACCACGTGATACTTTGCTATAATTTTGCCAATGAATGTCTTCTTGGATTTCTTTTTCAATTATTGAAAACAAATCAGGTTTTAAATATGAAAAGTGACGTTAACTGACTAACACAAAGAACAGGTTTTTTTTTTAAAAAAATTTCCTCCTTATATAGTAGTCAAGAATAATCGTAAAATAGCCATGCAATTATAAATGTTGGATTATGAGTGTTTTTGTAAGCTTACATAGTATAAATATCTTCTTGTACAATCCTGCTGTTGTACCAAGATCTGATATAATAATTTGAAATTAAATAAAACATTACTTGCCCTATATACCATGGCTCAATAAAGTATTATAATCGTATGGAAATTATTTTTAAGTTGGCGAACATTGCTTTCCTGTTGACGCCTTTGGTGTAGCACTTGATTTCTGACCAGACAATTTTAGTTCAAACCTGTTTGTTAGAGTTTTCCAAAGAAGATATTTAATCTATCATTTAGGTGAGACAGTATAAGCCGGTCGGTCCCTATTCTTGCAATCTTAGTAAATACATGCGTAAAACTACTGATTCGTTACGCTAGTGTGTACCATGATATTGACTAATGGTCACATCCAAGAAGGCAATGCCTTCGTAACACTTTATTATAATTGTTTCCAGTCCATTTGCAGCCACTTTTTCAACAATTGTTTCCAGAACATTTGCAGCCACACTGATCTGCTTCTTGAACGAAAAGTTGATTACTGGTAAAATGTGTATTCGATTTCAGCATCGCAAATACCCATGAAAATATCTCTCCCATGTGAAAACTGAACCAATTCTGTTTTCAATTCGGTCATCATGTCGATCACCTAAACTTTCTTTCACTGTTTTATCTCAAATTTGGGCTCATTTGACCAGATACGTATCTTATGATAAATACAAGTAAGACATTCTGATTTTCAAAATTAGTATTACAACTGGATAACATAGCGGAAATCGTAGTTTGTCATAAATGTAAATATTCCCTAGTATTTAATGGCTGCCGTAATTTCGTCATAGTCCATTGAAAGGCAGATACATCATAACTAGAACTTCTCACACTTCGATATCCAGTCGGTGGTCTGTAAAACGTTAATTTATTGTAAAGCTGAAAATGAATTGATGTATATTGAAAATTCAAGACACTCACGTGCACTTGTCGGATAAGTTACCGTCGTCAATGTAATTGTTTTTGTTGGTGAGGTACAATTAGTATGACGCCGAGTTGTTGTCAATACTTTAGTCGTTCTTTTTACAGTAGTAGTTTCACATTCTACGTTACTCAAAGAGTGAGATACATATTGTGACGTCAGTATCTTTGGATGATCTGCAATGATTGCAATATTTTGTGGATAAGAAGAGCAAATACAAAGCGCATCAAATTAAAGTCAGATTGTGCAACATAGTAAAAGAAATGAATACATGCCTGTATGTTAGGAATGTGAACCTACCTCGTTTATGGTTTGTTGACGGTCTTGTTATCGTTCCATGACATACTTAAGCTTGACTTCCTTGAGAGAATAGAAGACATCAGTGTGTACTGCGTCAATTTAGTTATGGTTTGGGTCATGGCTTCAGTTAAATTATATGTATAAAAGTGGGACCTCGTCGACAACATATTTTGTGCTGAAGAAGTTGTTCAAAGTGTTGTTGTAGTTAGACATCAATATAAGTATCAAAATATGTTAACACAAATTATTTAAGAAAAAATATCCAATAATACGTTATATAAGGCATAGAAAGTCCTATGAAATGAGGCAAGAGAGGGCACATGGTATATCTGGCATAATCGATAGAATAATTAAATTTTAAAGGACGAATTGATGTCATATTTGTGGGGCGCTGCAAAAGATAAATATAAACCAAAATACGTTGCAAATGATAGATTAATCTTATGTAAGCTGTGTATGAATATACTTACTATATAAATGAAATGAATGCTCTTCTGCGAATGAAAATAAACACGAAGAAGTACTTTGAGATTAATCCACTTTTAAAGTTCGAAAAGTAACAATATCATGTACAGTCTGCTTAAAATTAATAACTACCCAAGTTTTAAAACTCGTGAAACCGGGTGTCCTGGCGGATTGAGCGTTTTCCTATTTGCATACATCTTTCGTAAAAGTAGAAATTTGTCATATCCGGTAAATATACATCGTTGGATGCATTACAAAGAAAAAGATACAGTGTCCAAAAAGGTCGTTTATCATTTCAAGGGAGAGACCAACAGCAGCAAGCGATAACTATATCCAAAAAAGAAATTTGAAAAAAAAATACTAAAATTTTAGCCTTTCTTTTATATATCCTTGTGTGTTGTGTATTTTCATGTCTAGTAGCTAGTGCTTATACATGAAGAGATGTGGAAAACGGCCAAATGATTATCTTATAATAGATTAAGAGTCCATTAACATTAACAGAAAACTAAGTATTTCTAGTGCATGGTCTTCCGTAATCAATTGTCGCACAGTGGTAATGAAATTTTGAAAGAGATTCATGTAAGATACAGAACCGGAAACTTAGATTTACAGAAGTAAATCTAACTTTATTGTACGAAAGTCGGTAAACATAGAATTGTAATAAACAGTTTACTTTTGATTGTGCTTATGCGACTACTTCATTATTGAAAAATTAAATGAAGTAGGATATTGTTGTGTTGTTTTCACGACCCCCCCCCCCAAATTTCGGGATGTAAATTGTAGGTCTGCTATAGTATAACTTCCTTTTAGATAAAAATGTTACATCTAAGGGAAATGTATCATTAAAGGGAATGTGCTTTTAATATCTGATATTTCAATTTTCATCTTGTTTCATTTGAATCCTAAAATCTACATATTAAATGTTTTACTTCCATGACAGATATGCATGAGCAATTTGAGTACATCTACAAGTGTACAATCATACTGTGATTTGTACAATGATTTTTCCTTTGAGATCAATGAGAGATGTAGTCTTACAAATGAAATATCATGTGTGAAATGACTTTGTCCTAACAGCAATGTAATAAGTACTTTGATTTTATATGATTTATATTTTTCAGAGCAGCAGTGTGTTAAGATAAATTAATACTGGTTGATGTTTGTAGAAATCAGAGAAATATGACAGCTCAGTTTTTGAAAATACTTAACCCGCCGCAATTTCAGTACAAACATCCATCTATTGGTATGGAGGATTTGGAAATAATTATTATCCTCCTCATCTTTACTTGTTGACATTTTGTAGCGACAATTATTTCTTGGTATGTAAAGATTTCAGACCTTGCAAAAAATACTATTAGCCCCCTTTTTGCTTTGGTCGGCTTTCATAATACATATATATATATATTTTTTTTTTTACTCAAACAGATACTTTTCCAATGAAGATGTATTCCTGGGTTGGAGGACAATTTCATAAATACTAGATATGAATAATAATATAACGTTTTAAGTTTTGAATCAAACAATAAAAGCACAAACAATTACGTATCGTAATGAATCTCTTATGACATATTTTGCGTGTATGCGTCAAAAGCGTAAATTCGCTAGCATTGATAGATTTTGTGGATATACCGCATATCAAACTGAACAATGATATTTTACATAATTCAAGAGGGGGCAGGCTTGGTGTAGTGGTTAAGCGCTTGGCTTGCAGCGCCGACGATCTGGGTTCGATTCCCGGGTTGCGCCACTATGTTTAAGAGGTTGGTAACCTCCTGCTTCCATGTCGCGATATAACTGAAATATTGTTGAAAGCAATGTAAAACACCAATCAACCAACCAACCAACATAATTCAAAAATTGTTTAATGTGGTTTTCAATACATGGTAATGTATATCGGATTTTATATAAAATTGTAATTTGAGGCGACATATTTTACTCATGAGAAAACTAATCTAGATGCACCATTAAATATAACTGCTTCACTCATAATGTATCTGTTATTACATCCATATCATTCAATTACTAAATGTCGTCCACTCACCTCAAAGATGTCTACACATTTATTATTTCTCGGCGATCCCATCCCAAAATGGAAAAATTGAAGAAATAGCGACGATCTTTTCTCTGTTATGATTAGCCAGAAACATTTTGTCAGTGGGTAGAGACCATCAGCTCCTTTCTCTATAGTGATTTCGATTTGACCTTCTTGTTGTTTAAATCTTTTTCTGTATGGTATTTTCTCAGTCAACACTTTAAATATTTCAAATCATAGTACGGTACATGTCAATTATCCTTTACTATCTTAGAGATTGTTTGATTGATTATTGTTGTACGTCGCTCCACGATTATTCCACCATGATATTGCACTGTAAACAATACCTAATTTAAAAAAAAAAAACTTTTGTACATGGTAAGTTTCATTAAAACCGTTAAGCATCTGTATCACAGAAGTTTTCGACCCCACTGATACTGAAACTTTTCAACCTATCACTAGTCAGTGATATGCTTGGTTCGTGACATAAAGCTCCACTCGAGCTCCACTGATGGCTTGTCGGTGTTCTGGTATTCGGAAGAGACGAAACCCGAGACCCGATGAACATGATAGAGGTCTCGTAATTCTAGCACTCATACTTTCTTCAATGCTGAGTTTAACCAGACGACTTAACTGAATCTCTATATGGGATATGTATCTCATTTAAAATCATATCTATCACCTTCCACTCGTTGTAGACGTTATAAAACGACTTTTTATGTATGGAAATGGATTTCATCTTAGACATTCCTTGACAGCAGCTTAAATGATTGGTTACTAATTAAAACAGAGAAATTCTTGCCATACTTTGTATTCCAGATGACGGAGTTCATTCCTCCAATTAAGTCTTTGGAAATGACGATATTGATGAGGAATTTGATACTGTAATGTAAGTTAATAAAATATACAGTAGGGTAGATTACATGTCTAGTGGATGTAATCTCGATCGATCATTAGTTGACCTTGTATTTCAAAGTGTACCGCGACTCAATGTTGACACCACTGAAGACCTTCTTTTGATTTCCTTCATTGTGATTTATTTTTTCATTTATTTATTTATTATTATTATATTATTGTTAACATTATTATTATCTTTATTATTACTATTATTAATATGAATGACGATGATTACCAAACAAAAGTAGAAGAAAATAAACGTTATGCAGACCAGTATCTTCAGAACATAGCCAGTAAGTGTGCTGGATTGTCGGGTGTTTTCTTTCGACAAGAAAGTCTTCCTTTAATCCAATACACAAATTAGGTGTAAGATATTCATAATTATGCCTATCTTATGTCTTAATATATGAATACTATTTCTTTAACATGGTTCAAATATTTTATTTGATTCCTTACTGCTGTTATAAATATTGATTTGCTGAAGTGACGAAATTGACTGATCGTCAAAAGCCCGACATCACAACTTTTGGCACACTTTTTCATTATGACGTCATAAATAAATGGCCCGTCAAACATGACTTTCGCTGTGACGTCACAATGAAAATACGTTATGGGCGTGGTTAAAGTTGGATCTGGCGATCCCTCAATTACTGATCCGATTTCAGAGAAAGGGTCTCTTTTCCTGTCTAATACTTTAAGCTCAAGTATTCGGATATTAAGTTCTGTACATTGTTAGCAACATAAATTGTGCAGAAGCGGTCAAGAGTATCAATCGGTCAAATCCAATTCAACGTTTCCTCTTTATCTACCTTTGCCGAAGTATACAGGAACATCCTTCAACTATTGTTTCCTGCCATTGTCTTGACAGATATATATACCACTGCACGCTTTATTTCTATTAGTCCATTTCTCACTTACATTTTGGACTCTTGGCACAGACTGAGATGCATTCGGAACAAAAAAAAATCCCATCATTGTAAATGAAATAATAAACTTGTAAAAAGTGTTAAAAGTGGACGATTATAGTTTCGCTTAAATTATACGGTAAACGGAAGTATGGCAAAAAAGCGCACATGACATTTGACGCTGTGAATTGTTATTGTTTCCGTGTCATATCATTTATACTGACAGACGACCATGTAATGAACATGGCGAAGGAATAATTTGCTCAGGGTTGGTTTTGTACATGAATAACTATTTTAGGAAGCCGAGATTAGACTTGGATTTAGTTAGGATTAAGTGAATCAGATTATAACCACTAGGCCGGTGTCACTGCTGGTGGACTGATAGTCCCCGAGGGCATCATAAGTCTAGTTTTCAGTGCTTTTGTACTGACATAAAATATATACTTCAAATTTTCAGTCATCAAGTTAATTAAATCACTCGAAAACTAAGGAGTGTCTCCTCATACATAGCTCTGTCCTTAGATAGATTCTTTGGTTCACTTTCCGGTCATTTTGGTTTCTCTACTGCTCTTCAAATATTTATACATTTTGAGAATTCCAATCATTTGTCCACGAACATCACTGAAGAGAGATAAGTTGTCGAAATGCGCATATGGTGCACAAAATTAAAAGGTATATATGTTCTTTATTTATTATACTTTCCACTCTTACTGCAAGGAATTCCTCAGCGAATCAAAGAAAAAGTGTGATCTATTTGCAACGGAGAAAATGAACTCATATATACTAAACACCAACAAAAATACCTACTGTCGGCGATCCAGAAAGTGTTCAAGCAATTAACTGGACACGTATTTCCGAGGATATGTTAACCGAATGAAAATCACTCAATTGCAAATCTGTATATGAGGAGTCAACTGAACAGATAATATATTTTGTATCATACTACCCATGAACGCTAAAATTATGGACTCGTTAACCGTTCTTTAATGCAAACCTGTGCTACAAGTTTGTAACGGACAACACAATGCTTAAACGTGTTTCAATTGCAAATCTTCGACCGACAAACCAGTATTTCCTAGAGTGTTCCGAAAAATTGTCCTAGATTTGATTTTATCAACGAACAATGACACTGTATTAGGATTAGGTAATCATATTTTGTTCGTCCGAGCACAGATGCTCATGTATGGTTTACGAAGACGATATTATGCCGTAAGGGTATGACCTTCGGTAAGAAAAATAAAAAAAGAAATTCCGCGTTTTGCGTCGTTTGTTCAGTGGCAAAATGTCCAGGACTAGACTGGTTCGTTGCAAAGTGAAACGTGAAAGGAAAGAGACCAATTATCAGCATGATTTCTAGCCAGGCAGCATTATGCCTGTACTCGTTTCCATATTTATCGCAACTGAAAATACTGCCGCTCGTTCTCACACTGTCCGTCGCTATTGCGAGCGAGTTTGATATAAATTTGCACGATTACAGTTGTATATCTAACACAATGCAAGTACGTCATCATATCCTCGATGAACTATTACAGTAAATGACGAAAATCAGCTGGCTTCCTTTCAATAAAAGTATAGCTGAAATGTGGACCCACTTCGTATTCAGAAAATTGTTGCATGAAACAAGGCTGCGTTACCTTTTTAACCCAAGTACAAACCTTTAGTCCCAGGGCCCTGTAGGTTATCGGGCGACATTTTATCATAATGAGACAGGAATTGCAAGAATGACAATCGGTCATAATTCTCATGGACGCAAAATGAACGTACGGCACTCGAACCTTATGTCAACGGGTTGCTGTGGTCTGGTTATTGTGCCATGTATTTCGTGTATTCTAAACTTGCTCAAGACCCTCTTTTTGCTTTTAACTTTCCAGAATCAAATAGAGAGGATTTATGTATTTAAGTGAGTGAGAGGAATACACAGGCATACACGCGCTCTCTAGCAATCCTTTTCTCTTGAATCAAACAAAACAATGATAAAATAATAATAGAGGGACTTTAACAAGTCTACTTGAATTCCTTCAAAAACTATAAATGAAAAATATGTAACTATTCATATTCTATGTGTTAGTGTATTTCTGTCTTTTGTATCTTTTAAGAAACTCTTTACAAATCCCTGTTTGTTAACACATTTAAAACAGCGACGGACGGAAAAGTATCGGTCTGCATGTCAGAAAGATCTGGGCTCGATTCCTGGACCCGGTCACATCTTTTTCTCCTGTCACAGCGCTTTGTATACGCATGTTGGAGCCCTTCTGATATTATTCGAATGACAGATACGGCTGCCGGATTCGATCCGATTACGTAATATATCTCAACATTGAACCGTCCGATGGTCCATGGTTGTCTTCCGTTGATAGAATGTTGGTGGTATGATTATGGTCCTGTGAAAATATGGAAGTCAAAGGTGCGCTGACAGACCAACGTTGGCTATCACCAGATATCATAGTGATTTGAAAATATGCTTCTTTTGTGATACCCTCTGTTCTATAAATAATTTTGATAATATGATGTATAATTTTGAAAGTCACTGTCGCCCTCCCTGCGTTTAAAAGATCATTTCGAAACGACCTCGGGATAGGATGTATCCCTTAAGCGATAGAATTATAACCAGGACTTGTTTTTCATTACGCAAAACAAAGATGATTTCACTATCTGTTTATTTATATTGCAGAAAAATCTATGACGTAACCTGAACGGGGTTCTCCGTTTAAAATGCCTCATTTGCACAACAGTTTACAGAGGTTCCATTGTTGTGACATGAACACGAGGTCATGTCGGTCTTCTCAATGAACTCGCAACAAGTATCGCATATAGGTGGGAGGAGTAAGCGTCCCCTGGATGCATACAACGCCCGTCGCAAAATTCCTGCAACAACCTTTCAAGTGAAGGAAGTAAATACATATATACACGCACGAAAACACGAAGGAGATAAGAGAACGAAGTCAAATTTTCCCATTCAAGGCATGAAAAGCAGCCTAACTGATATACTGGTGTCGGAACAAATGCCTGTATATATATACATATTATGTTAAATCAAGTATGGTCAAAAAGTTAAGATAGTTATTTTGTATGGTTAGGTCCCAAAGTATCGAACTCGGGCATTATGCGCATACGTTACAGAGGCAGCCTCGTTCATAAGCCAGCTTTTCAAGTTAACAAGTCAAGAAATATCTGGAAGGAGCACAAAAAAATCTTAAATATGCTTTGTATACACAATTATCATGTCAAAAGGTCAAGGGCCAGAATCATGAAAACTACATACATTGCTGCACAAGATGAGTGTTTGTCATAATATTTCGATGGGTTATGATTTAATGACAGACGACGCTAGTTCAAATTCTTGTTGTACATGATAATAGTACATGCACTTATTTGACAAAATCCGACAATTGAGATTACATCAGGGATAATTTTAATGTAAAAGTGAAAAACGAAGAAGTACCGAAGCGTTAACCATATTTTATAGTCCATGAAATGAAAGTACAATATCGTGTATAGTGTCCTATTCAGACAAATGTAAACCCCAATAAAATCGAGGTGAGACCAGGTGCCCGGGAGGAGTAAGGGTCCCCTGGTTGCATGCAAAACTGGTCGCAACTATCCTGCAACCACTTGTCAAGTCGAGGAAGTAAATACATAAATATACACAAATGAACACATGATGGAGACAAAAGCACGATTTAACACAAGTAACCTGGTGCAGGAGGGGAGCGAATAGCTTTATACAGTTAAAGGAATTACCTTATACATAATGATACGATTAATATATGAAACATAAAACAGGAGTCAATCAAAATAATTTAGCTTAAGCAAAAGTAATTGTTGATTGGGGTTTTGTGTCACTCTTAACTATTTAAAGGAACATAACAATTTGTGAGCAAGGGTAATCAAATCATAATGATACAATATATAAATTAAGCACTATTCACATCTTATGGGTAGCATGATTCCATCAAGGCTTTATACTATATGAAAATTGTAAATTACTTTAAAGCAAACTATATATCATTTAACACATTTGAATCATTGCAAATTACATGTACATTAATTTTATTCAAAATTTTAAAAGTATTTTTTTATTTTATTTATTTTTTTTTTGGGGGGGGGGGGTGTCTTTTCTGTTTTGTTTGTATGTTTGTTTGTTTGGGGTTTATTTGCACAAGGCCTTATATAGTCTTTTCGGATTATTGTATTTGATTTATCTTCAAATTATAAGTTTCTGGTATTTTCAGATGATCATACTGGTAAGATTGAATGCCACACAAATGATTTCTTGCTTCCCTCGCTGATCCGCTGCTAAATAAATCTTGAGAAAGGATGCTATCCATGGCTTCATCATTTAAGGCATGAACTCTGCAAAAATCCCAAATACATTTAAAACTTGTACTGAAGCTTTAAGAAATTGAAGGATGTGACGAGTGTCATTTGCAGCGTGTAACGTTTGCCAAAATAAGATGATATAAATGAGGAAAGGTATTACCCAGTGAATACAAGAATTATGTTTGATACAATGACAAATATATTTCGTATTACATTCATTATTTTCCTTATTGTTAAGATTTTCTCATTCTTGTTTTGTGTCACACGCACTATTGCATTTGCATGATGACGCATCTGCTTGATGTAATCACAGAGTAAATGTGACCTGAGTAACGGACCCACACGAAGCAGTGAGGAATTTTAACTTGCCACATTTACTATGAAATGACACTTCAGTTTCAACGAAATAGAGGACACCGGTAAGACTCGAACCCTGGACCTTTAACCATAAGCCGGGGTCTCATATTTAACAGCAGTTGTTTAAGCAGTTTCGATATTGCTTCAATTTGGAAATTATTATCATTTGCAAAACTTTGTAAATGATCGTACTGGAAAGGTGTTAATCTATCTTGTTCCTCCCACGCAGATTCTCTGTCAAATGAGTCTCTATAAATCACGGTATTCGTGTGTTCATTGTCTATGCCATGAGATCTCCAAAAGTCAAATATATCTACAGACTGCACTGGAATCTCCGAAGAATGAACGACATGGCTAGTGTCATTCGAAACGGATGAAGGTCTGAATACCAAAAAAGGAAGACATATAATGTACATGTACAACATATATACATAAAGGTTTTCAATAAAAAAAACCCAGTGTGTTTCAGTGAAAATGGTACACAGGTTTTACTTCCGCAGTGGGTAAGCCGGTGTTGTCTTTCAGATTAGACAGCTAAAGCCGAGGACCACTGTCATGATGGGCATGTCACGTAATGGATCACTTACTGCTTAGGGTGAGCCCGTTGCAAAAGTATGAATTTCTATGCATCTAGCTGATACAGTTACCATATACGTGAAATAATCCTGGAATGACGTAATCAATAAGATACCAAGCAGTAGTCAGTGAGGAACATCTATTATTGACAAATAAAGAGATAAAATTTCGATTTGGCAAAATATAGTAAACACAACTCCTTTCTTCATACGCAGTAAAATGATTGATTGATCAATTAAATGTTCCTTTACTTCATTCCACGATTCTTTCACGTATATGATGACGGCATCTGCCTGATGCAGTATAGACATTTAGACCTTTACAAAAGGACCCAGTGAGGGACCATTTACTTGCCACGCCTACTGACATGGGACCTTGGTTTTTACTGTCTCATCCAAAAGACAAAACACCCCCAGTGCGCAAAGTGCGGAAGTCGAACCCGAGCACCTTGTCCACTAGGCCACATGGCTTATACACAGTAAAAGAAATATTGCGTAATAGTAGTAGTTGTAGTGTAGTAGTAGTAGTAGCAATAGTAGTAGTAGTAATAATAATAATAATAATAATAATAATAACTAGAAACGAGCTCGTTGCTAAAGCAACGAGTAGGTTTCACAAGTTAAAGTCGAAGCAGCGAAGCTGAGATCTCCTACTCTAATACAAAATTCTTTTTCACGATCCAGATATCTGATCTTTAGTGATGGTATCCACATTGCGCAATCTACTTGCAGAAATTGTAGGTAACGGCGACTTACATTATACACATTATACTGAAGCCTACATCGCACAATATCGACTACTCTTGACCATATATTTGAAACAAGAAACATGTAGGACAATCACACTTAGTACAATCTGCACGTGTAACCTAGATCTTCAGTCCTTACTGCCCGCTTTATGTTGTTTATTTATTAACTTACGCAAGGTATTTCGCGTGTACAGATGTTTGACCTTGAATCGCTTCTCTGCTGGAATAAACAATTCTCCTCGCGATGAACTTACGCAAGTTATTTCGCGTGTACAGATGTTTGACCTTGAATCGCCACTCTGCTGGAATAAACAATTCTCCTCGCGATGGCCTTTAGTAATGCCGCTTTCCCCAATATACAAAAGAAAGACTTGACAATGTCTCGTATTCCACAGGTAAAGCACTGTAACTGGCGATTAATTCACACACGTTTGAAGTCCTGTATAACAGCGGCGCAGTGCGAAAATTCACCGCGCTTCTCTAATGTGTAATGCCGACGCTCGGAGAAGATTTCTTTATAGCCTTGTTCAGCAGTAGCTCGTAGAATGTAAATTTGCTTTTTTTTTCTTTTTTTTTTTTTTTTTGTTTTTTTTTTGGGGGGGGGGTGGTTTTTTTATTTTTTGGGGTTTTTTTTTGTTTAAGAATTCGAATGCATAATACTTTCTCAAACTCTATTTTATAGAAAGCACTTTAAATCGCGATTGAATTAATCGCGAGTTACTGCGCCTTGTCCATGGAAGAAGTCCTATATCACAGCGGTGTCGTGCAAGGTATTAAGCAAGGCAAATTGACCGCGCTTCTGAAGATATGTTTATTGCGTTGTTCATCAGTAGAGTGCCCAAAATTTGATTTTTGTTTAAGAAATCGAAATCAAAATGCTTTCTCAAACTCTTGTTTTTATAATTTGTTCATACGACGAATAAAAAATACTTGAAAGTTACGCAAGTAAGATATTTTTATAAAAAAAATCTTTAAATTGCTCACTTTCAAATACCGGGAAACATGTTTCATAGTAAAATCGTTACGGAAAATCGTTTTCGTAATGTTTTGGAAACTAAAAGACTAAAAATAAGACAGTTTTGAACATTACGTAATTTTTAAAAAAAACTTTAAATTGAAATAGAGGCCAAACTAAAAGAGATAGATAATATCGGCCGATGAAAGTTCTAAAGATATGAACCTAGAGAACATAACAGTGAAAATTTGAGAGATCTACCATTAAAACTAAAAGCTACATACGCGAAAATCGAAAAATATTAAATCTTACGTAATTCTCTTAAAACGTCGTATATTTCGAAAAATTTTTTCATTAAACGGGAGTATGTGTCTGTGAGAATGAATAGCCGAAAGATGAAATTTCAAAGTAAAGAGTCGGTAGATACCCTCATACCCTATCATGCTACCAATTTTCACATCTCTACCTTCTTTAATAAGCGAGCTTTAGCTGAAACCATTTCATTAAACATTAATGAACTTTATGTGACGTTGAAAGCATCACTTTAAAGGGGGTTGTCGTGTTTAAACCTAAATAACTCGAAAACGGTAAGAGTTAGCGAAAATTTGATGGCAATGTTATGCATATAAATTTTCGCGCAGAATCGATTGCAACAATCCCGATTCGATAAGATGAAAATTAATGGAGTTATGACGTCATTTACAAAGTATGACGTCATTTTCAGGAATTTGGTACCATGCCAATTCCCTTTTGTCAGTCGGTAGATATTTGCATTTTCTTTTATGCTACCAAATTTCATACCTCTAGCTTTATCAATAAGCGAGACACAGGTACCTGAAGTTTTAAATTGTATTTTCAGGAAAGGCCAAACACTGAACTTTGACCGCAAATATCTCGAAAACGGTAAGAGATATCGAAATTCTGTTGCTGGTATTTACCATTTTACTTTTTCACGCAGAATCGATTCCAACCGTCCCCGCCTCGATCCGATGAAAAATAAGGGAGATATGACGTCATTTACAAAGTATGACGTCATTTTCAGGAATTTGGTACCATGCCAATTCCCTTTTGTCAGTCGGTAGATATTTGCATTCTCTTTTATGCTACCAAATTTCATACCTCTAGCTTTATCAATAAGCGAGACACAGGTACCTGAATTTTTAAATTGTATTTTCAGGAAAGGCCAAACACTGAACTTTGACCGCAAATATCTCGAAAACGGTAAGAGATATCGAAAATCTGAGACCAGACCTTTCTCCTTTAACTACTTTTTCACGCAGAATCGATTGCAATAATCCCCGATTCGATACGATGAAAAATAAGGGAGTTATGACGTCATTTAGAAAAGTATGACGTCATTTTCAGGAATTTGGCACCTTGCCAATTCCCTTTTGTCAGTCGGTAGATATTTGCATTCTCTTTTATGCTACCAAATTTCATACCTCTAGCTTTATCAATAAGCGAGACACAGGTACCTGAAGTTTTAAATTGTATTTTCAGGAAAGGCCAAACACTGAACTTTGACCGCAAATATCTCGAAAACGGTAAGAGATATCGAAATTCTGTTGCTGGTATTTACCATTTTACTTTTTCACGCAGAATCGATTCCAACCGTCCCCGCCTCGATCCGATGAAAAATAAGGGAGATATGACGTCATTTACAAAGTATGACGTCATTTTCAGGAATTTGGCTCCATGCCAAATTCCTCTTGTCAGTCGGTAGATATTCTCAATCTCTATCATGCTACCAAATTTCACACCTCTATCTTCCTCAATAAGCGAGCTATAGGCGAAAACATTTCATGAATAATTAATGAGTGTTGATGACGTCACAAACATCACTTTAAAGGGGGTTGTCGTGTTCAAACGCAAATAACTCGAGAACCGTAAGAGTTAGCGAAAATCTGAGAACACTTTACTGGTAGGTATTTGAACGCTCTATCGAATGGAAGAAACCCGATCAAAATCCGACTGCAAATAAAGTCGCTAGACCTTGCCAAAGATTTGATTCGAAAATTTTCAATAATTTCAAAAATATTGGCAGCATGCCATTTTCATTCTAGAGGTAGATTAAGAATGTGGAAACATGTTTAGATATAAAATTTCATGCCGATATCTCATTTAATAAGAGAGATATTAACGTATGAATATTTAATTAGCTTTGATGACGTCATAGCGAATTTTCCCACGCTCATTGTGACTTTATTTATGGTCCGATTTCAAAAATTTTTCATATTCCAAATCAGACCATTAAAATCTTTCATCCTACTGTCTAAAATCTAAGATTGAAATATTTTTTTTGAAATGAAAACAATCGGGTCAAGGTCAACTTTTTCGGGGTAGAGCTACGAAATTGACGCAGTGACATAAAAATCTTGCATCTCCTTTTCTGAATCGAATGCTGAAAATTTCATTCCAATCGGACAAATAATAAGGAAGATATAGCGATTCAAAATTTTGGCGTCGTAGGTGGCGCTGCGCGCTTATAAGCGGTAATTTAGAAAATTAAAAAAAATCAAATCTTGAAAATTTAATTTCGAATCGAACACTGAAAACAGAATAGTAATATCTTTAATAATGAGTGATTTCTGAGCGGTCACAAAAAAAAAACGGATGAAGAATAATAATAATAACTAGAAACGAGCTCGTTGCTAAAGCAACGAGTAGGTTTCACAAGTTAAAGTCGAAGCAGCGAAGCTGAGATCTCCTACTCTAATACAAAATTCTTTTTCACGATCCAGATATCTGATCTTTAGTGATGGTATCCACATTGCGCAATCTACTTGCAGAAATTGTAGGTAACGGCGACTTACATTATACACATTATACTGAAGCCTACATCGCACAATATCGACTACTCTTGACCATATATTTGAAACAAGAAACAAGTAGGACAATCACACTTAGTACAATCTGCACGTGTAACCTAGATCTTCAGTCCTTACTGCCCGCTTTATGTTGTTTATTTATTAACTTACGCAAGGTATTTCGCGTGTACAGATGTTTGACCTTGAATCGCTTCTCTGCTGGAATAAACAATTCTCCTCGCGATGAACTTACGCAAGTTATTTCGCGTGTACAGATGTTTGACCTTGAATCGCCACTCTGCTGGAATAAACAATTCTCCTCGCGATGGCCTTTAGTAATGCCGCTTTCCCCAATATACAAAAGAAAGACTTGACAATGTCTCGTATTCCACAGGTAAAGCACTGTAACTGGCGATTAATTCACACACGTTTGAAGTCCTGTATAACAGCGGCGCAGTGCGAGGTATTAAGCAAGGCAAATTCACCGCGCTTCTCTAATGTGTAATGCCGACGCTCGGAGAAGATTTCTTTATAGCCTTGTTCAGCAGTAGCTCGAAGAATGTAAATTTGCTTTTTTTTTTCTCTTTTTTTTTTTTTTTTTTTTTTTTTTGGGGGGGGGGGTGGTTTTTTTTTTTTTTGGGTTTTTTTTTGTTTAAGAATTCGAATGCATAATACTTTCTCAAACTGTATTTTATAGAAAGCACTTTAAATCGCGATTGAATTAATCGCGAGTTACTGCGCCTTGTCCATGGAAGAAGTCCTATATCACAGCGGTGTCGTGCAAGGTATTAAGCAAGGCAAATTGACCGCGCTTCTGAAGATATGTTTATTGCGTTGTTCATCAGTAGAGTGCCCAAAATTTGATTTTTGTTTAAGAAATCGAAATCAAAATGCTTTCTCAAACTCTTGTTTTTATAATTTGTTCATACGACGAATAAAAAATACTTGAAAGTTACGCAAGTAAGATATTTTTATAAAAAAATCTTTAAATTGCTCACTTTCAAATACCGGGAAACATGTTTCATAGTAAAATCGTTACGGAAAATCGTTTCGTAATGTTTTGGAAACTAAAAGACTAAAAATAAGACAGTTTTGAACATTACGTAATTTTTAAAAAACTTTAAATTGAAATAGAGGCCAAACTAAAGGAGATAGATAATATCGGCCGATGAAAGTTCTAAAGATATGAACCTAGAGAACATAACAGTGAAAATTTGAGAGATCTACCATTAAAACTAAAAGCTACATACGCGAAAATCGAAAAATATTAAATCTTACGTAATTCTCTTAAAACGTCGTATATTTCGAAAAATTTTTTCATTAAACGGGAGTATGTGTCTGTGAGAATGAATAGCCGAAAGATGAAATTTCAAAGTAAAGAGTCGGTAGATACCCTCATTCCCTATCATGCTACCAATTTTCACATCTCTACCTTCTTTAATAAGCGAGCTTTAGCTGAAACCATTTCATTAAACATTAATGAACTTTATGTGACGTTGAAAGCATCACTTTAAAGGGGGTTGTCGTGTTTAAACCTAAATAACTCGAAAACGGTAAGAGTTAGCGAAAATTTGATGGCAATGTTATGCATATAAATTTTCGCGCAGAATCGATTGCAACAATCCCCGATTCGATAAGATGAAAATTAATGGAGTTATGACGTCATTTACAAAGTATGACGTCATTTTCAGGAATTTGGTACCATGCCAATTCCCTTTTGTCAGTCGGTAGATATTTGCATTTTCTTTTATGCTACCAAATTTCATACCTCTAGCTTTATCAATAAGCGAGACACAGGTACCTGAAGTTTTAAATTGTATTTTCAGGAAAGGCCAAACACTAAACTTTGACCGCAAATATCTCGAAAACGGTAAGAGATATCGAAAATCTGAGACCAGACCTTTCACCTTTAACTACTTTTTCACGCAGAATCGATTGCAACAATCCCCGATTCGATACGATGAAAAATAAGGGAGATATGACGTCATTTAGAAAAGTATGACGTCATTTTCAGGAATTTGGCACCTTGCCAATTCCCTTTTGTCAGTCGGTAGATATTTCCATTCTCTTTTATGCTACCAAATTTCATACCTCTAGCTTTATCAATAAGCGAGACACAGGTACCTGAAGTTTTAAATTGTATTTTCAGGAAAGGCCAAACACTGAAATTTGACCGCAAATATCTCGAAAACGGTAAGAGATATCGAAATTCTGTTGCTGGTACTTACCATTTTACTTTTTCACGCAGAATCGATTCCAACCGTCCCCGCCTCGATCCGATGAAAAATAAGGGAGATATGACGTCATTTACAAAGTATGACGTCATTTTCAGGAATTTGGCTCCATGCCAAATTCCTCTTGTCAGTCGGTAGATATTCTCAATCTCTATCATGCTACCAAATTTCACACCTCTATCTTCCTCAATAAGCGAGCTATAGGCGAAAACATTTCATGAATAATTAATGAGTGTTGATGACGTCACAAACATCACTTTAAAGGGGGTTGTCGTGTTCAAACGCAAATAACTCGAGAACCGTAAGAGTTAGCGAAAATCTGAGAACACTTTACTGGTAGGTATTTGAACGCTCTATCGAATGGAAGAAACCCGATCAAAATCCGACTGCAAATAAAGTCGCTAGACCTTGCCAAAGATTTGATTCGAAAATTTTCAATAATTTCAAAAATATTGGCAGCATGCCATTTTCATTCTAGAGGTAGATTAAGAATGTGGAAACATGTTTAGATATAAAATTTCATGCCGATATCTCATTTAATAAGAGAGATATTAACGTATGAATATTTAATTAGCTTTGATGACGTCATAGCGAATTTTCCCACGCTCATTGTGACTTTATTTATGGTCCGATTTCAAAAATTTTTCATATTCCAAATCAGACCATTAAAATCTTTCATCCTACTGTCTAAAATCTAAGATTGAAATATTTTTTTTGAAATGAAAACAATCAGGTCAAGGTCAACTTTTTCGGGGTAGAGCTACGAAATTGACGCAGTGACATAAAATCTTGCATCTCCTTTTCTGAATCGAATGCTGAAAATTTCATTCCAATCGGACAAATAATAAGGAAGATATAGCGATTCAAAATTTTGGCGTCGTAGGTGGCGCTGCGCGCTTATAAGCGTTAATTTAGAAAATTAAAAAAATCAAATCTTGAAAATTTAATTTCGAATCGAACACTGAAAACAGAATAGTAATATCTTTAATAATGAGTGATTTCTGAGCCGTCACAAAAAAAAAAACGGATGAAGAATAATAATAATAATAATAATAAGAAAAGACAGTAGAATAATAAAAGGTTTCACAAGTGAAACTTGTGAAACCTAATAACTAGAAACGAGCTCGTTGCTAAAGCAACGAGTAGGTTTCACAAGTTAAAGTCGAAGCAGCGAAGCTGAGATCTCCTACTCTAATACAAAATTCTTTTTTCACGATCCAGATATCTGATCTTTAGTGATGGTATCCACATTGCGCAATCTACTTGCAGAAATTGTAGGTAACGGCGACTTACATTATACACATTATACTGAAGCCTACATCGCACAATATCGACTACTCTTGACCATATATTTGAAACAAGAAACATGTAGGACAATCACACTTAGTACAATCTGCACGTGTAACCTAGATCTTCAGTCCTTACTGCCCGCTTTATGTTGTTTATTTATTAACTTACGCAAGGTATTTCGCGTGTACAGATGTTTGACCTTGAATCGCTTCTCTGCTGGAATAAACAATTCTCCTCGCGATTAACTTACGCAAGTTATTTCGCGTGTACAGATGTTTGACCTTGAATCGCCACTCTGCTGGAATAAACAATTCTCCTCGCGATGGCCTTTAGTAATGCCGCTTTCCCCAATAGACAAAAGAAAGACTTGACAATGTCTCGTATTCCACAGGTAAAGCACTGTAACTGGCGATTAATTCACACACGTTTGAAGTCCTGTATAACAGCGGCGCAGTGCGAGGTATTAAGCAAGGCAAATTCACCGCGCTTCTCTAATGTGTAATGCCGACGCTCGGAGAAGATTTCTTTATAGCCTTGTTCAGCAGTAGCTCGTAGAATGTAAATTTGCTTTTTTTTTCTTTTTTTTTTTTTTTTTTTGTTTTTTTTTTTGGGGGGGGGGTTGGTTTTTTTATTTTTTGGGGTTTTTTTTGTTTAAGAATTCGAATGCATAATACTTTCTCAAACTCTATTTTATAGAAAGCACTTTAAATCGCGATTGAATTAATCGCGAGTTACTGCGCCTTGTCCATGGAAGAAGTCCTATATCACAGCGGTGTCGTGCAAGGTATTAAGCAAGGCAAATTGACCGCGCTTCTGAAGATATGTTTATTGCGTTGTTCATCAGTAGAGTGCCCAAAATTTGATTTTTGTTTAAGAAATCGAAATCAAAATGCTTTCTCAAACTCTTGTTTTTATAATTTGTTCATACGACGAATAAAAAATACTTGAAAGTTACACAAGTAAGATATTTTTATAAAAAAAAATCTTTAAATTGCTCACTTTCAAATACCGGGAAACATGTTTCATAGTAAAATCGTTACGGAAAATCGTTTCGTAATGTTTTGGAAACTAAAAGACTAAAAATAAGACAGTTTTGAACATTACGTAATTTTTAAAAAACTTTAAATTGAAATAGAGGCCAAACTAAAAGAGATAGATAATATCGGCCGATTTGAGAGATCTACCATTAAAACTAAAAGCTACATACGCGAAAATCGAAAAATATTAAATCTTACGTAATTCTCTTAAAACGTCGTATATTTCGAAAAATTTTTTCATTAAACGGGAGTATGTGTCTGTGAGAATGAATAGCCGAAAGATGAAATTTCAAAGTAAAGAGTCGGTAGATACCCTCATTCCCTATCATGCTACCAATTTTCACATCTCTACCTTCTTTAAATAAGCGGAACTTTAGCTGAAACCATTTCATTAAACATTAATGAACTTTATGTGACGTTTGAAAGCATCACTTTAAAGGGGGTTGTCGTGTTTAAACCTAAATAACTCGAAAACGGTAAGAGTTTACGAAAATTTGATGGCAATGTTATGCATATAAATTTTCGCGCAGAATCGATTGCAACAATCCCCGATTCGATAAGATGAAAATTAATGGAGTTATGACGTCATTTACAAAGTATGACGTCATTTTCAGGAATTTGGTACCATGGCCAATTCCCTTTTGTCAGTCGGTAGATATTTGCATTTTCTTTTATGCTACCAAATTTCATACCTCTAGCTTTATCAATAAGCGAGACACAGGTACCTGAAGTTTTAAATTGTATTTTCAGGAAAGGCCAAACACTGAACTTTGACCGCAAATATCTCGAAAACGGTAAGAGATATCGAAATTCTGTTGCCGTGTTCACCATTTTACTTTTTCACGCAGAATCGATTGCAACAATCCCCGATTCGATACGATGAAAAATAAGGGAGTTATGACGTCATTTAGAAAAGTATGACGTCATTTTCAGGAATTTGGCACCTTGCCAATTCCCTTTTGTCAGTCGGTAGATATTTGCATTCTCTTTTATGCTACCAAATTTCATACCTCTAGCTTTATCAATAAGCGAGACACAGGTACCTGAAGTTTTAAATTGTATTTTCAGGAAAGGCCAAACACTGAACTTTGACCGCAAATATCTCGAAAACGGTAAGAGATATCGAAATTTCTGTTGCTGGTATTTACCATTTTACTTTTTCACGCAGAATCGATTCCAACCGTCCCCGCCTCGATCCGATGAAAAATAAGGGAGATATGACGTCATTTACAAAGTATGACGTCATTTTCAGGAATTTGGGTCCATGCCAAATTCCTCTTGTCAGTCGGTAGATATTCTCAATCTCTATCATGCTACCAAATTTCACACCTCTATCTTCCTCAATAAGCGAGCTATAGGCGAAAACATTTCATGAATAATTAATGAGTGTTGATGACGTCACAAACATCACTTTAAAGGGGGTTGTCGTGTTCAAACGCAAATAACTCGAGAACCGTAAGAGTTAGCGAAAAATCTGAGAACACTCTACTGGTAGGTATTTGAACGCTCTATCGAATGGAAGAAACCCGATCAAAATCCGACTGCAAATAAAGTCGCTTAGACCTTGCCAAAGATTTGATTCGAAAATTTTCAATAATTTCAAAAATATTGGCAGCATGCCATTTTCATTCTAGAGGTAGATTAAGAATGTGGAAACATGTTTAGATATAAAATTTCATGCCGATATCTCATTTAATAAGAGAGATATTAACGTATGAATATTTAATTAGCTTTGATGACGTCATAGCGAATTTTCCCACGCTCATTGTGACTTTATTTATGGTCCGATTTCAAAAATTTTTCATATTCCAAATCAGACCATTAAAATCTTTCATCCTACTGTCTAAAATCTAAGATTGAAATATTTTTTTTGAAATGAAAAACAATCGGGTCAGGTCAACTTTTTCGGGGGTAGAGCTACGAAATTGACGCAGTGACATAAAATCTTGCATCTCCTTTTCTGAATCGAATGCTGAAAATTTCATTCCAATCGGACGAATAATAAGGAAGATATAGCGATTCAAAATTTTGGCGTCGTAGGTGGCGCTGCGCGCTTATAAGCGGTATTTTAGAAAATTAAAAAAATCAAATCTTGAAAATTTAATTTCGAATCGAACACTGAAAACAGAATAGTAATATCTTTAATAATGAGTGATTTCTGAGCCGTCACAAAAAAAAAAACGGATGAAGAATAATAATAATAACTAGAAACGAGCTCGTTGCTAAAGCAACGAGTAGGTTTCACAAGTTAAAGTCGAAGCAGCGAAGCTGAGATCTCCTACTCTAATACAAAATTCTTTTTCACGATCCAGATATCTGATCTTTAGTGATGGTATCCACATTGCGCAATCTACTTGCAGAAATTGTAGGTAACGGCGACTTACATTATACACATTATACTGAAGCCTACATCGCACAATATCGACTACTCTTGACCATATATTTGAAACAAGAAACATGTAGGACAATCACACTTAGTACAATCTGCACGTGTAACCTAGATCTTCAGTCCTTACTGCCCGCTTTATGTTGTTTATTTATTAACTTACGCAAGGTATTTCGCGTGTACAGATGTTTGACCTTGAATCGCTTCTCTGCTGGAATAAACAATTCTCCTCGCGATGAACTTACGCAAGTTATTTCGCGTGTACAGATTTTTGACCTTGAATCGCCACTCTGCTGGAATAAACAATTCTCCTCGCGATGGCCTTTAGTAATGCCGCTTTCCCCAATATACAAAAGAAAGACTTGACAATGTCTCGTATTCCACAGGTAAAGCACTGTAACTGGCGATTAATTCACACACGTTTGAAGTCCTGTATAACAGCGCCGCAGTGCGAGGTATTAAGCAAGGCAAATTCACCGCGCTTCTCTAATGTGTAATGCCGACGCTCGGAGAAGATTTCTTTATAGCCTTGTTCAGCAGTAGCTCGTAGAATGTAAATTTGCTTTTTTTTTTTTTTTTTTTTTTTTTTTTTTTGTTTTTTTTTGGGGGGGGGGGGTTGGTTTTTTTATTTTTTGGTTTTTTTTTTGTTTAAGAATTCGAATGCATAATACTTTCTCAAACTCTATTTTATAGAAAGCACTTTAAATCGCGATTGAATTAATCGCGAGTTACTGCGCCTTGTCCATGGAAGAAGTCCTATATCCACAGCGGTGTCGTGCAAGGTATTAAGCAAGGCAAATTGACCGCGCTTCTGAAGATATGTTTATTGCGTTGTTCATCAGTAGAGTGCCCAAAATTTGATTTTTGTTTAAGAAATCGAAATCAAAAATGCTTTCTCAAACTCTTGTTTTTATAATTTGTTCATACGACGAATAAAAAAATACTTGAAAGTTACGCAAGTAAGATATTTTTATAAAAAAAAATCTTTAAATTGCTCACTTTCAAATACCGGGAAACATGTTTCATAGTAAAATCGTTACGGAAAATCGTTTCGTAATGTTTTGGAAACTAAAAGACTAAAAATAAGACAGTTTTGAACATTACGTAATTTTTAAAAAACTTTAAAATTGAAATAGAGGCCAAACTAAAAGAGATAGATAATATCGGCCGATGAAAGTTCTAAAGATATGAACCTAGAGAACATAACAGTGAAAATTTGAGAGATCTACCATTAAAACTAAAAGCTACATACGCGAAAATCGAAAAATATTAAATCTTACGTAATTCTCTTAAAACGTCGTATATTTCGAAAATTTTTTTCATTAAACGGGAGTATGTGTTTTGTGAGAATGAATAGCCGAAAGATGAAATTTCAAAGTAAAGAGTCGGTAGATACCCTCATTCATTCCCTATCATGCTACCAATTTTTCACATCTCTACCTTCTTTAATAAGCGAGCTTTAGCTGAAAACCATTTCATTAAACATTAATGAACTTTATGTGACGTTGAAAAGCATCACTTTAAAGGGGGTTGTCGTGTTTTAAACCTAAATAACTCGAAAACGGTAAGAGTTAGCGAAAATTTGATGGCAATGTTATGCATATAAATTTTCGCGCAGAATCGATTGCAACAATCCCCGATTCGATAAGATGAAAATTAATGGAGTTATGACGTCATTTACAAAGTATGACGTTATTTTCAGGAATTTGGTACCATGGCAATTCCCTTTTGTCAGTCGGTAGATATTTGCATTTTCTTTTATGCTACCAAATTTCATACCTCTAGCTTTATCAATAAGCGAGACACAGGTACCTGAAGTTTTAAATTGTATTTTCAGGAAAGGCCAAACACTGAACTTTGACCGCAAATATCTCGAAAACGGTAAGAGATATCGAAATTCTGTTGCTGGTATTAACAATTTTACTTTTTCACGCAGAATCGATTCCAACCGTCCCCGCCTCGATCCGATGAAAAATAAGGGAGATATGACGTCATTTACAAAGTATGACGTCATTTTCAGGAATTTGGTACCATGCCAATTCCCTTTTGTCCGTCGGTAGATATTTGCATTCTCTTTTATGCTACCAAATTTCATACCTCTAGCTTTATCAATAAGCGAGACACAGGTACCTGAAGTTTTAAATTGTATTTTCAGGAAAGGCCAAACACTGAACTTTGACCGCAAATATCTCGAAAACGGTAATAGATATCGAAAATCTGAGACCAGACCTTTTTCCTTTAACTACTTTTTCACGCAGAATCGATTGCAACAATCCCCGATTCGATACGATGAAAAATAAGGGAGTTATGACGTCATTTAGAAAAGTATGGACGTCATTTTCAGGAATTTGGCACCTTGCCAATTCCCTTTTGTCAGTCGGTAGATATTTGCATTCTCTTTTATGCTACCAAATTTCATACCTCTAGCTTTATCAATAAGCGAGACACAGGTACCTGAAGTTTTAAATTGTATTTTCAGGAAAGGCCAAAACACTGAACTTTGACCGCAAATAATCTCGAAAACGGTAAGAGATATCGAAAATCTGAGACCAGACCTTTCACCTTTAACTACTTTTTCACGCAGAATCGATTGCAACAATCCCCGATTCGATACGATGAAAAATAAGGGAGTTATGACGTCATTTAGAAAAGTATGACGTCATTTTCAGGAATTTGGCACCTTGCCAATTCCCTTTTGTCAGTCGGTAGATATTTGCATTCTCTTTTATGCTACCAAATTTCATACCTCTAGCTTTATCAATAAGCGAGACACAGGTACCTGAAGTTTTAAATTGTATATTCAGGAAAGGCCAAACACTGAACTTTGACCGCAAATATCTCGAAAACGGTAAGAGATATCGAAATTCTGTTGCCGGTATTTACCATTTTACTTTTTCACGCAGAATCGATTCCAACCGTCCCCGCCTCGATCCGATGAAAAATAAGGGAGATATGACGTCATTTACAAAGTATGACGTCATTTTCAGGAATTTGGCTCCATGCCAAATTCCTCTTGTCAGTCGGTAGATATTCTCAATCTCTATCATGCTACCAAATTTCACACCTCTATCTTCCTCAATAAGCGAGCTATAGGCGAAAACATTTCATGAATAATTAATGAGTGTTGATGACGTCACAAACATCACTTTAAAGGGGGTTGTCGTGTTCAAACGCATATAACTCGAGAACCGTAAGAGTTAGCGAAAATCTGAGAACACTTTACTGGTAGGTATTTGAACGCTCTATCGAATGGAAGAAACCCGATCAAAATCCGACTGCAAATAAAGTCGCTAGACCTTGCCAAAGATTTGATTCGAAAATTTTCAATAATTTCAAAAATATTGGCAGCATGCCATTTTCATTCTAGAGGTAGATTAAGAATGTGGAAACATGTTTAGATATAAAATTTCATGCCGATATCTCATTTAATAAGAGAGATATTAACGTATGAATATTTAATTAGCTTTGATGACGTCATAGCGAATTTTCCCACGCTCATTGTGACTTTATTTATGGTCCGATTTCAAAAATTTTTCATATTCCAAATCAGACCATTAAAATCTTTCATCCTACTGTCTAAAATCTAAGATTGAAATATTTTTTTTGAAATGAAAACAATCGGGTCAAGGTCAACTTTTTCGGGGTAGAGCTACGAAATTGACGCAGTGACATAAAATCTTGCATCTCCTTTTCTGAATCGAATGCTGAAAATTTCATTCCAATCGGACAAATAATAAGGAAGATATAGCGATTCAAAATTTTGGCGTCGTAGGTGGCGCTGCGCGCTTATAAGCGGTAATTTAGAAAATTAAAAAAATCAAATCTTGAAAATTTAATTTCGAATCGAACACTGAAAACAGAATAGTAATATCTTTAATAATGAGTGATTTCTGAGCCGTCACAAAAAAAAAAACGGATGAAGAATAATAATAATAATAATAAGAAAAGACAGTAGAATAATAAAAGGTTTCACAAGTGAAACTTGTGAAACCTAATAATAAGAAAAGACAGTAGAATAATAAAAGGTTTCACAAGTGAAACTTGTGAAACCTAATAATAATAATAATAATAATAATAATAATAATAACTAGAGGTAGATTAAGAATGTGGAAACATGTTTAGATATAAAATTTCATGCCGATATCTCATTTAATAAGAGAGATATTAACGTATGAATATTTAATTAGCTTTGATGACGTCATAGCGAATTTTCCCACGCTCATTGTGACTTTATTTATGGTCCGATTTCAAAAATTTTTCATATTCCAAATCAGACCATTAAAATCTTTCATCCTACTGTCTAAAATCTAAGATTGAAATATTTTTTTTGAAATGAAAACAATCGGGTCAAGGTCAACTTTTTCGGGGTAGAGCTACGAAATTGACGCAGTGACATAAAATCTTGCATCTCCTTTTCTGAATCGAATGCTGAAAATTTCATTCCAATCGGACAAATAATAAGGAAGATATAGCGATTCAAAATTTTGGCGTCGTAGGTGGCGCTGCGCGCTTATAAGCGGTAATTTAGAAAATTAAAAAAATCAAATCTTGAAAATTTAATTTCGAATCGAACACTGAAAACAGAATAGTAATATCTTTAATAATGAGTGATTTCTGAGCGGCCACATAAAAAAAAAACGGATGAAGAATAATAATAATAATAACTAGAAACGAGCTCGTTGCTAAAGCAACGAGTAGGTTTTCACAAGTTAAAGTCGAAGCAGCGAAGCTGAGATCTCCTACTCTAATACAAAATTCTTTTTCACGATCCAGATATCTGATCTTTAGTGATGGTATCCACATTGCGCAATCTACTTGCAGAAATTGTAGGTAACGGCGACTTACATTATACACATTATACTGAAGCCTACATCGCACAATATCGACTACTCTTGACCATATATTTGAAACAAGAAACATGTAGGACAATCACACTTAGTACAATCTGCACGTGTAACCTAGATCTTCAGTCCTTACTGCCCGCTTTATGTTGTTTATTTATTAACTTACGCAAGGTATTTCGCGTGTACAGATGTTTGACCTTGAATCGCTTCTCTGCTGGAATAAACAATTCTCCTCGCGATTAACTTACGCAAGTTATTTCGCGTGTACAGATGTTTGACCTTGAATCGCCACTCTGCTGGAATAAACAATTCTCCTCGCGATGGCCTTTAGTAATGCCGCTTTCCCCAATATACAAAAGAAAGACTTGACAATGTCTCGTATTCCACAGGTAAAGCACTGTAACTGGCGATTAATTCACACACGTTTGAAGTCCTGTATAACAGCGGCGCAGTGCGAGGAATTAAGCAAGGCAAATTCACCGCGCTACTCAAATCAGTAAAGCCGACGCACGGAGAAGATTTCATTATAGCCATGTTCAGCAGTAGCTCGTAGAATGTAAATTTGCTTTTTTTTTCTTTTTTTTTTTTTTTTTTTTTTGTTTTTTTTTTTTGGGGGGGGGGTTGGTTTTTTTATTTTTTGGGGTTTTTTTTTGTTTAAAAATTCGAATGCATAATACTTTTCTCAAACTCTATTTTATAGAAAGCACTTTAAATCGCGATTGAATTAATCGCGAGTTACTGCGCCTTGTCCATGGAAGAAGTCCTATATCACAGCGGTGTCGTGCAAGGTATTAAGCAAGGCAAATTGACCGCGCTTCTGAAGATATGTTTATTGCGTTGTTCATCAGTAGAGTGCCCAAAATTTGATTTTTGTTTAAGAAATCGAAATCAAAAATGCTTTCTCAAACTCTTGTTTTTATAATTTGTTTCATACGACGGAATAAAAAATACTTGAAAGTTACGCAAGTAAGATATTTTTTATAAAAAAATCTTTAAATTGCTCACTTTCAAATACCGGGAAACATGTTTCATAGTAAAAATCGTTACGGAAAATCGTTTTCGTAATGTTTTGGAAACTAAAAGACTAAAAATAAGACAGTTTTGAACATTACGTAATTTTTAAAAAACTTTAAATTGAAATAGAGGCCAAACTAAAAGAGATAGATAATATCGGCCGATAAAGATATGAACCTAGAGAACATAACAGTGAAAATTTGAGAGATCTACCATTAAAACTAAAAGCTACATACGCGAAAATCGAAAAATATTAAATCTTACGTAATTCTCTTAAAACGTCGTATATTTCGAAAAATTTTTTCATTAAACGGGAGTATGTGTCTGTGAGAATGAATAGCCGAAAGATGAAATTTCAAAGTAAAGAGTCGGTAGATACCCTCATTCCCTATCATGCTACCAATTTTCACATCTCTACCTTCTTTAATAAGCGAACTTTAGCTGAAACCATTTCATTAAACATTAATGAACTTTATGTGACGTTGAAAGCATCACTTTAAAGGGGGTTGTCGTGTTTAAACCTAAATAACTCGAAAACGGTAAGAGTTAGCGAAAATTTGATGGCAATGTTATGCATATAAATTTTCGCGCAGAATCGATTGCAACAATCCCGGATTCGATAAGATGAAAATTAATGGAGTTATGACGTCATTTACAAAGTATGACGTCATTTTCAGGAATTTGGTACCATGCCAATTCCCTTTTGTCAGTCGGTAGATATTTGCATTTTCTTTTATGCTACCAAATTTCATACCTCTAGCTTTATCAATAAGCGAGACACAGGTACCTGAAGTTTTAAATTGTATTTTCAGGAAAGGCCAAACACTGAACTTTGACCGCAAATATCTCGAAAACGGTAAGAGATATCGAAAATCTGAGACCAGATCTTTCACCTTTAACTACTTTTTCACGCAGAATCGATTGCAACAATCCCCGATTCGATACGATGAAAAATAAGGGAGTTATGACGTCATTTAGAAAAGTATGACGTCATTTTCAGGAATTTGGCACCTTGCCAATTCCCTTTTGTCAGTCGGTAGATATTTGCATTCTCTTTTATGCTACCAAATTTCATACCTCTAGCTTTATCAATAAGCGAGACACAGGTACCTGAAGTTTTAAATTGTATTTTCAGGAAAGGCCAAACACTGAACTTTGACCGCAAATATCTCGAAAACGGTAAGAGATATCGAAATTCTGTTGCTGGTATTTACCATTTTACTTTTTCACGCAGAATCGATTCCAACCGTCCCCGCCTCGATCCGATGAAAAATAAGGGAGATATGACGTCATTTACAAAGTATGACGTCATTTTCAGGAATTTGGGTCCATGCCAAATTCCTCTTGTCAGTCGGTAGATATTCTCAATCTCTATCATGCTACCAAATTTCACACCTCTATCTTCCTCAATAAGCGAGCTATAGGCGAAAACATTTCATGAATAATTAATGAGTGTTGATGACGTCACAAACATCACTTTAAAGGGGGTTGTCGTGTTCAAACGCAAATAACTCGAGAACCGTAAGAGTTAGCGAAAATCTGAGAACACTCTACTGGTAGGTATTTGAACGCTCTATCGAATGGAAGAAACCCGATCAAAATCCGACTGCAAATAAAGTCGCTAGACCTTGCCAAAGATTTGATTCGAAAATTTTCAATAATTTCAAAAATATTGGCAGCATGCCATTTTCATTCTAGAGGTAGATTAAGAATGTGGAAACATGTTTAGATATAAAATTTCATGCCGATATCTCATTTAATAAGAGAGATATTAACGTATGAATATTTAATTAGCTTTGATGACGTCATAGCGAATTTTCCCACGCTCATTGTGACTTTATTTATGGTCCGATTTCAAAAATTTTTCATATTCCAAATCAGACCATTAAAATCTTTCATCCTACTGTCTAAAATCTAAGATTGAAATATTTTTTTTGAAATGAAAACAATCGGGTCAGGTCAACTTTTTCGGGGTAGAGCTACGAAATTGACGCAGTGACATAAAATCTTGCATCTCCTTTTCTGAATCGAATGCTGAAAATTTCATTCCAATCGGACGAATAATAAGGAAGATATAGCGATTCAAAATTTTGGCGTCGTAGGTGGCGCTGCGCGCTTATAAGCGGTAATTTAGAAAATTAAAAAAATCAAATCTTGAAAATTTAATTTCGAATCGAACACTGAAAACAGAATAGTAATATCTTTAATAATGAGTGATTTCTGAGCCGTCACAAAAAAAAAAAACGGATGAAGAATAATAATAATAACTAGAAACGAGCTCGTTGCTAAAGCAACGAGTAGGTTTCACAAGTTAAAGTCGAAGCAGCGAAGCTGAGATCTCCTACTCTAATACAAAATTCTTTTTCACGATCCAGATATCTGATCTTTAGTGATGGTATCCACATTGCGCAATCTACTTGCAGGAATTGTAGGTAACGGCGACTTACATTATACACATTATACTGAAGCCTACATCGCACAATATCGACTACTCTTGACCATATATTTGAAACAAGAAACATGTAGGACAATCACACTTAGTACAATCTGCACGTGTAACCTAGATCTTCAGTCCTTACTGCCCGCTTTATGTTGTTTATTTATTAACTTACGCAAGGTATTTCGCGTGTACAGATGTTTGACCTTGAATCGCTTCTCTGCTGGAATAAACAATTCTCCTCGCGATGAACTTACGCAAGTTATTTCGCGTGTACAGATGTTTGACCTTGAATCGCCACTCTGCTGGAATAAACAATTCTCCTCGCGATGGCCTTTAGTAATGCCGCTTTCCCCAATATACAAAAGAAAGACTTGACAATGTCTCGTATTCCACAGGTAAAGCACTGTAACTGGCGATTAATTCACACACGTTTGAAGTCCTGTATAACAGCGGCGCAGTGCGAGGTATTAAGCAAGGCAATTTCACCGCGCTTCTCTAATGTGTAATGCCGACGCTCGGAGAAGATTTCTTTATAGCCTTGTTCAGCAGTAGCTCGTAGAATGTAAATTTGCTTTTTTTTTTTTCTTTTTTTTTTTTTTTTTGTTTTTTTTTGGGGGGGGGGGGGTGGGTTTTTTTTTTTTTGGTTTTTTTTTTGTTTAAGAATTCGAATGCATAATACTTTCTCAAACTCTATTTTATAGAAAGCACTTTAAATCGCGATTGAATTAATCGCGAGTTACTGCGCCTTGTCCATGGAAGAAGTCCTATATCACAGCGGTGTCGTGCAAGGTATTAAGCAAGGCAAATTGACCGCGCTTCTGAAGATATGTTTATTGCGTTGTTCATCAGTAGAGTGCCCAAAATTTGATTTTTGTTTAAGAAATCGAAATCAAAATGCTTTCTCAAACTCTTGTTTTTATAATTTGTTCATACGACGAATAAAAAATACTTGAAAGTTACGCAAGTAAGATATTTTTATAAAAAAAATCTTTAAATTGCTCACTTTCAAATACCGGGAAAACATGTTTCATAGTAAAATCGTTACGGAAAATCGTTTCGTAATGTTTTGGAAACTAAAAGACTAAAAATAAGACAGTTTTGAACATTACGTAATTTTTAAAAAACTTTAAATTGAAATAGAGGCCAAACTAAAAGAGATAGATAATATCGGCCGATGAAAGTTCTAAAGATATGAACCTAGAGAACATAACAGTGAAAATTTGAGAGATCCACCATTAAAACTAAAAGCTACATACGCGAAAATCGAAAAATATTAAATCTTACGTAATTCTCTTAAAACGTCGTATATTTCGAAAATTTTTTTCATTAAACGGGAGTATGTGTTTGTGAGAATGAATAGCCGAAAGATGAAATTTCAAAGTAAAGAGTCGGTAGATACCCTCATTCCCTATCATGCTACCAATTTTCACATCTCTACCTTCTTTAATAAGCGAGCTTTAGCTGAAACCATTTCATTAAACATTAATGAACTTTATGTGACGTTGAAAGCATCACTTTAAAGGGGGTTGTCGTGTTTAAACCTAAATAACTCGAAAACGGTAAGAGTTAGCGAAAATTTGATGGCTTTGTTATTCTTATAAATTTTCGCGCAGAATCGATTTGCAACAATCCCCGATTCGATAAGATGAAAATTAATGGAGTTATGACGTCATTTACAAAGTATGACGTTATTTTCAGGAATTTGGTACCATGCCAATTCCCTTTTGTCAGTCGGTAGATATTTGCATTTTCTTTTATGCTACCAAATTTCATACCTCTAGCTTTATCAATAAGCGAGACACAGGTACCTGAAGTTTTAAATTGTATTTTCAGGAAAGGCCAAACACTGAACTTTTGACCGCAAATATCTCGAAAACGGTAAGAGATATCGAAATTCTGTTGCTGGTATTAACAATTTTACTTTTTCCACGCAGAATCGATTCCAACCGTCCCCGCCTCGATCCGATGAAAAATAAGGGAGATATGACGTCATTTACAAAGTATGACGTCATTTTCAGGAATTTGGTACCATGCCAATTCCCTTTTGTCAGTCGGTAGATATTTGCATTCTCTTTTATGCTACCAAATTTCATACCTCTAGCTTTATCAATAAGCGAGACACAGGTACCTGAAGTTTTAAATTGTATTTTCAGGAAAGGCCAAACACTGAACTTTGACCGCAAATATCTCGAAAACGGTAAGAGATATCGAAAATCTGAGACCAGACCTTTTTCCTTTAACTACTTTTTCACGCAGAATCGATTGCAACAATCCCCGATTCGATACGATGAAAAATAAGGGAGTTATGACGTCATTTAGAAAAGTATGACGTCATTTTCAGGAATTTGGCACCTTGCCAATTCCCTTTTGTCAGTCGGTAGATATTTGCATTCTCTTTTATGCTACCAAATTTCATACCTCTAGCTTTATCAATAAGCGAGACACAGGTACCTGAAGTTTTAAATTGTATTTTCAGGAAAGGCCAAACACTGAACTTTGACCGCAAATATCTCGAAAACGGTAAGAGATATCGAAAATCTGAGACCAGACCTTTCACCTTTAACTACTTTTTCACGCAGAATCGATTGCAACAATCCCCGATTCGATACGATGAAAAATAAGGGAGTTATGACGTCATTTAGAAAAGTATGACGTCATTTTCAGGAATTTGGCACCTTGCCAATTCCCTTTTGTCAGTCGGTAGATATTTGCATTCTCTTTTATGCTACCAAATTTCATACCTCTAGCTTTATCAATAAGCGAGACACAGGTACCTGAAGTTTTAAATTGTATATTCAGGAAAGGCCAAACACTGAACTTTGACCGCAAATATCTCGAAAACGGTAAGAGATATCGAAATTCTGTTGCCGGTATTTACCATTTTACTTTTTCACGCAGAATCGATTCCAACCGTCCCCGCCTCGATCCGATGAAAAAAAAGGGAGATATGACGTCATTTACAAAGTATGACGTCATTTTCAGGAATTTGGCTCCATGCCAAATTCCTCTTGTCAGTCGGTAGATATTCTCAATCTCTATCATGCTACCAAATTTCACACCTCTATCTTCCTCAATAAGCGAGCTATAGGCGAAAACATTTCATGAATAATTAATGAGTGTTGATGACGTCACAAACATCACTTTAAAGGGGGTTGTCGTGTTCAAACGCATATAAATCTAGAACCGAAAGACTTAGCGAAAATCTGAGAACACAATACTCGAAGGTATATCAACGCTCTATCGAAAGGAAGAAACCCGAACAAAATCCGACTGCAAATAAAGTCGCTAGACCTTGCCAAAGATTTGATTCTAAAATTTTCAATAATTTCAAAAATATTGGCAGCATGCCATTTTCATTCTAGAGGTAGATTAAGAATGTGGAAACATGTTTAGATATAAAATTTCATGCCGATATCTCATTTAATAAGAGAGATATTAACGTATGAATATTTAATTAGCTTTGATGACGTCATAGCGAATTTTCCCACGCTCTTTGTGACTTTATTTATGGTCCGATTTCAAAAATTTTTCATATTCCAAATCAGACCATTAAAATCTTTCATCCTACTGTCTAAAATCTAAGATTGAAATATTTTTTTTGAAATGAAAACAATCGGGTCAAGGTCAACTTTTTTCGGGGTAGAGCTACGAAATTGACGCAGTGACATAAAATCTTGCATCTCCTTTTCTGAATCGAATGCTGAAAATTTCATTCCAATCGGACAAATAATAAGGAAGATATAGCGATTCAAAATTTTGGCGTCGTAGGTGGCGCTGCGCGCTTATAAGCGGTAATTTAGAAAATTAAAAAAATCAAATCTTGAAAAATTTAATTTTCGAATCGAACACTGAAAACAGAATAGTAATATCTTTAATAATGAGTGATTTCTGAGCCGTCACACAAAAAAAAAAACGGATGAAGAATAATAATAATAATAATAAGAAAAGACAGTAGAATAATAAAAAGGTTTCACAAGTTAAACTTGTGAAACCTAATAACTATAAACGAGCTCGTTGATAAAGAAACGAGTAGTTTTCACAAGTTAAAGTCGAAGCAGCTAAGCTGAGATCTCCTACTCTAATACAAAATTCTTTTTCACGATCCAGATATCTGATCTTTAGTGATGGTATCCACATTGCGCAATCTACTTGCAGAAATTGTAGGTAACGGCGACTTACATTATACACATTATACTGAAGCCTACATCGCACAATATCGACTACTCTTGACCATATATTTGAAACAAGAAACATGTAGGACAATCACACTTAGTACAATCTGCACGTGTAACCTACATCTTCAGTCCTTACTGCCCGCTTTAGGTTGTTTATTTATTAACTTACGCAAGGTATTTCGCGTGTACAGATGTTTGACCTTGAATCGCTTCTCTGCTGGAATAAACAATTCTCCTCGCGATGAACTTACCGCCAAGTTATTTCCGCGTGTACAGATGTTTGACCTTGAATCGCCACTCTGCTGGAATAAACAATTCTCCTCGCGATGGCCTTTAGTAATGCCGCTTTCCCCAATATACAAAAGAAAGACTTGACAATGTCTCGTATTCCACAGGTAAAGCACTGTAACTGGCGATTAATTCACACACGTTTGAAGTCCTGTATAACAGCGGCGCAGTGCGAGGTATTAAGCAAGGCAAATTCACCGCGCTTCTCTAATGTGTAATGCCGACGCTCGGAGAAGATTTCTTTATAGCCTTGTTCAGCAGTAGCTCGTAGAATGTAAATTTGCTTTTTTTTTTTTCTTTTTTTTTTTTTTGTTTTTTTTTTGGGGGGGGGGGGGGGGTGTGGTTTGTTTTTTTTTGGTTTTTTTTTTGGTTTAAGAATTCGAATGCATAATACTTTCTCAAACTCTATTTTATAGAAAGCACTTTAAATCGCGATTGAATTAATCGCGAGTTACTGCGCCTTGTCCATGGAAGAAGTCCTATATCACAGCGGTGTCGTGCAAGGTATTAAGCAAGGCAAATTGACCGCGCTTCTGAAGATATGTTTATTGCGTTGTTCATCAGTAGAGTGCCCAAAATTTGATTTTTGTTTAAGAAATCGAAATCAAAATGCTTTCTCCAAACTCTTGTTTTTATAATTTGTTCATACG
The DNA here is from genome assembly GCA_035048485.1 of Pteria penguin. Lineage (NCBI taxonomy): Eukaryota > Metazoa > Mollusca > Bivalvia > Pterioida > Pteriidae > Pteria > Pteria penguin. Next base: position 30,319,262 of record CM068584.1, read on the forward strand.
ACGAATAAAAAATACTTGAAAGTTACGCAAGTAAGATATTTTTATAAAAAAATCTTTAAATTGCTCACTTTCAAATACCGGGAAACATGTTTCATAGTAAAATCGTTACGGAAAATCGTTTCGTAATGTTTTGGAAACTAAAAGACTAAAAATAAGACAGTTTTGAACATTACGTAATTTTTAAAAAAAAACTTTAAATTGAAATAGAGGCCAAACTAAAAGAGATAGATAATATCGGCCGATGAAAGTTCTAAAGATATGAACCTAGAGAACATAACAGTGAAAATTTGAGAGATCTACCATTAAAACTAAAAGCTACATACGCGAAAATCGAAAAATATTAAATCTTACGTAATTCTCTTAAAACGTCGTATATTTCGAAAAATTTTTTCATTAAACGGGAGTATGTGTCTGTTGAGAATGAATAGCCGAAAGATGAAATTTCAAAGTAAAGAGTCGGTAGATTACCCTCATTCCCTATCATGCTACCAATTTTCACATCTCTACCTTCTTTAATAAGCGAGCTTTACCTGGAAACCATTTCATTAAACATTAATGAACTTTATGTGACGTTGAAAGCATCACTTTAAAGGGGGTTGTCGTGTTTAAACCTAAATAACTCGAAAACGGTAAGAGTTAACGAAAATTTGATGGCAATGTTATGCATATAAATTTTCGCGCAGAATCGATTGCAACAATCCCCGATTCGATAAGATGAAAATTAATGGAGTTATGACGTCATTTACAAAGTATGACGTCATTTTCAGGAATTTGGTACCATGCAAATTCCCTTTTGTCAGTCGGTAGATATTTGCATTCTCTTTTATGCTACCAAATTTCATACCTCTAGCTTTATCAATAAGCGAGACACAGGTACCTGAAGTTTTAAATTGTATTTTCAGGAAAGGCCAAACACTGAACTTTGACCGCAAATATCTCGAAAACGGTAAGAGATATCGAAAATCTGAGACCAGACTTTTCTCCTTTAACTACTTTTTCACGCAGAATCGATTGCAACAAACCACGATTCTATACGATGAAAAATAATGGAGTTATCACGTCATTTTAGAAAAGTATGACGTCATTTTCAGGAATTTGGCACCTTGCCAATTCCCTTTTGTCAGTCGGTAGATATTTGCATTCTCTTTTATGCTACCAAATTTCATACCTCTAGCTTTATCAATAAGCGAGACACAGGTACCTGAAGTTTTAAATTGTATTTTCAGGAAAGGCCAAACACTGAACTTTGACCGCAAATATCTCGAAAACGGTAAGAGATATCGAAAATCTGAGACCAGACTTTTGTCCTTTAACTACTTTTTCACGCAGAATCGATTGCAACAATTCCCGATTCGATACGATGAAAAATAAGGGAGTTATGACGTCATTTAGAAAAGTATGACGTCATTTTCAGGAATTTGGCACCTTGCCAATTCCCTTTTGTCAGTCGGTAGATATTTGCATTCTCTTTTATGCTACCAAATTTCATACCTCTAGCTTTATCAATAAGCGAGACACAGGTACCTGAAGTTTTAAATTGTATTTTCAGGAAAGGCCAAACACTGAACTTTGACCGCAAATATCTCGAAAACGGTAAGAGATATCGAAAATCTGAGACCAGACATTTGTCCTTTAACTACTTTTTCACGCAGAATCGATTGCAACAATCCCCGATTCGATACGATGAAAAATAAGGGAGTTATGACGTCATTTAGAAAAGTATGACGTCATTTTCAGGAATTTGGCACCTTGCCAATTCCCTTTTGTCAGTCGGTAGATATTTGCATTCTCTTTTATGCTACCAAATTTCATACCTCTAGCTTTATCAATAAGCGAGACACAGGTACCTGAAGTTTTAAATTGTATTTTCAGGAAAGGCCAAACACTGAACTTTGACCGCAAATATCTCGAAAACGGTAAGAGATATCGAAATTCTGTTGCTGGTATTCACCATTTTACTTTTTCACGCAGAATCGATTCCAACCGTCCCCGCCTCGATCCGATGAAAAATAAGGGAGATATGACGTCATTTACAAAGTATGACGTCATTTTCAGGAATTTGGCTCCATGCCAAACTCCTCTTGTCAGTCGGTAGATATTCTCAATCTCTATCATGCTACCAAATTTCACACCTCTATCTTCCTCAATAAGCGAGCTATAGGCGAAAACATTTCATGAATAATTAATGAGTGTTGATGACGTCACAAACATCACTTTAAAGGGGGTTGTCGTGTTCAAACGCAAATAACTCGAGAACCGTAAGAGTTAGCGAAAATCTGAGAACACTCTACTGGTAGGTATTTGAACGCTCTATCGAATGGAAGAAACCCGATCAAAATCCGACTGCAAATAAAGTCGCTAGACCTTGCCAAAGATTTGATTCGAAAATTTTCAATAATTTCAAAAATATTGGCAGCATGCCATTTTCATTCTAGAGGTAGATTAAGAATGTGGAAACATGTTTAGATATAAAATTTCATGCCGATATCTCATTTAATAAGAGAGATATTAACGTATGAATATTTAATTAGCTTTGATGACGTCATAGCGAATTTTCCCACGCTCATTGTGACTTTATTTATGGTCCGATTTCAAAAATTTTTCATATTCCAAATCAGACCATTAAAATCTTTCATTCTACTGTCTAAAATCTAAGATTGAAATATTTTTTTTGAAATGAAAACAATCGGGTCAAGGTCAACATTTTCGGGGTAGAGCTACGAAATTGACGCAGTGACATAAAATCTTGCATCTCCTTTTCTGAATCGAATGCTGAAAATTTCATTCCAATCGGACGAATAATAAGGAAGATATAGCGATTCAAAATTTTGGCGTCGTAGGTGGCGCTGCGCGCTTATAAGCGGTAATTTAGAAAATTAAGAAAATCAAATCTTGAAAATTTAATTTCGAATCGAACACTGAAAACAGAATAGTAATATCTTTAATAATGAGTGATTTCTGAGCCGTCACATAAAAAAAAACGGATGAAGAATAATAATAATAACTAGAAACGAGCTCGTTGCTAAAGCAACGAGTAGGTTTCACAAGTTAAAGTCGAAGCAGCGAAGCTGAGATCTCCTACTCTAATACAAAATTCTTTTTCACGATCCAGATATCTGATCTTTAGTGATGGTATCCACATTGCGCAATCTACTTGCAGAAATTGTAGGTAACGGCGACTTACATTATACACATTATACTGAAGCCTACATCGCACAATATCGACTACTCTTGACCATATCTTTGAAACAAGAAACATGTAGGACAATCACACTTAGTACAATCTGCACGTGTAACCTAGATCTTCAGTCCTTACTGCCCGCTTTATGTTGTTTATTTATTAACTTACGCAAGGTATTTCGCGTGTACAGATGTTTGACCTTGAATCGCCTCTCTGCTGGAATAAACAATTCTCCTCGCGATGAACTTACGCAAGTTATTTCGCGTGTACAGATGTTTGACCTTGAATCGCCACTCTGCTGGAATAAACAATTCTCCTCACGATGGCCTTTAGTAATGCCGCTTTCCCCAATATACAAAAGAAAGACTTGACAATGTCTCGTATTCCACAGGTAAAGCACTGTAACTGGCGATTAATTCACAGACGTTTGAAGTCCTGTATAACAGCGGCGCAGTGCGAGGTATTAAGCAAGGCAAATTCACCGCGCTTCTCTAATGTGTAATGCCGACGCTCGGAGAAGATTTCTTTATAGCCTTGTTCAGCAGTAGCTCGTAGAATGTAAATTTGCTTTTTTTTTTCTTTTTTTTTTTTTTTTTTTGTTTGTTTTTTTTTTTTTTGGGGGGGGGGGGGTTTTTTTATTTTTTGGTTTTTTTTTTGTTTAAGAATTCGAATGCATAATACTTTCTCAAACTCTATTTTATAGAAAGCACTTTAAATCGCGATTGAATTAATCGCGAGTTACTGCGCCTTGTCCATGGAAGAAATCCTATATCACAGCGGTGTCGTGCAAGGTATTAAGCAAGGCAAATTGACCGCGCTTCTGAAGATATGTTTATTGCGTTGTTCATCAGTAGAGTGCCCAAAATTTGATTTTTGTTTAAGAAATCGAAATCAAAATGCTTTCTCAAACTCTTGTTTTTATAATTTGTTCATACGACGAATAAAAAATACTTGAAAGTTACGCAAGTCAGATATTTTTATAAAAAAATCTTTAAATTGCTCACTTTCAAATACCGGGAAACATGTTTCATAGTAAAATCGTTACGGAAAATCGTTTCGTAATGTTTTGGAAACTAAAAGACTAAAAATAAGACAGTTTTGAACATTACGTAATTTTTAAAAAACTTTAAATTGAAATAGAGGCCAAACTAAAAGAGATAGATAATATCGGCCGATGAAAGTTCTAAAGATATGAACCTAGAGAACATAACAGTGAAAATTTGAGAGATCTACCATTAAAACTAAAAGCTACATACGCGAAAATCGAAAAATATTAAATCTTACGTAATTCTCTTAAAACGTCGTATATTTCGAAAATTTTTTTCATTAAACGGAGTATGTGTCTGTGAGAATGAATAGCCGAAAGATGAAATTTCAAAGTAAAGAGTCGGTAGATACCCTCATTCCCTATCATGCTACCAATTTTCACATCTCTACCTTCTTTAATAAGCGAGCTTTAGCTGAAACCATTTCATTAAACATTAACGAACTGTATGTGACGTTGAAAGCATCACTTTAAAGGGGGTTGTCGTGTTTAAACCTAAATAACTCGAAAACGGTAAGAGTTAGCGAAAATTTGATGGCAATGTTATGCATATAAATTTTCGCGCAGAATCGATTGCAACAATCCCCGATTCGATAAGATGAAAATTAATGGAGTTATGACGTCATTTACAAAGTATGACGTCATTTTCAGGAATTTGGTACCATGCCAATTCCCTTTTGTCAGTCGGTAGATATTTGCATTCTCTTTAATGCTACCAAATTTCATACCTCTAGCTTTATCAATAAGCGAGACACAGGTACCTGAAGTTTTAAATTGTATTTTCAGGAAAGGCCAAACACTGAACTTTGACCGCAAATATCTCGAAAACGGTAAGAGATATCGAAATTCTGTTGCAAATTTTCATGCCGATATCTCATTTAATAAGAGAGATATTAACGTATGAATATTTAATTAGCTTTGATGACGTCATAGCGAATTTTCCCACGCTCATTGTGACTTTATTTATGGTCCGATTTCAAAAATTTTTCATATTCCAAATCAGACCATTAAAATCTTTCATCCTACTGTCTAAAATCTAAGATTGAAATATTTTTTTTGAAATGAAAACAATCGGGTCAAGGTCAACTTTTTTCGGGGTAGAGCTACGAAATTGACGCAGTGACATAAAATCTTGCATCTCCTTTTCTGAATCGAATGCTGAAAATTTCATTCCAATCGGACAAATAATAAGGAAGATATAGCGATTCAAAATTTTGGCGTCGTAGGTGGCGCTGCGCGCTTATAAGCGGTAATTTAGAAAATTAAAAAAATCAAATCTTGAAAATTTAATTTCGAATCGAACACTGAAAACAGAATAGTAATATCTTTAATAATGAGTGATTTCTGAGCCGTCACAAAAAAAAAAAAACGGATGAAGAATAATAATAATAATAATAAGAAAAGACAGTAGAATAATAAAAGGTTTCACAAGTGAAACTTGTGAAACCTAATAAGAAAAGACAGTAGAATAATAAAAGGTTTCACAAGTGAAACTTGTGAAACCTAATAAATAAGAAAAGACAGTAGAATAATAAAAGGTTTCACAAGTGAAACTTGTGAAACCTAATAAGAAAAGACAGTAGAATAATAAAAGGTTTCACAAGTGAAACTTGTGAAACCTAATGATAATGATAATAATGCGACTCATGCAACAAACGAATCCTACGCAGTAACACTTGTTTTACGTCCCACTTCTACCGTGATACTGGGCCCCGGTGTATATGCTCATTAGAACATACCATGTAACCCGGGATTTCTCGGTATTTAACCTAGCATCTTACCAATTTATCACATATTGAAATTTTATAGTGCAAGAAATCTGTAATTGATGCACATTGTTGTCTACACGCCTTGAGCATCATTCAAGAGACATAGGCTGCGAAATGCCCACAGAGTGCACCACACTTAATACTATTAATATGTCCTGATATATGGTAAGTGATACATTCTTTTTACACTTTCGTCGGCAAATAATATATGTGGCGACTACTACTCCAACCAGCACAATGCCATTTATTAAAAAGTAATCTATAAATAAATAACTCGAGAATCAATTTTATGCACAAGAAATATTGAGATAGTTTTCGAATGCATGAAATATGATTGGAGTTACTTTTTGGAAGTGAAGATGGAGTTATTGGATTTATAGTCATACATTGATTATTGTGAGAAAGTTGTGTGTATTTAAACTCCTCTAACAACATTCTGAAAATGTTCAATTGTTTTATTATTGCATAACAAATGTAAAACTTAAGAAGTACCCTTAGTGTGGAGAAATTCCTTACACAATTTGGTTTATTTATGCACAAATATTCAGTCATTTTCGTCCAATATGACAAAAAAAAAGAAGTAACCCCTTTAGTAATTTGTAATTGTATGCATTCGAAAAATATCTATAGTGTATGGACTGTATAGAGATATATTTACAGGTTATGTATAATCGACCTTTAAAGCCATATGCATTTATGTTTGATGGAACTGTGTCAAATGTTAATACACTTGCCAGATTTAGCAATGTATTGATTAGTTTTTATTAATTATTTATTATAATTATTTAGTACTAAATGTGGTACTGTTCAACCATACCAATGAGTGACCGCTATAATATTCATTCTCTTTACTGGTATGCATGTCCTTGTAAAGGTTGGTACAAGATTTTCAAGCACCACGAGATATGGTCCCGAGCGAAGAAAGGGGGCATTTCGAGGGGGCGAGAAAAGAGTGTACCAACCGACTTAGTACATGGTTAAAGTATGCGGTTAATGGAAAATTCTAATTGGTTTTGGGATTTTCCCCAACAATAATACAAATTCACTTTTCCATGAGATTTCAATATTCAAATTGTGTCCAGCAATATACTATGGATTTTAAATTAGAGGTCTTTCAAAATGATGACATTATGGATATATCCACCCAAAGTTTATTATTTTCATCGGGAAAATTCAAATGATAACACCTGTTTTAGTCCATCCAGTACCGACTCCGAGCTAGAAAAACAACGGTACGAAAAAATACCAACAAAAGACAAGACAAAACAATGTTTTTGCTATGAATGTTTGGAGAGCCTGGACACAAAATTGGAATTCAAAACCGAATACATCATTGGAGGAGTACTCTGTGGTACTTGTTTCTATTAATACATCGGAAACAGAGCTAAATTTTTGGTTATGCCGTTTTGTGAATGAGACACATCGTCAAGACGGTAAATGAATTTATCATTTATCTTTTAATAGTTTTTCATGAAATAGATAAATATTTTTAAAAACCTGTATCCTTTCGAAACCTGGTGAGATAATGTGAAGAAAAACATTCGAACCCACGATCTTTTCCATTTGAAACATTGAAACAAATACAGTTTAGGTCGAAACTAATACAATCTTAAGTACGAATTAAGAACATCTGTTGAATGTAATGCTCATTAAATGTTTAAATAGAATAACAATAGCAATTTTATATTTTCAGACTGTATTTGAAGATGCTGGAATAAATTCCAAAGTAAAAATCATTCCGGTAGCGTTTTATAGTTGTTCGACGCTTTACAATGCTGCATTTGAAGAACAAGAAATCATGCAGCGCAGTGGTCATAGGAGTACAGCTCTTCGAACGTGCAAGCGGCCATCGGAAACCACACTTCAGAATATATCTGACAGATTGCAACCGCCACCACCTTAAAACTCTGACGAAGGAGAATTTTCCGCCACTACATTTGCCGACTCTTAACAGTTAAACAACCGAAAATAATACACAAGATCCCTCTTCTTAAAGCAGTGTCTTAAAAATTGAAATTGCGGATTGCATCAACTCCATCAATTTAATTCAAAATGGGAAAGAAATAAAATTATCTTTGTAAATTAATTATAGACCTGGTGTGGTTCATGTATTTTTTCATCACTATCGGAATTAAATTAAAATCTATTCACAATCTTATGTATATTTTTGTCTTTATTCAATTCGACCTATAGTCAATTGGAGCCAAGACAATTTCTGGCAATAACTAGATTTGGTACGAGTGGACTCGTCGTTCTCTTCCATTCAAATGCAGTGAGGCGTAGAGCTCTTGACTTCGTGTGCACCAAGTGAAATATTGAAGGCAATGATCTATTGTCGAAAGGTGTGAACCAAGGCGTATTGGCACATGGTGAAAAAAGTAAACTGCGTCTTTCGTCGAATAGATTAGTCAGACGCTAATTGTTTTAAGGTCAGAGTTCACAGATTAAAACTCATAGTACTACTTGGTAGGAAACCTTTATAGACAAGATATAGATCAAACCGTTGGGGCTAAGACTGTCAGATTTAGTACACTTACTCGTCATGCCAAAGCATAGACGACTTTTGTTTTCAAGGTCAAAGGTCAAGGTACTTGGTAAGAACGACCTTGAAGGCATGATACAGATCAAACTTTTGGTGCTAAGACCGTCAAATTTGGTACCTTTACTTCTTATGCCAAGACAAAACGCCTATTGTTTTTCAAGGTCAGAGGTCAAGTTCGTAGTACTACTTTGTTTGAAACCCTTGTGGACAGGATACAGGCCAAACGGTTGGGCCTAAGACTTGGTACCTTAACTCCTCATGCCAAATCTTTGTACACTTACATCTCATGCCAAGACAAAGACATTTATATTTTTTCAAGGTCAAAGGTAAAGGTCGCAGTACTACTTGGTTAGAAAACCTTGCATACAGGATACAGAATGAACTATTGGGGATGGAATGATTTAACAATTTAAGGTGGGGGTCCATACTTTCAAAAACCTGTCCTTCTTTCTCTGTATACAGACGGTTATCTATTAATGTCTTTAAATGTGTGTTTTGTATGTATTGAATGTATTGAAATAGAGTTGATTGGAGTCTGTAAACCAATAAACCATTTCAAATTAGAGACCTGATCGTCCTAAATCATCGCGCAATTGCATTACTATCGAATATATTTCTGGTCTTTTATATGCTTGGCCGTATGTGCTTAATGGCTAAGCTTTACTTTATTTAAAACTTTATTTTGACACTTCACTTTCAGTGTATCACTTATTGTAAAAGAATTTAAAGTTTTTCAGTGTTTTTCTATCTGGATATAAGTTCAGCCTATGGTTTGGTAACAATGCTGAAAAAATAGATATGTAAATACTTACATGGACTGATCAACACATTATATGGCCCCGCTACTGTAGTATTATCTAAATAATAGAAAGAAAATAATTATTACAGTATTTGTCCTATAAAACAAAATCGGAAAAAATGTATCATGATAAAGGGCTTATCTTGTTTGAGGACCAACTATGAGGTGAAAAATCAAGTTTTACTCCCCTTGTTAGATAGACATTTCAGTTATTTGTGTATATGAAAACCTTCCTTTTATGAATATCACACATTAAAAGCAAACTTCATTGAAACCGTTTCCATAATCACAAACACTCACACTGGAGGTTGATCCAGTGACATTGTTCTCTTTACAATTGATGCTGATAAAATTCTATGATTGATTATCTTCTTTCTCCCTATCTATACATGTTTGTAAATGGTGTAAACTTTTGTAACATTTTATAAGGCGGTATTTATTTCATGAAGGTGTGTCACATAGATATTAGCTGACAACAGACACCACACCGTGTTCACAAGTTTTAAGGGCCATGTGGGCCAGAAATCAGAAATCAACTAGCCCACATCAAATTTGACTATTTCATTTTAATGTAACATACTCTTCTTCTTCCAGCTTTTCATACACACACTGTTCATCCTCACTTTCTTTCTACTCACTTTCATTCAAATTCTCCTCCCTCATTTTAAAAATTAGAGAATCCTCATTGACATCCTGTCTTATTATAGGTAATTCATTTTATTTGCATTTCATTTTCAAATGAGGAAATATTAGCAAAATTTTAGCTGCATAAAATTCTGAGATGTGTTTGTTGACAAAACTTTTCAATTTTAAGGGTTCGTTGATCATATTTTTTATTTTTATATTTGACAATACTGTCCAATTTGTAGCTCTCACATCGAGTTTACCGACGTCTGCGATGTATCTCCACATTTCCTCTGTTTACAAATGCACCGATTAAGTCAAGAGGGTGACTCAAATGCAACTAGATATCAACAGCAATAAAAAGCATCTCGTGGACTTCGACGAAATAGGACCAACGACTAAAACGGTGAGGGAATGGCTGGGAACGAGCGGAAATGTACGGCCGGCAAGTGGGCGATAAGAATTAGATGCTTAGGAGCTCGCTGAGATAATTTAAAGATAATTTATTAGCGGATGTTCAATTTAATTCCCATGTCATTACCTTAAATGTCAAGCACTCGTGAAGTGATGTATGATAAATCCCAAATATAAACGAATAGCAATATTAAGATAAGATCATAAGGCAGCAATAGACAACGCCAATATTTATCATTCTGTTAAAAAACCTCAACAAATTTGCTAAGTCTTTCTTAAATGCAAAAAAGAAGAAAATGTATTCTGATACACCAGAACATGTTTTCAATCACCAACTGAAATAATTACATATAACGAATGATTAATCGTGGATTTGCACATGCATTTACACATTAAACATGCATATCTATCTTAAATATATTCTGATCAATGGACGTGATTGTTCCCGAATGAGGAAAACTTCGAAAATATTTTGTATGAAAGGCAATATCTTGACGCAGTACAGAATTAGAAAACTCCGCGAAAGAAGACACTGAGATACATGCTTGTCTGCATACCAAACAAGGGAGACTTTTGATATTACTGAGACAAACCAATCAGTGTGCTGACATAAATTAATTCCCTTGCAAATGTTTGCCCTGTCTGTTACAGTGAGTCAAAATCTATGTTTCAGCACTAAAACTAATGCAGAAATTTCAAGTTTAATTTTATCCAGTACATAATGAAAAAGTAATTCATCTAATAACGAAACAATAGATATGATATCGAGTTGTCCTCCTTTGAACCTGAAAACTATATTGGAGTTTATCACTTCCGTGTTTTGTACTTGAATGTTTTGTTTCTAATGCTAGTTTCACCAAATAAGTTTTCATGATTGGTCTATAGAAAGAGTACGTGCATCTGCGTCCATGCAGCCCACATATGGGCAAGGTAACGTGTTATCTCTTCTTTGAATTTTCCTTTTCAATCTAATAATGCATTCTAAAATGTGGATTAATGCAAATTTATATAAATACTTTTTACTGAATGTACTGTAGAAATTCGGTAATTGTTTATACCTTAGAAAATACCAGGTAAGTACAAGGAAGTCGAAATGCAAACCAAACGTTTGTTAACTCTGAATGGCAGAGAACAGGTAGACTTCTTAGCACTTTGCGACCCCACTATTCTCCATCACCCCCCCCCCTTTTTTTTTTTACCCAGATCCAATTTTGTTACTGATAACAAATGGCATGTTTGTCCCATGATAACAAGACAGTCCTATTTCTAACCCGATTGTTAAAATTTTCCGTAGAAAATATATCATCAAAATGATATCCATCTTCCTGTCATTGGGATGACACAGTATAACCCAATGCTCGGTACCTGTTCTTGTGTTCTTAACAAAGATACGTGTAAGATTATTGTAATTGACACTAGAATGTGTGCCATGACTTTGACTTTGACTACGTCCCAGCTGTAAGCAATGCCTCCATGAACTTTTACCTATAGAAATACCTCTTCCCCATAAAAGTCGATATCCTAGATTTTCTTTTACTGTTTTATCTGAACTTTGGAGTCCATTTGGACCGGATATGTCATTAATTGGTTGTTTCACGTATATGGTAACGGCATCTGCCTGATATATTGCATAGATATTTCTACCTTTGCAGTGAAGCAGTTAGGGATCTTTTACGTGCTACACCTACGTGACACGGGACCTCGGTTTTTACTGTCTCATCTGAAAAACAGAACACCGGTGTGCCGAGGGAGAGAATCGAGCCTGGGACCTCTAGATCATGAGCCGAGAGCATTATCCACTAGGCCACACCGGCTTCTTATATGTGCTAAATAGAAATAAGACATTCTTATTATCATTATTACCACTGGATGACATAGCAAAACTCGCAATTTGTCTTAAATGATAATATGGCCAGTATTTAGTGACAGCCCTGCTTTTCAAAGAGGTCAATGGCAGGTAGATACATCATCAACCTTCGATATCCAAAAACTGGTCTCGCTTGGCCACCTTCACAGTGACGAAAACGTTAGTTTCAGGTATAGCTGAAAATGAAACTGATATAAATTGGAAATTCAAAACACTCACGTATACTGTTCGAATATGTTACCCTCGTCAAAGTAGTTGTTTTTGTTGGTGATATATAGTAAGGATGAGGCCAAGTCATTGGCAATACTTTAGTTGTTCTTTTTTCAGTAGTCGTTTCAAAGTCTTCGTTACTTAAGGAGTGAGATGCAGATAGTGATGTCAGTATTCCCGAATGGTCTGCAATGAATGCAATATTTTGTGGATAAAAAGAGCAGATAAAAATTAAAGTCAGATTCTGCAACATACTAACAGAAATAAACACATGCCTGTATGTTAAATAAGTTATGTGAACCTACCTAGTTTATAGTTTGTTGACGGTGTTGTAATCGCTGCTTGGGACATACTTAAGCTTGACTTCCTTGAGAGAATAGAAGACATCAGTGTGGACTGCGTCAATTTAGTTATGGTTTGGGTCATCGCTTCAGTTAAATTATATCTATAAATGTGTGACGTAGTCAACAATTTGGTCTTTTGTACTGAAGTTGTTGGAAGTATTGCTGTAGTTGGACATGAATAGAAGTATGAAAATATGTTAACACAATTTTTATATCAATATTTAAGAAAAACTATTCTATAATGCTGATAAATATTCTAGAATGCAAAGCAAATCCTATGAATTGAGCTTTGACCTGACTCAAGCAAAGAGAGGGCACATGGTATATCTGGCATAATAAAAAAATATTTAAATTTTAAGGGACGATTTAATGTAATCTCATGTCATGTGGAGCGCTGAAAAGATTAAATATTAACAAAACTAGATCAAGAAACCAAAATCCATAGCAGATGATAGATTAATCTTATGTAAGCTGAGGGAAAGTATACACTTTGCTGTGTATGAATATTAATACTATATGTTTGAAATGAATGCTCTTCTGAGAATGAAAATAAACACGAAGAAGTTCCTTGAGATTAATCCAATTTTAAAAGTAACAATATTGTGTGTACGGTCTGCATAAAATTAATAAATAACTTTTAAATCTGGTGAAACCGGGTGTCATGGCGGATTGAGCGTTTTCCTATTTGCATACATCTTTCGTAAAAGTAGAAATCTCTCAAACTTGGTTAATATACATTGTTGAATGCATTACAATAAAAACGATACAGTGTCATTTTTTAGTTCATGTCGTAAAAGGTCGATTATCATTTTGGAAGGAGGGACCTAAAGCAGCAAGCGATAACTATATCGAAAAAAAAGAAATCTGAAAAATAATCCCTGAAATTCCATACTTTCCTTTACATGTCCTTGTGTGTTGTGTAAGGTCATGTCTAGTAGCTTAGCCACTATGGCAAATGCATGAAGAGATATGGAAAACGGCCAAATGATTAGAAATTAGGAGTCCATTAACTTTAACAGAAAACTATGTATTTCTAGTGTATAGCCTTCCGTAGCCAAAGGTCGCACAGTGGTACTGAAATGTTGAAAGAGATTAATGTAAGATACATCACCCTACTTTCATATTTACGGAAGCAAATTTACTTTTATTGCACGGAAGCCGGCAAACACAGAATTAAAATTAAAATTTTACTTTTGACTGTGGTTGTGCGATGACGACAGTAATGCAGATGAAAATTAGGATACTCTTGTATTGTTTTCACGAAAAAAAAACATTGTGTAAATTGCTGGTCAGCGATAGTAATACTTCCTTGTATATAAAACTGTTATATCTAAGGGAAATGTATTATTAAAGGGAATGTGCTTGTAACAGCTGATATTTCAATTTTTATCTTGTTTCCTTTGAATCCTTAGATTTACATATTAAATGCTTTTACTTCCATGACAGATATGCATGAGCAATTTGAGTACATAAACAAGTGCACGATCATTCTGCGATATGTACAATGATTTCTCAATGAGAGATAATAGTCTGATAAATGAAATATCATATGTGAAATGACTATATCCTAACAGCAATGTAATAAGTACTTGCATTTTATATGATTTATATTTTGGAGTAGCAGTATTTTAAAATAAAATCGATTCTGGTTCATGTTTGGTTTGTAGAAAGCAGAGATATGGCCGCTAAGTTTTTGGATATACTTAACCCTCAGCCATTTCAATACAGACATCCATGTATTGGTATGAAGGGTTTGGAAATCATTACTATAATCCTCATCCTTACGTGTTGAAATTTTGTAGTAACAATTATTTTCGTGGTATGTAAATATTTCAAACCTCTCAAAAATTACTATTAGCCCCCTTTTTGCTTTGGTCGACTTTCATAATACAAATGTATTTTTTTCTCTCTCTCTCAAACATATACTTTTCCATTGAAGATGTATTCCTGGTTTGGTGGTTTGTATCCAGTTGGAGGACACTTCCATGATTACTAGATGTGAATCTGAAGTGATAGTAAAAGCCTCTCTCTTTCCACATTGCTTAAATAGGCAACGCCCACTTATTCCATCAACAATCTGTTTTAGATATATAAAATATATATAAAGTTTTAAATTTTGACTCGGACTATAAATGCAAGTGTCATATCTTACTTATGAGAGAACTGATCTAGATGCAACATTAGATATAACTCTATATCTCATAATGTATCTGTATTTACATCAATGTCGTTCAACTTCCAAATGACTTCCACTTACCTCAAAGATGTCTACACATTTAATATTCCTTGGCGACCCCATCTCAAAATGGGAAAATTGAAGAAATAGCGATGATACTTTATCTGTATGTATTTGCCACACACATTTTGTGTGTGGGAAGAAACCTCCAGCCCTCTTTATAGTGAGTTCTATTTTACCTTCTCGATGTTTAAATCTTTTTCCGCACGGTGTTTCCTCAGTCAACACTTTAAACATATCAAGACATTAGAATGATCCTCATCAATCATTGGTTTCTATTTAACAACAATAAACCTATGATACTGTATTGTTAACATTATATAAATAAATATCATTTGGTGCATAATAGCTTTTATCGAAACCGTTAAGCATCGATATCAAAGAAGTTTTCAAATCCACCGATACTGCACATTTGAGACGTTTCACTAGTCAGTAATATGCTTAGTTTGTAACATAAAGCTCCCGGAATCTAGAGTTCCATTGATGGCTCCTCAGTATTAAGAGAGGAAAACCGAGACCCGATGTCACGGTAGATATGCCTCGCTACAAAATCCCTTCCTACTACAGATATATAAAGATTCGAAGAAGTCCTCCAAAGGGAAGTCCGGTACATAAAAAGGAACACAAACACTCTGTACTGCAAATTTTCGGTCTCACGACCTGACCTTTATTAAGCAATTTTACAGATGTATAGTTCTGTGACGTTTCAGAAATAAAAGGGATTTTTTAGTGATATTTCACTGTATGTTTACTATGACAATCCGGAAGCCATTTCAGATCGGGTTCGGAGTTTTAACAAGATTTAATCTGGCACCTTATCTGTCCTGCAGTCACAGAATTTTATGTAATTGATTGGCTGATCTTCTGTAGGGACTATTATTTCAATGTATAAGGGGCTGTGAAGGGATTGCATTATTTGACCAATCTATAAATACATTTTGGTTCTTCTGCAAACATATAATTTTTTATTAACCTCAAAATCTTTCTTGAGTAAAAATTTAATGACATGTCGTATACATTTGATTCCTTTCCAGCAAGATGTTCTCGAAGTTAAGGCTAGTGACCTATATTTAAGTTTTAAAATCTGATAGAGGAGTGGCATACAAACATTTTGTTATATGGGTCATGTAAAGTAAAGATATTGAAACTTTCGTAAATCTTGCTTGAAATTTGGAAAAAAAAAACACTTGGAACTTTATGTAAAAATAATAACTATTTTTTGACTGAATAAGAATATGAAGCACCCAACCCCTTGTCAGACTATAGGTTTGAAGGAAGAAAATGCTATACTACTTTGGATTGATTATTTGAAAAGGCAGAGAAATGTGGTCCTGTACAAAGCCATTGCCGTGAAGTTATAAGAGCCCAATAATTTTGGTAATATTAACAAATAGCGAAAATGAATAAATTCAAAATATATCTTTTTATATAAAAGTTTTTGTAAAAAAAAAACCCAAGCAAATTAAAACAGAAACCTAACATACAAACACAAGCAAAACGAAACATTAAATATCACCTAAATACCAAGGGAATGAATTTAAAAAGAACAATCTTACCCAGGGATAATAAGTATCCAATAAATATGAAAACACTCTTTTGTCTGTACATATTTTACATTATCTAAACATAAATGAAATAAAATTGATTGATACACTACTTCCTTATTTGTATTTTTATACCAATTGTCATTTACATACGTGCTCTTCCTCTCATATAGTTACAGTCAAGTCTTTAGCAGAGTGATTACCCTTAATTGATAATATTAAAGAGTTATTCCAAGTACCATATGCCCTGTGAGGACATCTTCTTGGTTAAACATCAAGGCGCATATTGAACCCCTTCTTCCTGTGCAGATGGGCAGAATGCTGCAGTGGATAGGTGCAGGCGATTAGAATTCGATTTACGGATTGCAGCACTAACTTTAGCGTTAATCCACAATCAACCAACCATTGTCCTTCGTGATAATGGACCGACCGTCCATTTACATTTCTGTTTCATCCCGGTATTAAGAGGTAAAGAGAAAAAACATAGACTAGCTAAAACTCCAGGAAAGTGTCTAAGACTGAACGAAAGTGGATACGAGACAGCATAATAATATTTTAACATAATTTAAAAAAAAGTAAGCAATACGATGATCATGGAGTTTTTATCGCTTTCAATAATTTTTATATAACCTCACTCTTCGATTACTTCTCATATATGGTGACGGTGTTACATAGTAGTTTTTCCCCTATAGTGGTCCCCCACCCCTGAAAAAATGGTTATATAGTAGTTTTTCCCCCATAGTAGTTTTCCCCCTTACGTAACGGTTTGGAAATTACACACATCGATGGTATTATAGTTAATGGGTTTCTATATACTGTTAAGTGTTTTGTTTGTGCGCCTGTGTGTGTTTATTTTTTTATTTTTTTTTTATGTCTTAATTTACAAGTCTTGAAAACTTTTTATATATTTACCAATGTATGCTATTTTCTTCTATTATTTCATTGTAAAAATTGCCATTTAAAAAATGGCTGTATAGCCAAATTTCCCCCGGGGAAAAACTTCTAAATAGCCATTTTTCCGGGGGAAAACTACTATATAGCCATTTATCGGGGGGATGGCTAGGGGAACAACTACTATATAACAACGGCAACTGCCTCATGTATCGCATAGAAATTTATCTCTTTGCAACGGACTCACTCTAAACATTGAGGGATCTTTTATGTGCCACTGTTACCTTGACATGGGACCTCGGTATTTTACTGTTTCATCTGAGGACATCAGTGTTCCCAGGACCTTGCTACTTCCGACGTAAAGCATTTTCCGTTTTCCACTTTTGACTGTCTTAGTCTTTTTCACTTATGCATAGTCCAGGATTGCTGTGTTGAAATGGTTGTAACTTTGATTGAAAAGATAGTATTCGAATATCGGAAATATGAGTGATATGGTAAATCATTTGGTATAGGTACTTACAACACAAGACTTACAAGAGTCCTGAAATACCCATTTCTGTATATATAAACTATTTATATATTGATTCCTTCACCACTGAATCGTTTTCTGTGTAATGCTCCCAATCGCGGTACATGCATTGTTGTAGTCATTCTGTTTCCTATTACTGCTCTAGTGCTTACTCGAGGAGGTACAAGTACTTGTCAACACTTCATACATGGACACACTTCCTTATTCTCAATCATCTGACGGGAATATTAAACATTTGTATACTAGTCATTCCGAGATTTTAATTCATCCATTGATCAACAAAATTGAGAACCATGTTATTTTAATTAATTTAAGATGATCCAAGTTGAGGTTCTCTTAATTGCACTGCGTTTACTTTTGAATGTAATACATTTTTATTGTATTTCAAGATACTGTGAAATTTGACAACATACCATGAATCACGTTTTCAAAATTGATTGATTTGCTTGATAATATTTACGTCACTGCCTTGTGCACCTCGTAAAATTAATACATTTTGCAAAGGATCTACGCCTACCGTGAAATGGGACCTGCTATTATACTATCTCATCCGAAAGATAGAACACCAACAACATAACACAAACTACATTATTATATACCTGAAATCTGACAATTTCTGACCAGAGTGTACAAGTCTTTCTTTATATTTAATAGAAAATGCTGAAATATCTGTCTTTTAATTGGTATGAATTCATTGCATCCTAATCCTAATCAGTATAAGAGAATGTCATAACCAAACTCATCTTACATTTATATTTCTAGCATGTTGTAGAATACACCGTTTCTTTATTGCAAATATGTTCAGCATAATTGATATCTGGGCTTTGTCAGAACTGTAAACACTATCAATGTTTAACTGTAGCGGCAGGTTAATCCATTTGTATAGAATTTTATTTTCAATCTGACATCCGGTGTTACTACTTGATGATTTATTATCTTCTTTTCCCGGATCTGTTTTTCGACTTTCTTAAGGGAAGTCAAGTGAATTTCAGTCACGGTTTCTGGTGGGTCAATTATATATGTGTAAATTTCTATGCAACGAATTTTGCAGATGTAGTCCTACAAAGCTCTGTCCTAAGATTGATATTTTAGTTCACTTTTTCGTTCTTTTTGTTTGAATACTGCTCTTCAAATATTAATATAATATGAGAATTCCAACCATTCGGCCACGAGCATCACTGAAGAGACATAAGTTGTCGAAATGCTCATCTGGTGCACAAATGAATAGGTATATATGTTCTATATTTCTTCTTCTTCTTCCTTTATAGTGCAGGACTACAGCTGTAATATCTTCGCACTTATTTATTTATTCTATGCCAGAGGTTTGTGTCTAGATTTATATGTATTTCGTATAGAAATTAATGTTGAAGTGAAAGTTTTGAAAACTCACCAGATATTTTTCTTCTTTTGTGTAAATTTACATGTAAATAATAGGAAAAAGTTAAAAAAAAAATTACCAGACCAAAGCTAATTTTACCAGATTTTGTCTGGTGATCTGGTGACTTTCGGATCGTTTGACTGTGAATGACATTTTTTTTGTAAAATTAATTGAATGAACGTTTTATTTTTATGCCATATTTCCCAAAGTTGAAATAAGGCGCGGGTAAATTGACAGAATTTCTCTTGTCACCATGCCTGTCTATCGTTCTGTCGGAGGTCAACATGTATTATGGATTTCTATCTTAGAGCAGAAACATTTCACCTATCAAATGTCAAAGGGGTGCAAAGGTGGAACTCATAGGACTTCGCTGTCACGACCGGAGAGTGAATCTGTCTAGTCAGGAAAGCTCCTGTTACATTCGACAATATCTTTAAAGATCGCATTACTTTTTATCGTTGCGGTAGCGTTATTTCAATATATTTGAAATCTTTGGCTTACTTCTGAATTCGGAGATATCATATACTCTACATCAGCGGACTCCCATTTACGTGTATATGTGTATATATGAAAGGTAATTTTAAAAGCCGTTCGGCGGCTTCGCCTAGATTATAAAGCATGCTTCATATAAAATCACACAATGAGGACACCCCCCCCCCCCAAAAAAAAGTTTGTTCTTATGGCGGACATGTATTCCAGCAAAGTAAAGTTATTATTTGAAATCTGTGGCACGTTACTTGATTCAAATGTGAGAATATCACACAATACACATATGCACGGCATTAGAATAACATTTCTTGTGGTTTGTTTCCTTGCTGTGACCCATGCGGTATGCGTTGTAAGCTAAGCTACAGTCTATATTTTTCATATCTGCACATTAACTGAGGTTAGCTTGTGTAGAGGATGTAATATACCTACCAGACAACAATCTTAACACAGGTTTATTCAGTATTGGATTTTCGAACACTTAATTCCCACAAAGAAAAGATACTACACGAACAGTAAATGATACAAGAGAAATAGTAGAATAAGAATGGTGGAATGTGATATAGCGTAACTTATAGTCATGGTCATAGTTATGAGCAAGAAACATTATCTTTATGCCCTCGGATCGATAAATGGGGACATATTATTTTTGCCCTGTCTGCCTGTTTGTTTGTATGTCTATTGTCAACTTTAACCATTGCGATAACATAAGAACTATGAATTATAGAGACTTCATATTTTGCATGCTTTCTCTACTATACAACCACTTTAAATTACACCAATGTCATAGACCGCTGGATCTTTAACCTACATTTCAAACTTTGCCTTTCATTTTGCCGCCAGGCATTCGTATTTCAAACACACATCTTGTTAGAATGTGCAGTACAGACGAATGTTATATATTCAGATAACTTCTGACATAGTCTGCAATTTACTCGGTCTTGTATTCTATAGTTATTACATAACTGCTTTGATTGTTGTATGTACCGCAATTGAGAAAAATACTCTTCTTTTTATAACCGAACTTGACTGTAGATCTATAGAATCATAAAAAAGGCATCAAACGTGACATCAAGGATTACTTTTATTAGCTCTCTGCTTCGATTTATTGCTTAGCTAACTTTTTCTGCCCTTTTACTTTAAACTCTGCCTTTCAAATATTTATATAGCATCAGCATCATCGGCCATCGGCATCACTGAAGTGACATAAATTGTCGAACTGATGCAAAACCTATACCGTATACATGTCCTAACATTAACTGATTTTGTGTTTTGCACTTTTTGACCGCCTCAATAAAACATTATTAACATTAGTGTCATGAAGTTTAGCTTCCTTGTATGCATCTGTTTATTCCATGGAATGTGAGAATATAATGTAAAAAAGCATTGGTCACGTATTGTCAAACTCTGTTGTTCATATGTATTTCCTCAACTGAATGTTAATAATTAATTATGGGATAACTTTGAAATGGGTACCTGGTCTCACCTCTGAATTTCAGGGGTCCGTGCCCACTGTGGTACATTGTTGTTAGTGCCATAGTCATGTGACACCAGTTATTTTCGTATTTTAAAATATTCAAACCTGCCTGTACCAAATAAAACATACAAAAATTGAAGGACATCTTTACAAATAATTTCATTTAGAGATTACATTTCATACTGTGTCGTATTGATTTTATAGCCCATTATCACTGTAAAACTAAGGAGTATCTCCCCCATGCATAGTTCTGTCCTTAGATTGATTCTTTGGGTCATTTTAGGTATAATACTGCTCTTCAAATATTTCTTTATTATGGGAAGCCCAATCATTCGGCCACGAGGATCACTGAAGAGACATACGTTGTCGAAATGCGCATCTGGTACACAAAATTAGAAGGTATATATGTTTTTCATTATTAAGGACACGAATTGTTAATCCTTGAAGAAACCTTGAAGTAAAAAGGTCGGTCTTTCCAACTTGTCAACGCCTAAATCAAAACCTTTTTATTTCCCAACAGTTGATTTACAAGTACCTTGCTTTTGCATCGCACATACTATGCTTAAAGTATCATTGTGGTGATAAACGAATTTACCGCCTTTAACGTCCGGCTGTGCCAAATGTATTTAGAGGACAAGGGGGAAGTCAAGTATATGACACATTATCTGAATCTTTATGTCCGACAAAATGCTTATCTTCGACTCGATGTATCCGTTTTCTGGCAATTGTTTTCATTCCTGAATTTATCAGGCTACACAACATCTCATAGTAAAATACATGGGCTGATGGTTGATTGACTCCCTATTGGTAGTTCCTACATCAAGTCCTGCTGTTGGTTTGTCGAATTCTAATGTTTCAATTAACGCAAAACAACCCTCTAAAAACTGGGGTCACTGTGTACATGACTATTAATTTACGTCTCACTTCTGCTTCAGGTGTATCAGTTGCAAAGGTCAAAATTTCTGAGCAATACGTAAGGCATATTGTCACATTGAAGTGTTGTAAAGCTGTTCATACAATCTAAATTACAAGTGGTTCGATAACGCTGCCGGTGAACCGGACTGAACAAGAGACAGTACTCAGTCCAATTGTCAATTATTCAAAATATTTACTTCCAACATTCTTTGTTAGTTTTAGAATTTGCAACTTGTGAAAAGATTCAACTTGAAGTTGTGTAATTGAGTAGATAGGATATGGCATATGGTATTCGAACCACAGTTATAAGTCATTTTTTACATCCATTACTTCTATTCATCATTGATATTTCAATGTCGGGGTAGGATGGTCGTGTGGCATCGAACTTGATTACAACAATTCAACGCATTTGTGCCATTCTCAGTATCATTCTAATTAATGAGATATTGGCAAATAAATGCTTCGCGATTATATATATATCACTGATATAGTGACGGTATACACCTATTTCCTTTCCTTAATAATTTGACTCATACAGCAGACCCACACCAACTAAAAAGCAATGCACCAATTACCGGAGACAAGTGCACTTTACTGGTACGTAAAATTATAAGGGAAACTGCACGAGCATGCCTTTTAAGCGGCATTCTAAAAGGCAACAAAGGCTAAAACCGTGGGTTTTTTTTTCACATTTATCCCCGCCTCCTTATCCCTGAGACAAAATTAAAACAGATCTCAAAGTTATAAGAAATATATGAATAAAATTTCGACAATATTTATAAAAAAGCAAATGAATAATAGGCCACACAAGAATTTAAGCAATATTTCTGCAGTGACTTATTTAAATAGGTCCTTCGATTAAGGTCAAGGTTCAATTCAACTGATTGCAGTGCCAGTGTTGTTCGGTGGATGATGTGCTCGGCACGTGATCAAGAGGGCCCCGGGTTCGACTACCACTTTAGACACACCTGTGTACTGTCTTTAGGATGAGGCTGTATAAACTAAGATTCTGTGACACAGTAGATCCCTTCGAATGAGTACTTGAAAAGTATACATTTCTGTGCAATGCATCAGGCAGACGCCGTCTCGATATACGTGAAATAATTAAAATAATCCTGCAGTGATATAAAACAATATCAATTTGAGGAATAATTGTGTGAAAATTGCTAAAGATCTATCACAAAGAATTAACCAATGTCTGCAGCTACTTTTCAAAAAAGATCATATGGTCTTTGGTCAAGATTATGACACACTTGCATGTTCTGAGAAATATCTTTCTATCACAAAGTGACTTTTAGCCCGAGTAAGCTCGGAAGAGGGAGATATTAAATACATGATTAAACTTCAAATACATTTTTAAATCCGATTGAAGGGGAACAACAACATATTTGACGTAAATTCTACAGTCTACAGTGACTTTATATTTTGTATGCAGCATAGTGATGGCATGAAGTATCAAGTTTGTTGAAGAGAAGAAAGGGAAGAAACACTTTGCCCGGCCGAGAAAATCGACATTTAATTTTCCTTTTTTTATTTTCAGAAATCTTTAATGATCTCAAAATAGTTCCTATCCTCAACAATAACTAATATATTTTCTTATTCCTCATGACAAGACAATTTGTATAGTTAAAAACTTCGGGATCCACAGTCCTCCTCATTTCAGAAATCTTCGACTATCTCAAAACTTGTTAAGATCCCCTACCATACAATATATATTATCTTTTATTCATGAACACACGGTTTGTATTGTTCATATCCCCTCCATATATTTTTATTCCTCATGACAAAAAAAGGTGTATGGTTAAATTCGGGGGTCATTCCCCACCACCTCAGTTAAGAAATATTTATTTAAAAAAAGATCCCTCACAGCTTAGTTACAAAGGTCAAGATTTGTATGCCCCGCATCAGGCAGATGCCGTCACCATATACGTGAAATATTCGTGGTGTGACGTAAAACAAAAATCAATCAATCAATAAACAATTTATAATTTTGCTTTCATGACCGAATTTCATATCGGTTTGTTCTTACTAAAAGCTAATACAGGTTTTGTATAAATGTGTGTATTTGCATTCATCACTCTTGTATATGCCATTCCAATACATTATACTCCATGGATACGTAGTTTGTAAATAGTAACCATTACTAATGGGCATTTTGAATTATTCTTATTACTACTTTGATTAAATACTATATTTCTCTTTGTTGATAAAATGCTTCTCATTACTGGGTCAATTTCAGTGTTAACCTATCTTTGATAACTTATTTTTAAAGTCTTGTGAGATGTTTTATGTATATCATCATCATTATTATTCTTACGACGTTTTATGCATTCACCTTTAACGAATCCCCTAAAACTGAGCTAGGTTGCGATTGCTCGAGATATTCATTCGAATAGCCACCAAAGAAACAACTCTTTTACCTTTAAAAATCTTTATGATATTTGTAATTTCTTATGGCACAATGTAACACACGAAACATGTGGGTCAATATCGCTCACCTTAAAACTTATATAAAATACCTTGGCAGAGAACTCATCTATCTGAACTTACTTGTGCACAATGTGATTCAGGTAATTACTTTGGATAAAGAGTAGTTGATTTTCGTCATTTTTCATCAAAATCCATTAACTGGTACAGAGTACATCACTCGCAGCTGTATAAAGTATTCAATTGTTGGATTGTTCTGTTTAATATGAAAATATCTAATTTAGCATTTGTTAGTTAATGATTTAAGTAGTCAATTGAAGCTAAGTATGCCATGCATTAAAACAGACCTACTTAAGTAAGCATAACAACATTAAATTTGGATTCCAAATCAATATAATTACATTGACTGCTATTCTATCAGTTAAATCAGACAATAGCTGCGCTTCAACAGTATATGTGTTCCAATCTACAAGGATAAAATTAAACCAAATTGGTGCAGCTTATATTGTGTAAATTACGTAATTATGGTGGATGTCACTGGTCTGCAGGGAATTCTTACTCATTCAAGACACCAACATTTACTTCTCCGAGTTTATTATTTCTTTTTTGTTATGTATACTGAATCACAATATTCTTTATAGCGCTGTAGAACGTGGTTAAAAGTTACAATTAAAAGGAAGCCTTTTGCATTTACAACTCACAAATATAGAAACATCTTATCATAAAGCTTGCACGTTCATATAACTTTTACATTTCCGTCTAGTTAAATACACGACAACTATTATACCAAAGAGCATCACTCCAGTTATTGACAAGTAATCTACAAACAACAGCAAATATCTCATTATTTTATCATCAGCAATGCATAAGGAAGTTTCCAAATGTTTAATACAGTTGCCAGCAGGCTATGCATAAGATATAGTTAAAATCCATATATGTATATTTGTATCTCTTGTAGATATCTATTAAGTATTCCATATTTTTGCTCCATTTCGCAGATACTGAATATGACTGAATAAATTATTATTCTGCAAAGAGAGTATTGTTCGGAGAGGATTAATATTTTTTTAAATATTGAAATTTTAAAAAAGCAAAATTATTGAACAAAGTCTGGTAAATTTAAACAATATCTATTTTTTGGAAGCGATATATTTCAATTTCTTGAAAAATACATTGTAACGCAGTCCGAGCGGTCTAGGCACTGGTAAATTAATCCAAGTAACACATAATGTATCAAAGGGCTTATTAGTTAGTTAGTCCACATAATCCGAGCGGTCAATATATAGTCTACTATAGTTCCAGACCCGTTGAAATGATAATCCGTATTTAAAGTTCACTAGTTTACTTACACACTGATTGATGATATGATATTATCCAACATGAAAACAATAATGAGCATATAAGATGATAAGTCTAAAATGAATATATAAGTGACATGAACTATACAACATTCAAAGATAACAGCCTCCGTTCGAGATCGGCGCTGCCTTATATAGATTCAAGGGACTGAAATTATACCCTCCTCACAGAGGGGAGTTAAACCATAACCTCCCACGGTGGGGAGTAACACGATATATTACACAAGTTAAATTACCTAGACCTACTCTGTACCACATGATAAAAACTCAGAAATACAATAACTAAAACTATTAATAAACATGATATCAAAACGAATTAATGTGAATAAAGATGAATATACATGACAACAACAAACAAGTTAAAAGGAATTCGCTACAACATGATATAACAACGTTATATTTGTATATGGCATTGACATTGCCGGCTGGTATTTAAAAACCTATAACTATGTTGAATTATATCTCTATATTATGATATAAATCTACACATTGTTATCATATGGGGTAAATATTTACGCCGACTGAAATTGAGTAAATACATTCTAAAACTTCTATCGGATGCATCGAATAACCCAGGCAACGGTGATTCTTCTTTCTTGTTAACGAGACTATGTTACTAGTATCGATATGAAAATTGTCTGATATCATAGAAATATCGACCAAAACAGTTGATGTTCCTTTTATATCAACACCTTTCACGACACAGAACTATGGTTTATGTTATTTGGTCCGAAAGACAAGACACATACGGGGCCGATCTGACTGAATCTGGATTTTCACCGGATCCAGATACTTGGAACTAATTTGATAGATAATTATGAAAATAAAAATTACTAAATCTAATTTAACAATTTTAAGTGCCTTTAGAATAATACGTGATTTCCATTTTCTACGTAATTATGTTTTGAATTATAGAGTGTGGTAGACCAAACCAGAGAATCTACCTCTTTACGACGACCACTTGATGAACGTCGACGTCTAGTGCAGTACCATTCTGCTGTAGTCACAATCTCTAGGTTCTTACCTACCATATATATCGATTGACCACGTGATACTTGCCAATGAATCTCTTCTTCTATAACAATGATTGAAAATAAATCAGGCTTAGTACTTGAAAATTGATGTTGTCTGCACCATGACTAACACATTGGTTTAATAAAAATTGTCCTCTTTACATAGCAGTCAAGTAAAATAGCCATGCAGTTACAAATATTGGGTTAAGAGTGTTTCAGTAAATTTACATGGTATAAATATCTTCTTAAAGAATCCTGCTGATGTATCAAGATCTGCGAAGAAATTAAATAAAACATTATTTGTTATGAAGGAATAAAAGTATGATCATACGGAAATTATTTCACAGTTGGCGAGCATTGGTTTGGAGTTGTGTTTAGCGTCCTTCTGCCCCTCCTTAAATGAGTCCGAACCTGATTGTTAGAGTTTTCCGAAGAAGATAAATCCTCCAAATCCTTCCTTTCTGTCATTGGGATGGGACAGTATAAACTGAAGCTCTCGGTGCCTGTTCGTCTATTCTTTACAAAACTTGCGTAAAACTATTGTGATTCCTGACACCAGAGTGAGTTCCATGATCTTGAATAATGATGACATCCCATAAGGCAACACCCATGTAACACATTATCATAAAATTCTCCAGTCCATAAAAGATTTGTAGCAACACGGATGTGATTCATAAACGTGAATTTGATTGATGGGTTGTGTTATTCGCTTTCAACATCGCAATGACCCACAGAGATATCTCGACCACGTAAAGGTCGGACACTTTGGTATTCAATTTAGCCATCGTGTCGGGCACCTAGACATTCTTGGTGTGTATCTTATGATAGGTGTTAAATAGAAATAAGACATTCTGATTTTCAGAAGTAGTATCACGACTGGATGACATGGTTGAGTACGTAGTTTGTCTTAAACTTTTGACCCAATATTCTTTTGACCCAATATTCAATCGCAGCCATAATTTCCTGATATTCCTAACTTTCCATACATCATAACCAGAATATCTCGCTCTTCGATGTCCAAAAGGTGATCTCGATTGGCCATCTTCACAGTAAATACAAACATTAGTTTATTGTATAGGTGAAAATGAAACTGGGCTATATTGAAAATTCAAGACACTAGCACTGTCCGGATAGATTACCATCATCAATCTAGATTTCTTATTTTTTATTTTTTTTTTTCTTGTGATGTATAGATATGATAAACCCAGGTTGTTATCAATACTTTAGTTGTTCTTTTTTAAGTATTTTCAATATCTTCGCTGCTCAAGGTGTGAGAGGCATATTTTGATGCCAGTATCTCCGAATGCTCTGCAATATTTTTGTGTATAAACAGAGAGGATACAAAGCAAACCATATTGAAATCAGGTTGTGCAACATAGTAGAAGAAATAAATGCATGCATATATGTTCTTTAGGTTATATAAACCTACCCAGTTTATGGTTTGTTGACTTTTGTTCTTTGTTTGTCCCTTTGGGCATACTTAGGCTTGACGTCATTGAGAAAATAGAAGACATCAGTATGGATTGTGTAAACTACATCTTGGTCATTTGTGGTAGTGAAGAGGTGGTTAGGAGTGTTGCTGCAGTTAAACATGAATATAAGCATGAAAATGTGTTAACACATGTCATATGTATTTATTTAACAAAAACAATTCAATGGTATGTAGAGCTGTCGAAACGGGACAAATACAACCCCCCCCCCCCTTGCCACAAAGTTGATATATCTGAATCTTATGTTAACATGCTGTCAATAGAGTAAACAGGAAACGCCTACTTATTCCGTTAACAATCTGTTTTAGGTATTTTAAAGATATGTTAAGTCTTCAATCAAACAATGAATGTACAAACAATTATGTATCGTAATACTTCTCTTACGATATATTTGTGCGCCAAGGTCAAGGGCGTAAATTTGCTAGCATTGTTAGATGTTTAGGATAGAGCAAATATCAAATCACATGTTGTGTATGGGAAGAAACCTCCTGTCCCTTTCTTTATAGGGAGTTCTATTTTACCCTCTCGATGTTTAAATTCTTTTTCCGCATTGTGTTTCCTTTGTCACCACTTAAAACAACAAAATATCCGTATGGTCCGTGTCAAGTCATTGTTTTCTGTCTTAGAAAAATAAAATAACCCCATATGCTGTATGGTTAACATTACATAATTAAAACTCATTTGAGGCATGATAGGTTCTTATCAAAGCGTTTCAAAAAAGACGTCGCAGACTCCGCTGATACTGCGAATTTGCGACGTGTATGCCAATGCATTTATTCCTTCACATGACTTGGTCAGTAGTTTTCCAGCGCAAATATTGCGCCAGCTAAGCCTAGTCAGTAAGATACTGTACGTGTACTTATTTTAGCGGGATTCATATTTTAGCGGAATTAGCGCTGTTCAAAGTGCGCTAATTCATGACTACGCTAATATAAAATACATGAGATCGATAGAAATAAATGGGCACTTCCGTTTCAACTCTATAGTTATGTCTATCAAATAAATATCAAGAACAAATTCATCATTTATTTTGATAAAGCATAAAGAGGACACAAGTAACGATCGATTAAAGATGTTTGCATTACCGGACACTGTCGATATGATTATCACAAAACCAACGCAAGAATTAAAAAAACGTGGTTTGAAGTTTAGGAATTAATCCCCCGCTAAGAATATTGCTTCTACAATGCCGTCTATTACGTAATTATAGACAAAGAGCGGTCAGCGATACAAGTAATTTATCTTATATCAACTTATGAAAACAATGGCTTCGTCCGTAAAACGTAAGAATGGCATTTTGTTTTCTATATGTCTTTCTTTTAAAAAATTATTACTTATCATTATAACTATGTGTTTTGCTTTCAATGATATGGTAGGTTATTGGATAAACATGGATGAAATGAGGTTGTATTTGATTCACTGCATATACTGTGAGTAAGGTAATTGACCCGACGCTTGTCATCCATTAATCATTTAGGATCATTAAGCCACAGGCATCACTAAAGAGACATAAGGTATCGAAATGCGCATCTGGTGCAAAAACTTATAACGTATATATATTCTAATATTATATGCATTTGATTATCTGTTTTGCACTTTTTGACCGCCTCCATAACACTTTTTACGCATTAGTATCTTGAAATTCCGTTTCCTTGTATGTATCTGTTTGTTTCATTGAATGTGAAAATATAATGTAGAAACACATTAATCGCGTATTGTTAAAGTCTGATGTTCATATATAAATATAAAACATATATACCTTTTAATTTAGTGCAACATATGCGCATTTCGACAATTTATCTCTCTTCATTGATGCTCGTCGCCAAATGATTGAAATTCTAAAAATATATAAATGTTTGAAGAGCAGTGTTGAACCCAAAATGACCGAAAAGTGAACCAAAGAATCTATCATGTATTTCCTCAATTGAATGTAAATAAATTATGGGATAACTTTGAAAAGGTACTTTGACCGATGTACTTTAAACGTTCAAACCTGCCAGTACCAAATCAAACATGCAACAATTGCTGGACATCTGTACATTTATTTTTATTTAAAGACTACATTTGATACTGTGTCATATTGATTCTATAGCCCATTGTAGTCACATTATCTCTGATCTTGTACACCTTAAACAACCGGCTGTGTCAAATGTACTTGAGGGGCAAGGAGGAAGTCAAGTAAATGGCACATTATCTGAATCTTTATATCCGATATACTGTTTATCTTCGACCAAATATATCCGTACTCAGGTGTAAAGATGATGGATAAATCCAAACCATAAGTCTAAAAATCATGGAACCAGAGGATATACAAAATCAGTGAAAATGATTTGTTTTCAATTTCAGGTAATTGTTTTCATTCGTGAATTCATCAGACTAAAGGTATAGGTTAAAATCGATACGAAATGAAGACGTTTCACTACAGTATAGGTTAAATTAGACGAAACGATTGAATGAGCAAAACCTATCTGTGTATTTAAATGAGTTTGTAATAAATGCATTCTATTTTAAGGCTTTTTTCTCATACGTCCGTCATTATGAAAATCGACGGCAAAACATATTAGACTTACATGGGTTAATAAATGATTGATTCTCTACCGAGAGACCCTAGATTGAGTCCAACTGATGACTTGTCGGATTCTTATTTTTCAAATGAGACAAAGCAAAATAACCCCCACAAAACACTTAAAAGCAACCCCCCCCCCCCCCCCCCCCCCGAAGAAAAAAAACCCCAGTAACAAAACAGAACTCACGAACAACCAACAACTGTGGTCACTGTATACATGACTGGTATTTCACTTCTCACTGCTTTACGTGTATCAATTGTCTAAATTTCTGTGCACTGCTTCAAGCAGATCGTCACAGTAAATAGTGATAAGCATGTTACGGCTCAAGTTGTTGATACAATCTAAATCAAAAATATACAAGCAAACGATCATGTCGTGCATTATCTCAAGTACATTAAGAACACGTACGTGTACGTCTAAATCACGATACACTGTTATTTTGTCCATGTATTTTAACATTTCTGTCTTTAATGCAGTATTACAATACACATCGTGACTGTTGTTCACATTTGTACAATCAGATGCCCTAACTTAGTATAGCTCTGCATTAAGATGGAGTCTTTGTCAATTTGAAAACTGGTGTGCTGTGCATATTTTTCATACTTTCGATTTTCAGTTACTGTCTTGAGCATGACTGAAGTTACATATATTGTCGAAATGCACATATTGTGCATTAATATAATACACGTATATCAGTGGCGGAATTAGAGAGGTCGGGGCCCGCCTCCCCCTCCCAATTTTCGCCACATATTTATCACTCAAAATCCAAATTTGACACCAAAAATGGCTCAGTATCTTGGATGCCCCCACCCCCTGTTTCAGAAATCCTGGATCCGTCACTGTATATATAGTCTTATACTCATTATTAACAGTAATTCGATAATACTGCTTGTAAACTGGACTAGAGGGAGTACTCAGTCCAATTGTCAATAATTCTCACTGACTCAAAATATTTTCTTCTACACTTTTTTTTCGAGGTTTAGAGGGTCCTTGACGCCATGTGTTAAAAGATGTAACTTAAAGTTGTGTAATCTGTTATTATTGATTTTTCAATGTCAGGACAGGATGGTCGAGTGGTATTGCACTTGTTTACAACAATTCGGCGACCATTTTCTGTCAACAAATCTGCTTTTCGGTCGATACAGTATACATGGATGTAAAGTGCCATGGATAATTATGGTAATTGGTGCTTCACTTTGTGGTGGGTCTGCGTATGTTGTATGGTCAAATTATTAATGATTTGAAACAGGTATATTTCGTCATATATCAGTGAAATAGATAATCGTGAAATATTTATTAACCAATATCTCTTTAACTTGAATGATTTTACGGATGGCTGAGAATAACCCCACTTCCTCATCCTTTAGACAAAATTAAGATTATTGGAAAAATTGGATACTTTAAAATACAAGTAGTATTTCTATAAAAGCATTTCATATATTTGTAAATTAGTTATATATGTATAATGCCCCCTTTAAGTTGTATACTGTGTAAGATTCTCACTATTCATTAAACTAACCTTCTTCAAACTAATGATCTGGTATTGTTTAGGGATAAGAATCATTAATTTATGTAGTACTTTAAATGGTAAATGATAAAAAAGAAACCAGAAGACATCTGACAAAGCTGTTTGACACAAATCACCAAGGACCTGCACACAAAACATGATAATAGTGGAACATACACGGAAAAACGACATAAAAATATTCGATTGTGAGAAACTAGGAAGTACAGTGATGTGTCTTCCCATCTGTCTTGACCTTCACAAACATGAAGTACTTACAAGGGCGATGAATTGCTAGTACTTGTCAAAGCTTTATGTATTGATGAACTTTCTTCCCCAACACTTAATATGATACGTATACGATTTTGGAAATGCACTTATTGCGTTAATAAACGACGTGATATATATTGATCTCGTTAGATATTTAGATGTGCGGTATGCACGCATGAGGCCAAGGCCCAAATATAGTAATGAACATATATTCACTTAAAGATCGTTGTCTTCAACTAACAATTCTTTTATAATAGTAAGCAGGCAAACGTGAATACGCCCTATGACATCATGATTTTTGTGCAATAAGGCACGTTATACTTAATTACAGCTTATTTGTGATGAGGTGATATTAATCAGATCAAAACAGCCAACGGAACTAATAGAGTCCTGCCGGGTATCCAAGCAAGAAGAACTCGAGATATGAATTAGAATGCACTAATTTATTAACGTTACACAATTTGTTGTCGTTATGGGTCACTGTTGCACTCGACACTATAACATAACATCTTTGACTCTTGAATTCTGGGTGTTATTCTGCTATTTCGAATAGCATTCTTGTCAGGAGAAATCCCTCACTTCGTGTCATTTGATCCTTCGTTGATGACAGTATACATTGTATCTGTATAAACGGTGTGCAATTCACTCTGCGGAGAGAAAAAGGTTCTCGCATAGATTCACGGTACAGGTTGCAGTTTTCTGCCTGCCACTTACGGTGCAGTGAGAGTGACCATTATATGAAGGAAAACCAGGGTTAATTGGTTAATTTCTCTATTAGATAATGCAACTATTTCACTATTTGTATAGCAGGAAACCTCTGGCAAAGGGAAAAGTGTGACAAATTCTGGTATCGGACCGTATAACACGCCGTCCTTATGGACACATAAAGTCTCATAGTTACCTCATAACTTACATTGAAATTATAATAATTTACAGATCTAATATTTACACATATATACATATCCATAGTGTACCAATTCTAAAACAGAAATAATGAATAGTTGATACAAGTTTGAAATTAAAGAAAACATAGGAGTTACTGGCTCAGTTATGTGGCAGAAGTCACCATGGAGCTATACAATACATGAATATTAATAATATACTAGAACATATAACACATTACAAAAATATTTGATTGTAGTGCAATTACGACACCGACTTAGGACGGTCATTTAATTTGACAAAAGCCAAACAAATGGTGTGGTTAACCGGTTTACGGGCCCACCTTCCCACTCACCGTAACAGCAGAACAATCAAAGGACGTACATTTTTAAATTTATAAATAATCCTCCATGTAAAGAACAAGGGTCAACAGGTGTCGCATATTGAGAGGTCATAAAAATATAAACACGTAAGGTATTGTAAAACACATAATGGTATAAAAATATATGCAACATCAACATGATAAACCGTGCTCTGCCAGTCTGAAAGCGAGCTAAGACCCTAGATCTGTAGGAGTCCCGACTAACAGTCAGAGGGGACGAGGTTCAGGACCATGTCTCCTCTGAAAGAGGTTTGGACAAGGCCCGTCATATAGTCCCCACCGCCCTGTTAGTCAGCGTGCAACGTTCAAGTAAAAGTCTGCATAAGGCTGTAGAAGAGCCAAATACAAGACCTATAGTCTTTTTGATGATCTCAATATCATATTGTCTCTTTAGGAGACGTTTGACTATTTTATTACATGATAAAATAACGTTATCGGAGCCTTTTACTTTCCTTAGTTTATATACGATATCACCGTAAAAATTAGGATAGGAAATTCCATTGGATACATACTGTTGAAAAGGAATATTTCCAAATTTAGATAGAAGTTCTGAATAAGATCTGAAGAATTTGCCGATTGTTTTTCTTAGCTTGTGATATCTGTAACCCTGAGTTAAAAGTTTAGTAGTAATTTGTAAATTTCGTTTACAAAAGTCCAAAACATCGGTGCAGCCTCTGACAAATCGAACTAATTGAGATATATAGATACCATATGATGGGAGTCGAGGGACATCGCCATCCAAGTTAGGGAAATTTACAATAGGAAATCCAAAATCCTCACGTTTATCATAAATATTAGTATATATTAGGTGGTTGATAATTTTGATATTTAAATCTAAGAAAGGTGTAGATGTACCTCAAGTATTAGCTTTATTCAATGTGAGTTCTGGTGGATATATAACTAATATGTAAATTCCGGTATTCCATATCTTATGGTAAGATGTTTACTGTTACAACTTTATCCCAACAAAAAGTTGGTAGCACGCACATCAAATACAGAAAACATAAAATATTTATAATCTAGTTACGATAAAATTGTACACAGACAAAACACAATAGGTCTTGTTTCACACGAAAAGGGGTGACAGGTTGTACTTCGTATTGTTTTATACGTTGAACATTAAACCTCCCAAACTGTTTTAAGTGGTCACTCATGGAAAGGCTCAAAGCATGTCGCCTCTTAATTTAGATTGATATTGAAAAAAATGTAAGGAATAAAGAAAAGAAGTTGCTATATTTATAACAGAGGTTCTATTGTATTATCACAATTGATTTTGTGCTGAAACATTAGTCATTCAAAGTCCGGGTACAAAGCATTGGTGGTACCGGCGTTGTGTTTGATGTCCGCCGCCTCAATGTCCACTTGGGCAGATAACGACATATAGTGAGAATCACGTATACTATCTTTATCCAACGGTGTGTAGGTACCTAGGCATAGAGTTTTTAATTCCTTCATTCGGATCATCATTTCAGAATGATAATGCGCCGTCCTTTGCCTGAAAAATCCAAATATCTCAGTCAATCGGAACACCTTGCCACTTTCCAGTTAGAAAATGACTATAAAGTAAGTGTGAATAATTCTCGGTAAAAGCAATTCGGCGAATGAGTGATGAGGTACACTGAAAATCCGATCATATAATGTTTGAAGCAGTGGATTTTGATATTTCAATTCAACCCTAATTACAGATTAGAAAAGCAGGATTTACAGTATGTAGACAAAGTATATGAACGCTACTCCTCGCATTTGGGGACGGTCATGCTTTTCACCTGTCTACACTTTACTGGGTCATTTTCAGGCTAGATGAACTCATAGAGATAAATGTAAATGGTCTGAGGAATGATATCACTTGATTGAGAGCCGGTGTTCCTCGGTGGATGAGCCGAAAAGTTCCAGGTTCGACTCTCGCCATTGGTACACCGGTGTCTTGCCTTTCAGATGAGACAGTGACAACCGTGGTCCTGTATCAGGGTAGGCTAGCACGTAGAAGATCCTTCACTGCTTCAAATGGGTTTGTTAATAAGGTATGAATTTCTGTGCAAAGCATGAGGCAAATGTCGTCACCATGTCACCATATACGTGACGTAAAGAATGAATCAATTAGTCAATAACTTCATCACAAATACAATGGATTTAGTAGAAAGACAACATATAATTAGATATTATCCACTGTAAGTTTTTCGTGAATTCCACCCCTAAATTTGATAGTGTATTACCATTTAAATTTTAATAGTTCGAGATATTGGTATTGGCCAAGTTCTTGCTACACTTTTTAAGAAAGATAAATCCTAAATAAACCAACAAATGCTATGACTGGAATATTAAGCTGTCCAGTAACACCTGAATATATATTTCTTTTATACTTCTCCAGTCTATGAATAGTTTTATCTTTATTGGGATCTATAGTAATAGGACAAATTCGAACACTCCAAGATTTATCTGTGTTCATGCACATTCTGATGTGCCTAGTCTGCCGCACATTCCCAGCTTCCCAGTCTATACATGTTCAATGTGGATGACACTTTTTATATAACACCATCTACCAACATTCCTTAGAGTCATCGACCGTCGACGACGTGAAGGTACATTGTTTAGACGGGTGCGATACGTACTTCACCTCAATAATATAATAAACATCCTGTGGAGACATCGACGGTCAGTGTAACGACTCTCTAGTCAGGACAAGTTAAAAGTTAAAAGTGCAACTCGATAGACAATAGACAAACTCCCTATGGAAAAGTTGATTATCGGTGTATCTCCAATGTACCGTTATAACAGATTCACCTCTTACTATACTCATTTATAACAGCCCAAACATCCAACGATCGTATATGGTTTACACTGGTCAGTGTGGAATACGCAATCATAACTGTCCAAGCATCAAACGATGGCACAATGTCTAGACAGGTCAGTGTGGAATACACATTATCATAATAGTGAGACATCGACCGTTGAAGTGCATGTATAAAAATGTCAAATGTCAGGTTAGAAGTATTAGTCCAAAATCTGCAGCTGCGACATAGACTGCTGGTACAATGTGGATGATGTTCTATAGTTACATGTTTAAAGTGACCAAGTAGTTTAAAAGGCAAAAATGAGATATTCAGACAAAAATCAATGTGAGAAAATAATTTTACTTACAGAAGTGTCCGTGATAGTCTTATGAGAATGCAAATTACCACGCACACAGGCATAAAGAGGATGGCAACCGCTCCAACGATACATAAATAGATGTAGTCATACTGCATCTCTGAAATACAAGGGATCAACAATACAATGGTATATAAACAAGTTCCAACAAAGACGCTCCATGATACACACATTCCCTCATTTCATGATTGAGGTCTGGGGAGCGGTTGTTATATGTATATATATATTTAATTATCGTTTGTCCCAACATCATAGCCCTAGTGTCATGAGAGAATTTATCGTTACATCTCTGATTTTGAATGTTGATAACTGCTTTGTTGAAAAGCGCTTTGCCTGCGGTGCAGGCTATCCGTGTCATTTATTCCATGAGTGTGCCACTGTGTTTATTTGATACTTTTATGTCACAATATGGCTAAACAATTGTTGATAGTGACATAAAATATTAATCAGTCAACAAGCTAATTTCAGGACAGCAACATTCTACGAAAGGCAAAAATAATTCTGTTCATTACCCTGCTATATCATATTATGATTGGAAACGCAGACCTCCCTGTTTAATTCATGAAAGTATGCCTTTGAAAAATCAAGAAGACATGGTAATTAACGGAATAGCTGATTGGCTGATCTTCAGTTGGGACAGCGAGGAAAGGGAGCTCTGTGTTAATGTATCCTGGGCTCATATTGGATAACATTATTTCATTAACTGATAGAGCAGTAATTCTAATAAATTATATGTTTTAGAACAAATGCTGAAAGCGAAAAAATGAACGGATGGACGTATATCACAGTAACACCGACTTATGACGAACTTACTAAAATGACTGAAATAATCTGGAATACTTGTATTTAATTTCATCAAGGGGCAATAAATCGAGTCGATTGCATCTTCACTACGCCAAGGTTTTGCGCCTTGCTTGCTCTGCGTAGAACAAGAACAAAACCTTAACGTAGTGAGAATGGGTCATTTGCGACACAGACTGAAGTTCTTATGTAGCAGCTTATAATAATAATTAACACCAAGGTTCACATTTATATCTCGAGGCCGATGGACATTTTATTTTTCTGGAAAAAATGTTTTTCTCAAAAGCAATAACTACATTGTTTTCTGGTCTATTGCTAGAAAAAAATTAACATTATACATACATGCGGTACCTTGTAATAAGCACAAACAATAACTTTCATTTCAGTATCTTAAAGCACGGTCAAAAGGCTTTGTGGAATAAATTGGCCTGGGACGTAGGAATGGGCAGGCAGATAGCGCCAGAACAATACGGCTCGTCTAAGGATGGCACATGCTTATTTTAAAAGCACCATAGTCAAAGCAATGCAAAGTCATAAACTAAAGATAACATTATAATATCAATATTTCGTCATTAATACTTTTTTTCTCGTTGTTATTTGACGTCACGCCAAGAGTTTTTAAATTACATGTTACATGTTGAAGGCATCTTCCTTATCTATTTCACGAGAATATCGATATTTGGTACTACAAGAATCAGTAAGGATCTTTAGAACTGCAACACAAAACCTGGAATTTTGCTGCCTGGTCCAAAAGTATACCGTCTATAGGCGTGGATTACCAGACCTCCTGACAGCAAACTTGGCACTCTTCAGACTAAGTTACGCCGGCTACAAAGAAAAGTAGATCCGAGTTTGGGACATGAACTAAGTAATAAAAGTCCTACCTGAACCGGAGGGTATTTTAACATACTCTGATCCCTGGAGTTATCCGGAAGGAAAATCGTATAATGTAAGGCCGATTGTATGTAAAAGATATATATTTTATCATTTTGAGGGAAATACAGATGATAATGCATGGTAGACAGACATGTCTTTACGTCACTATAATGGAATTGTTTTGTTTACATGCTGCATGGTTTGTACTGTTGAAGTAGTGTATCAGGAAATGTCCTTGAATACACATTTGTCAGGTGTGAACTCCAGACAAGCTGACGTATTATATCACACAAATGTTGATCTATATTTGCCATATGTACATTACATTAAAGTAAATTATAAGTGTTGTTTACTTTTTATCTTTATGCTTTACTTTCAAGAATGTTTAACTTATATTGAGTTAATATAATCCATACTATTATATTGTTTACGAGATTTTATGGAAAGCTGTGCAGCATCTAAATATAGGGATAGGGACAGAAGGTTTCGGGTTCGAGCCAGGTGGGATGAAATAGTAAAAACCCGAAACTCCGTAACACAGTAGACGTAAAATGTTGGAGATCATAAATCTGGTATAATTCAGCATCATGAATGAAACAACCTTGGGGTGGTGTCTTCACTAAGCAAACTTCAACGATGTGGTAATCAAATATTTGCTATAGTCAAAGCCATTCATAACCTTGTGAATATATATATATATATATATATATATATATAAAAGGCTCATCTTCTGTGAACACCACTAATGCATTCGCCGAAAAACATTACTAAACAAACTCTTCGCATGTTGAGTATCTTTTACCTTAGATGTCACATCTAAAATGTTACATGCAAGCTTGTGTTCCTTTTCTTCGGATCTGTAAATTTGCAGAAAAGCAAACACTGTTCCATGCGCGTTCTATATTGTACATAAATACTGTGCTCACTATGTATAAGAGCTTAATCGATAGGGTGTTTGGCTGAAAACAGGAAGGCCCAAGGTTCGAGTTACGCAGATGTCCTGACTTTCGAAGGGGACTCCCTTCATGATAGATGTACCACGTAAAGAGTACTCAGTTTTCCTAAAAGACCCGTTGCATAAATTTAGATTCCTTTGGTCGAAATGTATCACACAGGTGCCTGTTTATTGACTTCCCGTCGAGGCCTTATTGTGTACAGATGAACTTTGGCGGAAGTTTGGTGCCACTACAATACGTCTTAATGACACGTATAACCAGGATCAAACAACATAACATTATTTTGTTCGAATGCATATCTAGTAGAAATTGTCGAAGTTTTGTACATCTAAAATATTGGTGCACCAAGTGTCATAGTCAGTGACGGGGGGCAAAACTTTTTGAGCAAACTTTTTTTTACATCTGTATGTGAAATATTTCAAATCACCACGCATTTCGCTTTTCATTCACAAATAAACGCTACGTGTGAACGAATGAGTTAGCACAATCGCTCAATGCCTTGATTTCATTAGGTAAATAAGAATCACACCAACTGGCCCGAAATCTTACCAGGGTTCTCAGGTGCGGATCCAGAAATTTTGTCGAGACGGCGTCCGCCTGCAATGAATTTTCCGAGAGGGGGTCTATCCATGTTTTTGTGAGTAAAATTACTTATTTACATAAAAAAATAACAAGAAAAGTAATTTTAGCCAAATCTCAGGGTGGGTCCAGATCCACGGTTCTTAGCTCTCGTTCCGCGCATGGGTCATGATGGTGCTTAGAATGAGTCCATCTCCTCAATCATCTGATTTCTCTCCTTTTCATTTGCTCTTTGGAAAGGAAATGGATCTTCCATTCAACGTCTCTCTCATTCCCAAAGATAGAATGAAAAATGTCTGCAACAAATCCGTCCAAGGCAATGAGGGATCCTTTAGGTATTGACGTCTGCAATGACACCGGATCGGTTTTTAAAAAAGTATTTTATTCGAAAGACCCCCAAAGTCCTACAAATGGGATTCGAACCCGTGACCTCTCTTAAGTACGAGAATGTATCCCATCCAGACTCGTTGTAATATTGACTTTCTCATCTCTTTGGGAGATTGTGAACGTGTCAACGTAAAGGCGTCAGGAAATTTAATCCCCAAGAAATCATATTGGTGGAGATCGCTTTCATGGGCAAAATTTACCAGTGTAAATAACGTTTAAACCCACCCACCCCTCCGCCACTTTCCTCCTTTTCAGAATTCCTGGATCCACTCTACACAATATCGCTAGCTTATTCATGAAAATATAGGTCTACATTATGGGTACATTAGCATGAGAAAAATCCTTCACTGCTTCAGTATGTGTTCACTGCATAAAGCAAAAGTTTTTGAATTGATTGATTTTTCTTTTTATGTCACTCCCTGGATATTTCTGGTATATGTTGACAGCATATGCCTGATACACTGCATAGAAAGTAATACCTTTGCAATGAACCCACCCAAAGCAGTGAGGGATGTTTAATGTGCCACGCCTAATGTGACACGGGACCTTGTTTTTTACTGTCTAATTCAAAAGACAGGACACCAGTGTATACCCACAACAGACGTCGAACAAGCCGAGTACCTCATACAATGAACCACACTGGCTACAATTGTTTTCGGCAGTCATGTGTCTGCTACCATTATGTGCATTAAATGATCTTGGCGTAATGTAAAATATTGAACAAACAAACTATTCAGTACTTTCCAAGAAGGGATGTAATAAGAGAACAAATTGAGTTTGCTGTAGTCATTTATTTTTTCCAGTATAAAATGATCATGATTCTGAAGTTTATCTGTGATTGGACGTATAGTAAAAACAATAATCTGA
This sequence comes from Pteria penguin, assembly GCA_035048485.1. Classification (NCBI taxonomy): domain Eukaryota; kingdom Metazoa; phylum Mollusca; class Bivalvia; order Pterioida; family Pteriidae; genus Pteria; species Pteria penguin. The sequence goes on from CM068584.1 coordinate 30,361,019, forward strand.
ATAATTATCATATTTGACGAATAGCATAAAAAGTGACATAAATGTAAAATCAGCTGTTATATTCATAATTATGTTAGAAGGAAAATTTCATAAAAAAATCTTGACTAGTACAGATGAAGAGTTTTTGATATGCTTTTATAATATTTGAAGGATTAATTTTTATTTTAAATTTAACAATGATTAAAACATCTGCATAAGTAAACTTTACTATATTTTTCTTTTCAAATTGTTCTATAACCAAAAGATTGATTGGATTAAGTTTAAAACTGTTGAAGAAATTCCCTATCATTTACAAGGTTTATATGTACGAAAGAAAAAAAAAACAGGCACTTTGTGAGGTGATCAGTGATTACATCTATATACAATTTTCCTGATCTTTTTCTACATCAAATACAAACGATCTCCACTAGTATATATGTACCTTATACTACCTCAATACACCATGAAATTCTACAAATGATGTAACATGCAGTCATAATAATTACAATAAAATGTATACTCCAGACTGTGATTACAGGAATAAGTAATGGCACAAGGTAAATACATTATTTACAACTGAAATGGAATATATGATGAAGTATTTGTGTACAAGAAAGGGTAAATATTTGTCCTGATACTTCCTGGGGCATTCATTACATATTGATTCTAATTTTTAATCATTTTTAAGGTAACCTATCCATCTGGTAAGGAAGATAACTCTTACAATATTGAACAATTACCTATCTGCTAGGATTAAATGCAAATCAGGACATTTGTAAGAGTTAGGATTACTTTGATTTGATACAGTAACACGTGTACAATACTGCATGCATGCATGAACCACACATGTGACTCCTACAAAATAGACAGACAGACACTGAACGAGGTGGTTCCTATATGTTGTGTTGAAGATGTTTGATTATTTCAAAAATCGTCAACCTAAGTCAATATATTGGCATAAAATGCTGTTTTAATGTAAAATGACGAATTATCATGTTGATTGAAATGTTGTTTCTCTTAATCGATAAAAAGAGTATTTAAGTTCCTTTGTTTATTAACTTCTGAATAAAAGGAAATTGCAAATGACATGACTGTGAATGAATGGAGAATTATACCAAGGCTTTTATATCATGATTCTTTTGCATTTTGAGTTATCACTTCATCACAACCTATTACCTTGCAAAACTATTGACTCAGTCCCATTATAAACTTTCAGACAATGTTTTGTTATTAAAAATTAAATAGTTATGTTTTAAAGCCAGTTGTATAGCACATTTTGTCAGTGATTTGTTCAAAATATAGTACTATTATCATTATGCCTTAACGCATCACTATATTATAGGTCGAGTAAATAGAGTCATGTGACACTTATCCTATTAAACGACACATATTTTGAGGGAACTTATATAAGAATGAACATTCACAACAAGGTAAAAATGTATATAAAGGGACATATTGTACACTACAATCTATAAAAATGTATAATATGAATGTCATATTAATAATATTGTTGGGTTATGCACCATTTGGTATATATGTGTTGGTACATATGACCAAGCAATTATGATATGTACAGGAAACATTCTGACTATATGACTATCACATGTAGATGCCATGCCATATAATCTACATTCTGCAATACGATAATAGTTTCACGGAATGTATGGTGCCTGGAATGACAGCAGAAGAAATATAATATCCGCCTATTTTCTATATGAGGAATAACAGAGCTGTTCATGTCTGTCTAAATCAAAGTTAAAGTTATTGTGTTTAAGTTAGGCATTAAGAAAAAATTATACACTAAGAAAAAATGTGCTTTTTTGAGAAGTTTGTAAAGATTATAAATGAAAAACTGTCATTCAAATGAAGCAAAAAGACTTCCATGTGTTACATATATTTTTAACATCAAATTAGAATAATATTACAAGAACATGTAATAGAACTAACCCAAAATGAAAAATATGAAACTTTCTACAAATTCTCAATATATGGCAATTTATCTCTGCTAGTATCATATCTCTGTCCCGCAGACAGGGGCTACTTGAAATTCTTCACTGTAGAAGTAAACTTTCGGCATCTGTGATGATTGATTAGAAGGGCAAATTGTGAAGTTCAGTAATTAAATTTAAGTCTATACTGAAGTGCTAAGGAAGCCGCCATTATAATGACTATGAAGGTACTGCAAATCCCACCAGCAGCTGTTCCTTTGGCATATGCCCCAAACTTGGAAGCCTTGATATACTTACATCGGTTATAGTAATCCTTAGACATTTCTGTAAAATACAAAGAAATTATTCACATATCATCATTGAGTTCAATGCTTAATCTTTATTCATAATCACTCTGAGAATCAATCAGTTCACAAACAAAAGCACTCTGTACTCAGTAGTACAGTAGAGTCCAGGTGTTTTGTAATATTTCCAACCCCAAAAGTGGGCCACATCCACCTGAATTCCCACTGTGATTTTGAGTGTTTTCCCCCACTGTTTTGTGCAGTTTCTTTAAAACACCTGAACTGTACTGTATATTTTGAATAATACAATGGCCATCAGTATTAGACAGTCGTATATACTTCATGGCTTCCTGGGAGGGGGGTGTTGAAGTACAAGTTATAGTTATGAAGGCATGCACCAGACAGGTGCCACCACCATAATTTTTTCTTGTCTTAGCACTGCACAGAAATTTAGCCCTATGCAATGTACCCACCCAAAGCATTAAGAGATCTTTTATAACCATCATTTACCATCAGTTTTTTACTACCGGTATATCAACCAAACCATAGTACACCATTAAACCACCAACTGGACTCAGACCTGTTCTGAGATATCCTTTGGTTGGTTGAGCTCGCAATTAGTGACAGAGAAACACAAAGAACATATGCAATATGAAAACATTCACTGTCCAGTAGGTTTAAATTACCACTTGCCTGACTAGACAACTAACCTAGTAAATTTAATTTCTGCACTATGTAGTCTACTTCAACATCAAGCTAGCCAAATACCACAGTGGTCTCAATATACCATATATCCAGTTACAATGGTGTAACAGGACTCTGTAATTTCAGAATCTGGCAAAACATTCATGTCATCATTTTCAGTTCCAAGTACAATGTAAAGAACTTTGTTAGATCACATGTGCGTTAGTTAGTTATATACACAACAATTGTTGCTTATAGTTATAAGTATAATGCTCAACTGTTGAGTACACTTTATAATGGAAGATTAATTGATTATTGTTTTACGTCACACCAGGAATATTTCACGTATATGGTGACGGCATCTGCCTGATGCGGGGCATACAAATTTTGACCTTTGCAATGGACCCACCCGAAGCAGTGAGGGATCTTTAACGTGCCATGCATACCACGACATGGGGCCTCGGTTTTTACTGTCTCATCCGAAAGACATGACACCGGCATGACCAGAGCGGGAATCGAACCTCGGCCTCCCGATCAGGAGTCCGACGCGATACCACTAGGCCACGCCGGCTTTATAATGGAAGAAGAAGATGGTACATTGTATAAGTGTATAGACATTAGTTTAATTGTGGATATTATATACGGTAGATCCCATTACCAGAGTATGATACTCACGGGCTAAAAGTATTGCAACAATTCCAAATATGGGGTTGAAGAACAATGAGAAAAATGCAAAACCGAAGTTGTCCTTGGGCCTTCTTGCCTCATCAGGTGCATTCTGGACAACAGGTAAAAATGTTGAAGCCTGTAACAGAAAATAAACGTCATTAAATATTTCAAATGACTTAAATCTACATATAGTAAAGTCTATGAGAAAATTCACAAATTACACTGTTGAAATTATACAGAATCACTGACTCCAAAACACAGGGAACTTACCTAGCTGTGCTTATTGCAATCGTTGTCAATTTAAGCATTGTGCTTTAAATTTATAACTATATCACTGGTACACTGTACCACTATGACCTGTGGAAAAATTCCACAACAAATATTTATTTGCACTATAGATATACAACAACATCAAGGATGCACAGACTGAATGAGCATCACAAATTGCAGCCCAACTTTGTAAGTACACCGAAGTTTCTACTCACATTATGAAGAAAAGTACAATTTCGATAAAGCGATATTACAAAATTCAATTGTGTCTTCTAGAGTGTCTACAAAGTGAGCTGGTATACACAACTCCTCAATATGTGGTAATATTTCCCCTTGGTAAAAAGTTGCAAGAATACAGTAGATATAACAATCTTCAACTGAGGGATCGCCAGATCCAAGTTTTATATATAACTATGCCCACTATATATAGTTTCATTGTGATATCATGGCTAAATTCATGTTTGACTGGTCATTTATTCATGACGTCATAATGAAAAATTGTCCCAAAAGATGTGATGTCGGGCATTTGACCATCTGTCAGCCAGAAAAACATACTTGAGTATTGCTATATCCACTCAACAAAAAACTTGCAGGAGGGAATAACGACAATCATAAACAATCTCAAACAGTAATTCCTGTCTACAAAATGAGGAGGAGAAACACAGCAACACACTTCAGCATTACTACATCTCCGTGAAAATAAATTGCAGGTGAGCATAAAAAACTTTTCCAAGGGTAATTACTGGCTCAATTTAAATTTCTAAGGTAGTTTAACAAATATAATTATTCTTTTGACCTTAACAATAATCAGATCTAAGGCATAATTATAATACAAGATGTGACAAGTAAAAGGCCAATTCCAACTTTCTTTCCTTGTATAAAAAAAATCTTAAACTTAAGAGGTTGAGTTTGTCCCTAACCATATGATCTAGATGAAATATTCTCTATGATTTATTTCAACAAATGGCTTACAAGACTACATATACATGTAAGTGAACATGTCATAAGAAAAACATAGTTACAGTGCAAAGGAGAGAGGTATTTGGTTTCTCCACTTACCGTCTCTCGAGATCTCTGTTGCAATGTAACTTGGGAAAACACTGACATCTACATGTACTTAAACACAACTACACAAATTATTTCTTAGATTTGTAAGAATTCAAATTCTATAACTGAAACATCAATGATTATCCATGCTTTTTACTGCAATTATGATAAGAATTTCAAATTGAAAGCAAAATTTTGGAAATAGTCATATAATTGCCGTGACTGCCTCCTGTACCGAACAGTGAATTCATCAGACGATGCTGTCTCCCTTCAGCAGGACCTCGACAACCTCCAGGAATGGAAGAGTGCATGCCAGATGCACTTCAACCCCAATAAATGTGAGGTAAGTGATCCATATTACTAGGAGAAGGAAGAGGATAGAGTTGCCATATTACATCCACGGCAAGGCACTGAATACCACCAAGAGTGCCAAGTACCTCGGCGTTACCATCTACGATAACCTCTCCTGGAACACGCACATCAGTAACATCTGCAGGAAGGCCAGAAACACCATGGCTTTCCTCAGGCGCAACCTATCATCCTGCCCAAAGAAGATCAAGGCCACGATTTACACCAGCTTCTTGCAACCTCAGCTAGAATACTCATCAAGCGTATGGGACCCTCACACACAGACAAATATCCAGAGGCTGGAAGGTGTCCAATGCAGAGCAGCACGATTTGTCACCGGAAACTACAGCACCACCAACAGCGAGACTGCCATGCTCGATGAGTTAGGATGGGAGAGCTTGCTGACTCGCAGACTCCCTAGTAGCCATCAACCAGTCACCCTTGCAACACCTTGGGGCTGCTACTAGAGGGCACCAGCAGAGATACAGGGTTCCATATTGTAGAACAACAACATAATTATAAGGAATCATTTTTCCCATCCGCTATCGGGCTGTGGAACACCATTCCGGACAACATTTTAGCAGTTGACTCCCTGGAGACCTTCACAGCGAGGATCCAGACATACCATCCCATGCAGCCTTAGACCCAGTTTTTGTCCAGTTTTTAAACTTTTTTAAAATCTGTAAATAGCGAGACTCTCCCTCACGTGTGGGCAACTTTTAAAACACAGTGCAAAGATACTACAGCTGTAATCCTGCACTATAAAGGAAGAAGAAGAAGACATTTATGGAGAGATGATTTTGATAAGATGAACCCTCACCTGACTTGGTGTGTAGAGAGATAGCAAACTTTTATGACTTCCATATGGGGTGATGCTGACAGCTGAGGAGTAATAACTTGGGTACTGTCGTAAATCATACAAACTCCCTGCCTCCGACTCTGTCATATACCCAGGCTGACCAGGCTTGATATTCGACATGGTGTCTTAGAATGTTCTGAGAATGAGAGAAAATAAACTGATAACTAAGACAATATTTTGAGATTAAGATTGAAAATATTTTATTAAATATATAATCATTCTTGTTATCAATGTCAATAAGCACAGATTTAAGCAAAACGCCTCTTTTTTTTGGAAGGTGGTTGGGGAATAGAATAACAACTTTAAACAGTTTATCAAATCTTGTTTTATAACTTCTGGTTAAGTGACCACCTTCAACGTGTTGAAAATTAAGCCGGAGTGGCCTAGTGGTATCACTCTGGACTCCTGGGTCCAGCGCCATAAACTGAGAATATACTTAAGTCAAAAATTTCATTTTAATTTATTCCATTATCAAAAGTTCAAATAAACTTTAATGCAGAATGGTTTAATTCTATTTATCAGTAGAATAAAACTAAATAAAATCCAAATCCGAGTTATTAATTCATTGATGAACAGAAGAATATGAAATTATGACTTAAGTATATTCTCAGTTTATGGCGCCGGACCCTGATCAGGAGGCCGGGGTTCGAGTCCTGCTCTGGTCTTGCCGGTTTCCTGTCTTTCGGATGAGACAGCAAAAACTGAGGCCCCGTGTCGTGGTATGCATGGCACGTTAAACATCCCTCACTGCTTCGGGTGGGTTCGTTGCAAAGGTCAAAATTTGTATGCCCCGCATCAAACAGATGCAGTAATCATATATGAGAAATATTCGTGGTGTGACGTAAAATAAAAATCAATCAATGTTAAAAAAAATTCAAGAGAAAATATTATAACCCAGAATGGGATTCAAACTAAATATCTAATTATGCTTATTAGACAGATTTGTTCCATACATGTATTTAGTGGTCAGCTTAAGCAGTCTAGACCCTGAGAGCCATATACACAATTAATGCAGTTCAGTTCTGCTGTTTTGGGGAAAATGCAAATGACACAAGAAGAAAATCACAAAAGAAATAAAAAGATTCCACAGGAAGATATTCACTTTGTTGGTTGTTGGTTGATTGTAGTTTTACATCGCTTTCAGCAATTTTTCAGTTATATTGTGACATGGAAGCAGGAGGTTACCAACCTCTTAATCATAGTGGCGCAACCCGGGAATCGAACCTGGATCGTCTGCGTCGCAAGCCAAGCCAGGTGAAGTGATGCATCAATAACAATAGACCTGTTATTGAAATGACCTGATATTCACTCGCTGGTTGTTAAATCTCCAAAGCAGAGTTGTCGTTCCTTTACAATCCACATTAATGGGAGTGCAAGGACCGTAACTCTGCTTTGGAGATTGACGGTTGTTGGGAGTATTTCCTAACAAAAAACACATTTATTATCACTATAAATTATATTTATTATACAAGCATATGATAATCTATGAATGTAGATAACATAATATACCACAATAGCAACATAAAAGTGGTCAATCAAACGAAAATCTATGACAGGATTCAGGGTCTAATGACCTGATATAATTATGGACCTGATAAGTTTTATTGACTTGGTATGCTTTATTGACCTTATGATGTATTATTCTATCTGAATTTACATAATTTGGAATACATTAATGTTTAGAAATGACACAAATAAGCAGGAACTTTTGAAGTGGGAATAAAAGGTTGAGAAGGGGAGAGGGAGGGATGTATAAAAATTGTAACTGTTTTATGCTAACCTTCAAGGACTGTACAGTTTTCTTAAAAATTAGCAGTGAATGTGAAAATATTTTATCATAAATCAATATAATATTATATGCTATAATGTAGTACAATTTATAAGTTAGAGAGAATATAACTATAAATTCAGATAGAATAATACTGGTACATCATCAGGTCAATAAAGCATATCAGGTCAATGATTATCAGGTCTTTAGACCCTGAAATAGGTAATAGATTTTCGTTTGGTTGCCCGCTTTCATATTTATATTATGGTATATCACGCAATCTACATTCATAGATTATCATATACTTATCATATACTTGTATAATAGATATAATTTATAATGATAATAAATGTGTTTTTCTTTAGGAAATACTCCCATCAACCAGCAATTGAATATCAGGTCATTTCAACATCAGGTCAATAGTTATTGATGACCCACTTCACCTGTGCATAAATATTTTTGAATTTAAACATTAGATATTCTTGATTATCATTATTACTATAAAGAAAAACAAAAACACAACCAATTATTTGCCTATAGGTAATGAATTCTCTTCAAAATATACATCAGGTCAATATCAGATCATCAGACCATCAGGTCATTAGACCTTCCCGTAGAATACACTTATGCTCCTCCGTTAAAATTTATTTCAAAAAATCATAAAAGAATCCAACATCAAACCTTAAATTTTCTATAAAAGTTTCTTTAATTAAGTTTTGTGACATATACGTGTATATATATATAAATTATATCAGTGGATCGGCTACAAATTCCTAGTAGGAATGAAATTAACTGTCCACAGCGTGCGTGACCCACAAGGTAGTTTTTGAACAGTGTTTGTTACATATTGCATCACTATCCTGTGTCTAGCCAAGTCGTCGATTGGCTATGGGAACTAACAGTTTCAGTCTGAAATGTCATCAGAGTTCATCAGAACATGACCTCTTATGATCCGTATTTCGCCAGATCTTTATCCACAATGGGACAAATAGAGAAGCACAATAAAGATATGGTTTTAATCAGATTGATATATATAAAAAGACACTACAGTTACTAACAAGGCACCCTATATTCCACTAAAATATATTTGTTTCCCGACAGGGACTCAAACCCATGTAGTACCTTTGTGCTTTGTATGTTTGTCTAATTAATCTGTCTTCAAATTTCTACAGGTATTTCTTCAGATATCCAAGGTCCATGTACTCGCAAGTGTTTCACTGATTCTATTTGTGCTGTATATATATATGTATATATATGCAATTTACATTTAAATACACTAATAATTAATGTAGTATGACTTGTTTGAATGTTTCATTAATTTCCAATTATATGCTTTATTTTGTACTACATGTATACTGTATGTACAGAATAAAACGAGACATTGTGGAAGATTTTTAGACTGTGGGCTACTAACATGATATTGCCATATCTATAGGTACTAAAATAAATATATCCAGAGAAAGCTGTATAATGTTGATAAAGTGACATTTTTGAATAGCGGAAGTGCAGAATTTGAAAATGACTCATTTAATTTATGATAAATACAAGCTATCTATATTCTTACAAAGACATACTTTATCACACAAAATCTGTATTTCTGAAAGTGTCATTATCAAATATATTCAGCTTAAACACCCATTGTTGATATTCTAAACTTGCAGGCACACCTTATTGCACGTACACCTGATGGTGGACCACATTTCAAAACGACGGTTACGCGCGGGTACCTGCTAGCATAATCTTCTGACTTCTGCCTCCAAGTTCATATAGAATACTTAGAAACAACGACATACTTACCCTCTGTGAATATATAATTGAGCTTTTACATTTGGAATGAAGATAAAACGTAACCAAAAAGCAGTCAAAATTACATCTCAGGTGAAACGGAAATGAAGGTTCAGTCATAAACAACTCAATGCGCATGCGCACAGGTAACATTTCTCATTGAGTCATTTTAGGAATGTGGGTCATTCTGTGTCATATATCTCGTATTTCTCTGTATCAGGCTTAAAGCTATGTAATCACTAAATATCCAGTGTATGTATTTCTTCTATGTATTTACATACATGACTTTTTACGTGTTTAATTCCCGTAATTTTAAAGATAAATATGCTTTGTCCGAACTTTTATGCGGTTTTGATTATTTAGAAATTAACAGAATATTGATAGAAGTACTATAAACAGTACTATAAGACGTATGATTTTGTACATAGTGGCGTATAGGAAACCAGTCGAAAAGTTGTGTTGGAGAAAAAAACAGCGATCATGGACCGATTTTTATCACGTAACTTTAGAAAAGAAACGAAAATCAATTAAGTTAGGTTGTGCCACCACTTTTGAAATGGTTCCTGGTTCTCTTTAATTTTGATTGTCTGAACATACATCCCACATGTAGGTTAAAATTATCATTAAACGCTCATTTGAGCGCCCTTCCTTCTTTAAATGTAGACATGATTGATTTCTTCTTCTTTTTTTTATGCTAGGGCAAGCATGTATAGATCTAATATGGTATTTTCAATTTGGATTATGCATACCTCCTGAAGTTTCGTTTTAATCCATCATTGAATCCAAAGATAGGCATATATACTAGCTATATAGCTAATATATAATAATATGTACAATGAAAAGTCAGCGAAGATCATTTGCACATATACAATCTGATAAAGCCACATCTTTATTCCGCTTCTCTATTTGTCTCATTGCGAATATCAGACAAATAGAGAAAAGGAATAAAGATATGCAGATTGATTTGTATGCGAGGGTTGATTGATATGTTGTGAGCCTCATATGTAAGGGTTTGAATTTTGGCGGACATACTGAATTATTTTTCAACATATCAGCCCATTCAGTATCTATACACTTTTGCCAGCGATGTTTAAGGGCCTCAATGCCACTTTTAAAAAAGTCCTTTACTTGAGCGCTCAGAGAGTCTTTCATTGCATGCATGACATCATCATCTGACTGAAAGTGGGTACCAGAAATGACCGTTTTCAGATTTGGAAATAGATGAAAGTCTGATGGAGCGAGGTCAGAAGAATAAGGCGAATGTTCAGTCAATTTAAAGCACAATCGTTTATGACAGCCATGGCAACGACAGACTCGCGAACAGTGGCATTGTCCCGATGGAACAATACACCTTTTCTGAGTTTTCCGCGGCGCTTGAGTTTGAGTATTTTCCCGTAACTACCTCAAAAGTGAAGAATAGTATATATGTGCCATCGATTGATTGCCCATTTCGGAGATAATCTACATGTGTACCATCAGGTATCTTAATCTCAATTAAAACTTCTTTACAGTTTTCTTTTTCACGGCTTTCCTACGTACTGTATCATTGCCAAGTCGTCGGACGACAATTACACTTTCCCTCCGTCTGTATACATGTATAAATTTCATTTATTACCGGCATGATATGCATATTTGAATAGAAATTTCTGCTTTAATTTTTCTATCTTTATCATTCACTTTTGTATACTGTACTTATACGTCGAATATCTTTTCCGGCTCTCTCTTTTCTTGTTTGTGTTGTGCTTATTACACTGGCTGGTCCAGAATTTCTGGAAAAGAGAGAGCTGGGGGGGGGGGTTATATGTGAAATTCAAGTATTTGCCAAAATACACAGCCATTTTGAGTGTCAAATCTAGAGTTTTACTCATATTCATATTATTGAAGAGTTTTCAACATTATCTATATATGTTTCCTTAATTTGGGAAAAAAGGGGGCCCGCCCCTCTAAATCCGCCACTGTATTTAATAAATATATCTATTGCAGGCGGAAAATATATGTACATTAGTTACGACTAATATTCTTCTGTTCATCAATGAATTAATAACTGGGATTTGGATTTTATTTAGTTTTATTCTACATGTACTGATAAATAGAATTTAACCATTCTGCATTAAAATTTATTTGAATGTTTGATAATGGAATAAATTAAAATGAAATTTTTGACTTAAGTATATTCTCAGTTTATGGCGCCAGACCCTGGTCTGTCTAAAACCTTATGTATGACTTTTTTTTCCCCAGCTGGATACCTCAGCTAGACAAGAGCAATCACGTTCCCATAAAGTCCTCTTCCTGGATAGCACACTGGTTCGTTGACCAGTTGACCTTAGACGAGCTTGTTTACCTGGATATCTTTCAGCGATTAACATAGGACCGTCTACATGTAATTACACCTGTATGTGTAGACCAGATATAAAGAACAGAGCCACTGAAATACAAGAGACTTGTAAACGTATATCTAAATATACAACTCCTGTGTAAAATATACATCTTGTATGACGGAAAAAGATAAAATTTAATGGCCAGTAGTGTACGACCAATTGACAAATTAAGAAGTTATTGACAGAGATAATACTAGAAAACGAGGTATTGATTTCGGGATGCCGATACCAATCCCATATCCCAGGACCTGGGAATGAACCCAGCTTTGCCAACTGTGAGCGACTACGTGAATCGAGTTCCAGGACGGGGCTTTGGTTCACTTGGCCAATGAAAAACGCACAAGATAGCAGCATTTAAGTAACTAAGGCTTTTGGTGTGAAATAGCTTTTCTTTATTATTAACAGTAAAGTTAATGCTGTCCAGTTGAAGGGAAATATCGGTCTGGGTCACAGCTAGTGCGACAGCCAGACCCACAATTTCATAATAGTGTCATATTCATTTGGCACATCCCTAGTAAAATAGGTACATGTATTTGGCGTTTTTAAACAACTTAATGTTTACTAATGTTGTGCAAGGTACCACCTGAGGTAATGAGGGATGTGTTCTGTACCAACATCTACCATGATGTGGCATCTCAGGTTTTACTTTCTGGTTCGAAAAGCTGGACGTTTACGAACCACTGGCTGTACTCACACCTGGGACCATTTAGTTAAAAGCCCAGCATACCACCCATTCAGCTAGGTTGTTGTTCAAAATTTTAACAATACACAGTTAAGGCTAAAAGAAAAAATATGCACGTTTCCTGTAACCCGACCAACCATAATTTTTGGCCCCATCCTCAACTTTTTATAGCACTTTCTGTAGGATATGAAACCAATATTGAATATTTTCTTAAAATGTAATTTTTGATATCCAAAGAATAATTGTTTGGGCAAGAAATAAGTAATTGTCAATTGTGAGTGGTCCAAATGCATTCTAGTTACCATCAAATATTGATTCAGTAATAAGTGAAAAAGTAAAATATTGAAAAAAAAAAAAGAATACTGACCTACCAACGCTGATTTATTTTAGCATATTACAGGAAGCATGCACATTTTTTGGTTTGGCATAATGGACGCTGAAACAATTTTAACACACAGATAAAAAATTAATAAAACACCACATGAGATATTCATATTTCTTTCCATTTATTTATTTGCTTCAGTAAAAAATAATAGTGATAATGATATATATATATAGATACGATATATGAGGAATGAGTTTATACAATGATTAATGTAGAAAAAATACTATCACAATTTCTGCAACATCATGCATTCCTGAAATAGAATACGGTAAATTGTGTAACAAACAGTACTAAACAGTAGCATTGCTATTTTGTACTTTTATAATATACTAAAGAAATATCAATTTAATTTATTCAATATTACATTCTAATTAAATGTAAATCAAATCATAAATTTGTGAATATTAATTAAAAAATAATCAATTACATTATGCAGATTTAAAATTGAATAATAAAAAATTAATAAATTACAAAAATTAAACTGTTTTTAGCAGAAACTCAATAACATTAAGAATCAATTAGCTCTATTGAATTCCATCACTAGATCTGATTTGATAAAGAAGGTATGTGTATTATTTTGTACAATTGCAAACTTACGGTAGATTCAGTTAGTGGTACACTTCATTTCTAAGAAGTGATCAAATGGCTCTTTGTAGACAAACTACAACATGTTTAAAATTATATTTAGAATTCCATATAAAACTTTGTAAATAACATCATACATGTAGGTACAACTCTATCTATCAGACTTGAGTAACTGAAAGCAGAGTTAATTAAATAAAAGAATTATCTCTGTAAAAAGTGCACAACCAGAAATGATATGAATTTGATAAAACATTAATAAAGAAATTCCTGTAAACAGCATATAAAACAACAAGATGTGTTTGTGAAACACTGATGTCCCTGAATGGCAACTTGGTTAATTTTTTATGCTAAGTACAGACAAACAGACTGGTCAAAAACTGTATCCTCTAGATCTGTGTTTCTGAGGTTGGAGGATGGGGGAGGGATAGGAATTGTCTGAAGATAACTCATCTAGTTTGTGATAAACATACCGGTATTTTGATCCTTTTGGTTTGATTAATATTGTCATGAAGAATACTTTAAGCACTCTTTGTAGAAATAATTTACTTTGGTAAGATTCCAATATTTCAGTTCTAAATATACAACCATACATTCACATATATACCATATCTACAATATATACAATGTGGAATCAATGGGATTAAACACAGAATGAGTGAGATTTCTGTACACTAATTACATGGAAGATTAAAAAAGTTTTTATAGCATAAATACACTTATCAATTATACCATGATAAAAGCATAAGGTGTCATATATACTTCATACAACATCTCCAAATACAGTTCATGTACTCAGTACGACTTATGTAAATGAAGAGATGAAAACTGAATGAGGACATGTTCATGAGAAAAATCATTTGTGAATTTTTAATGTTATCACAAACTGATAAATTACTACTCTTGAAAAATTGGGGAACTGATTTTTTCTTTGTTTGAAAATCTAAAATTATTAGGTAGAAGCATGAAAAGTAGTTATCAACAGTACCAATTAACTACACTTAGTTATCAATTTTGTTACTTTCTATACTCTGTATTTTGAATAAAACATTAAACAAAAAGTCACGATAGATACATTGTAAAATTAGAGAATAGAAATTTCTGCAAAACCTACAAAATGGTACTTGTAAAGTATATAAATACAAAGTATCTGACTAAAATTTATCACCACCACATTCATACATGTGATTCCATAAGTTAAAATTCTCTCTTGACTAAGCATGTAGAATGGACACCTCATGACAAGCAATCAAGAAACATAACTCTGATTCAGAAAGACAGAGTCTCGGAGATTGTGTACAATGTTAACTCTGTTCTAATGAGTCAACGTTACATACAAAGACATTTAAATCAAATACACTTTTGAATTAAATATATATGTAAAATGCATGTTAGACTGAAATATTTCAAAAGTTTTTATGATATGCATTTCTTTTGCTAGCAGCTAGTAGCAAAGAATACAGATATGTAATTGAAGATATATGATATCTTTAAGGAATGTTCTATTGATGGAATGCTGATATCTACAATATATATATTGACTTGAAATGCTGCAATTGTCAATATAGTTCGTATTATGAAGTAAACAATACAAAATTTCCAACATACTGTAAAAGAAGGTATGTTTAAAAGTAGATTTCCCAGCCCATTTGTTTCATTGATGGAATGTAAGGGCCTTAAAGACCATCTGACATAAATTACAATAAAAACGCCATCTTGAGAAAGACTTTGGAGGGAAGATTAGCACATAATAAGTTGTATCACAGTTACATGAACCATTCTTGTCGTTTGGTAATGTCTGGTACACCGGTTGCATTAAACAACACAGCAATATCTGGATCATCAGCCAGGTCCATGTCTTTAGCCTCTTTGGTCTCGTAATCACCCTTCTGTCGACAGTAAAAGACCCCAAGGGCAATAAGGGCAATGCTGAGGGCAAAAAATAAGGCAAGTCCAGCTGAAAAAGACAGAAGCATTAATCAAGATTTTAAGAAATGAATTATGTACTGTCTCTATCTTGTTGTGTTAAATCACTTTAAGGAATTTTGCATCTATATATGGCACATTGCTTCTTTAAGAAAGTTTGTATTTTGACAGGCAGCATCTACATACGGCAGATTCCTCTTTCAAGAAATTTCATACTAGATTTTGACAGACCACCTCCTTGACTTTTGCACTTACTATGGAAGATAACCTTCATGAATTTCTAATGCAGAATACCTATATTTTAGTAAATAGCTGTCAGAAATTTTATATCCGTATTTTGGCACAATTACCTGTACTTGGTTTAGAATTAGTTTTTTTGTTAGCCATCCTCCTTATGGATAGCTAGGTGTGCACCTCAGATATGATTGATTGATTTTTGTTTTACGTCACACCACTAATATTCCATGTATATGGTGACGGCATCTGCCTGAACCTCAGATATGTGCTATGTGCATCAAAACACAATAGGTCATGACATACAGCACAAAATAGTATTAACATGCTTTATCATTGTTAATTCCAACACAATAACCCAAATTTCTGTTTTCTGTATAGCTTGTACTGATTTCAAAATCCTAATATTATCTGCCAATGTTTTGATATATTTTCAATGCCAGTAACTTGATTTCATTTAAGTTGAATATTCGTTAACTCAGATTAATTTTTTAAAATCCAATGTTTCTTTTCGCTCATATTTTAATTTCGATAAATCAAGTTAAAGCTGCATTGTGCAAAGGAAAATATTAAACAAAGTAATGTCTAGAGATAAATGTTGAGCAATATCTGCAGTGAATATACAATGACAATATTTGACAATGTGGGAGATTACATAACCAACGGAGGTACATCTATTGTACATTCTGATTGGCAGTAATTAATAAGCTAGTATTGTAATTAACATAATTACAGAGGAATTGATCATTTGGTGCCAAATCATTATGGTATCAAGTTTAAATGTTATCAATAAATTGTTTCAACCTAACCCATACTGGTTTCATCAATATAGGTGATCGATGCTATGAAATGTCTTGGTTTATATATTTCAAAATAACTACCGATCTTTAAATCATATGAAATACATTAGAAAGATGAAATAATGATGATAACAAAAACTTTTATGACTTATTCATACTATATGTATTCCAGAGAATTTAAGAAACTAGGAATTACCTCTGTAAATAATACACTGACAAGATACATAACTCTTACATTAATGCCACTCTATTATTAGCTCACAACTTCCATTAATATGAATTATTTTACTCCGACCTCTAAAGGTCGGGTTTTTAAGAGTTGACCGTAATCATAACTTTTCAAAACCTACTTAGTCTATTGTACTTGGAATCTATTATATAAAGTGTGTGGTATCAATGATGTATATACCCTTCATCTCGTAACTTTGATTTCTCAGAAAAAAAAAAAGAAAACAAGTTTATAGATTTTACAGACCAGAGTTTAAACCTCACACAGTAAAAGTGAAAATAAACACTCTCCTTTCTCTGCAGTCTACAAAAAATACCAACCTCCTAAGCCGGCCTTTTCTTCATCAGACAGTCCTGGTTGGGGCGTTGGGAAAGTAACCTCTATCAGCTGACCTCCTCTCAGAGGTCGCTTCTCGATAGGGTCAGGTTTGACTGTAATTTCTTCATACCCACACATATCTTCTCGTACTTTGGTGTCATCAGGGTACATTTTAATGAACGAGGGGCGAGGATCTTGGAACGCTCGTTTCAGAGGATATATATTGGCAATTTCCATTCGGAAAATGCATCCTTCAAAACCTCGTACTGTGCTTGTTGTATCTGAAATTATGGATGCAGTATTTCATGCTCACGGTAGCATTAACATTACAACAAGGATGCAAGTATAATTTTGTCTGACATTTGTGGATTTCGACTTTTCGTGGAATTTCTGAAACACTTTTGATTTTATAAATCAAAAGATGGTTTGCCAATGTCACTCTTATTATGGTATACTGTTCTTATGGTTAAATGAATCTCACAGCAATTTCATAACAGAACAGCTTTTAAAATCATTTACAGTAAAAAAAATTTCATATTTTTGTGAAAATATTACTGCATTGATGTATTCATACACTCAAGTTTTGTTTATTCTAGAAATACATATTAAATCAACAGTATATGAAATTTTCTGGTTTATGAAACAATTATGTGAAACATTTAATTCGTACCATTATTTCCAACATAGAGGTATTTTGGTTTATCTAAAATGTTGTCACTGAATTTAGTTCCCATGTCCTTTGAGAATTCTGGGTAGTTATCCACCTGTTGAAATATTACAAGAAAAACTGTTACAGTAAAATACTCTGATATTCTCTGACAATAAAACTATGCAATGCTACATGGGTTACGGTCAGAAAATGTCCGACTATAAAAAGCTATGACAAATATTATCTCCCATATAATAATTTTATAAAGTCGTAAACAGACTATCTAACTTATTGAGTATTAATTTCTATATATATAGAATTTATTTGTTAATGCCGCTGTATTAGGTATTGTCTAATTATACAATATTCCTACCTGTACATGGATAGTTTTGCCATTTTCTCCCGTTCTCCACATTTTGGCTTCGTGTTGCTGACCATTGGTGTAATCTATTCCATGATTGGGTGTGTTGACCTCATCTCTTTCTGAGCCGACATCCAATGCAAACTTCACTCCACCTGGCAACAGAAATCATCCACTCCAATATATATCAAATGACAATTACTGTGTAATAATTTACTTTGTATTTTTGTAGCTTTATGTACTACTGCACATGAAGGGTGTACAGGACCACATTTTCCCTGACTTAGGTTAAGCTGATCCTTAAGACCCGATACCCATTTTACATAGATCTTACAATTGATCATAAAGTTTTTAATCCTGAATTAACTGTCCTAACGGGACAAATACCCCCCCCCCCCTCCCCTTGCGGAAACAAAGTTAAGACATGCAATAATTCATCCCTTTATGACAACCTATTAGGCATCTATAGAGCAGATATAAAAAGGTTTTACCCATTGTGTCTATTGTGACCTTGACCTTTAATCTATGACCTTGGTTCAAGGTCATGACACACCCTTGGATCCTAAGCAACAATTCTGTGAAATATTATTGAAATCTGTGCACAGCATGAGAAGTTATGGCCCGGACAAAGCTTTACTTATTGTGTCTATTAAGACCTTGACCTTTGACCTTGGTTCAAGGTCATGACATACCCTTGGATCCTAAGCAACAATTCTGTGAAATATTATTTAAATCCCCTTACAGGGTGAGAAGTTATGGCCTAGACAAGGTTTGGTGGACAAGACGGAGAGACAGACAGGGTGATTCCTATATACCCCCCCCCCCAACTTTGTTTGCAGGGGGTATAATATAAAATTTCTTTTGATACTCTAAGCTTAGTGTAGTTTAAATGAAATCTAGCGGAGATAAATAAATCTTGAGCAAAATATTAGTCGTTTTTCATATTTACCTTAATGTGTGATCTAATATTTATGATTTCTTGTAAGTTCTTTAGTAAAACGGTAACCACATGAGCACATCCTCATTTCATTTTGTAACGAAATTCAAGTTTAGGACAGAAATTGTACATATTGGTGATACAAACATCCAATGTACCTAAGAAATCAGCTATTACAAACTTAAGACTAACTAACGTCCTCTACAGAAACTTGGTACATCGTCCTCCTACTTAAAAATGAAATGATATATTCAAGATTTCTGACCATGAACTTCATGGTTATCTACAATTGAATGTAGTTGTTTTCTCCTTGATTCCATACAAGAATGTGATGTAAATGCATAAAAATAAAATTCTGACATACCTGCATTATTTATCTCGAGTGAGATATACTCTGTATTAGTCTCATCTCTCAGTTGCATGAGAATACCTTGTTTCAGTTTGGTGGTGAAGCCGACAGTGATGCTCTTGAAATCAGAAGCAGAGAGACCCTGATTTTGGTCGAACGTATATTGGATCAGGTAGTTTGTTTGCAAATTTACTCCAACCTCTGAAAACAGAATTTCAAATTAGTATTATAAAGAATCACAGAAATGACATGTTCAGCTCTTTCTAAGTATACCCTGGAAACAAAAGTCTCATGTCAAGTCAAAGACAGGCACCAGTCCTGCAGAAGAATTGCAAATACTTGTACTTGTAACGCAATGGTACATATTGGATTCTGAATACATGTACAAATGTTTTCTATTTAACACTAAACTATTGTCATGTGTGTAGTATAGAATTTGCTAAATATAGTGTGATAATATTTGATTCTCAATTGCAAATTTTTATACTGTGATGGTCGGGTATTGGCCTGGATAGCTCAATGATGACAGCGTTGGCCTTCGCAGCAAAAGGTTCTGGATTCAATTACCAAGTCTAGCCACATCTTTTTTTCCTGCCTGTTACATTTGGTGTTGTGGCCAGCCCTAATGTTTGTGCACTAAGAGGGGTATGATGTGGGTTGTTATGTTTTTCAGTTTCCAGGGTTGGAAACCTCTGGCAGGGGAAAAGTATGTTGGTTGGTTGGTTGATTGTTGTTTTACGTCGCTTTCAACAATATTTCAGTTATATCGCGACATGGAAGCAGGAGGTTACCAACCTCTTAAACATAGTGGCGCAACCCGGGAATCGAACCCGAATCGTCGGCGCCGCAAGCCAAGCGCTTAACCACTACACCACACCTGCCCCGGGAAAAGTATGACAGACCGATAGCGACCCAGATAGCTCAATGGTGAGACCGTCTGCCTTAATAGCGAAAGTTCTCAGTTTGATTCCCGGATCCAGCCACCTATTTTTTTTCCTGCTTGTAACATTACTACAGGAACCATTATGTATGTTTGGTTGGTTGGATGAATGATTAGAATCTAAATTCCATTCAATGATTTTTCAGTCATATCTTGACATGTGAGTGGGAGGTTCCCAACCTTTGAAACATAGTACTACCATCCAAAAATCAATCCAAATCACCTGCATCGAAAGTTAAATGGGTAAACGCTACACCAAATCTTTCCAATACTCAATGAGTATTCTCAGAGCGACTTAAAAACACTTACATACTTAACTATCCTACAGACAAACCCATTATAAAAGTGACAACACTCACCTCTGCCACAATTCCATCCTCTCCATGGGGTATACGCACAATCACAGGTGTAGCCACTGTACCCCTCTATACATGTACCACCATTCAAGCATGGGCTACTGCTGCATTTACCAATACAACCCTTTGATACGCCGTATGATACCTCGTTACGATGAACAAGGCCCCACAAGTCCTGGAGAACACCATTAACACGTAAGCCTCTCATACAGCCCACAAAACCGTTTCTGTCTTCTACTGTCGCACCTGAGATAGTTAAATAGTTCTTGTGATTATAATTATGGGCATTTTAATTAGACATGAAGAAGTACCATTAATGTAAAGAGTAGTAATTGTTATCATTTAATTTTACATGTAACACACACTATGATTTGTTTAAAAATTAGTGGTATATCTCATCCACAAAATTTGTTCTCTGATGACGTCAGTTCATACATTTTCTTAATTACAATGATGCAGTTTTCAACTCCTGTTTTCTCTTGTTTACCTCCATCCAACGAAAAAGAAAAAATTTATTCCTTAAAATGTATTAAATGGTAAACATAAATCATGTTGAAAAGTACTACATGAAGTTGTGGGAAGTGACAAGCACTACCCTACAGAAAAACCAGATACGGAACCAGGTGACATGACGGAGTAAGCATCTATTTCAAATGTGTCACGCCAACATTTACCGCACAATTCCTCAATGGTAAACTGTCATCAATATTCCTTAGAACTGTTGTACTGACCTATGACCAGATATCCACTAAGGTCCAGTGTCCGAGTAATCTCGCCAATACCATCTGTGTTGGACTGTTCTTTGGAGTTGTCTACCTTTAGCCAGGCTTGCTTGCGGTTTTTCTCGATATGCACTGTGTGCCACTGATCGTTATTGAGAGCATTTGTTGATTTATACTCCAGAACCTGAACACCATTACCAACATCATAACTAAACTGGATGGTATTTCCATCTGCAAAAAAATTATATAGGAACTCGATAAAATAGTTGAGCAAATAATAATAACAATTTTCAAATATAAAGATTGTTACTGATAGGAACTTTGAGTAATTCAGTGCTTTGTATTCCAAATTTTAAAGATATGTATGCATTGTTTATGTAAACAAATTATTATAGATTTATGCTTTGTTCATGTAAATTATAAATTTATGCTCTGCCTATGTAAATCATAGACTATAACTTTGTTTATTTAAATTATAGATTTATGCTTTGTTTATGTTAATTATAGATTTATGCTTTGTTTATGTAAATTATAGATTTATGCTTTGTTTATGTAAATTATAGACTTATGCTTTGTTTATGTAAATTATAGGCATATGCTTTGTTCATGAAAATTATAGATCTATGCTTTGATAAACAAGTAATTATAAATTATAAATTATTGCCTAGCTACTTGTGATTACAAAATCACCTCATGGAAATCAAGTTGAAATATTAATAACTTAAATTCTTAAATGACAGCAGTCTAAAACTTCACTATAGATAACTCTTCCTTCACTAGACTATGACAGCAAGAGAATAGCCTGATTTATAACATTCTTGACTTAAATATTTAATAAAAACATCAATACAACTTTGGCAGAGTTAAGAAATAGTACTGATGTACTATGATCAAGTAAACAATAAACAATAGCATGTTATACTTATTCCATCTTCACTTACTTGCTATGGATACTTTGATAAAATCTGGTTCACCAGTCTGATGAACCATAACACCATCGGTAGCGGTAGTCTTGAACTGGAACCAGATATCGCCAGATGGTTCAGCTTCAAAAGTTGCTAACTGTATGGTAGCATCTGCTTTACGGAATGTTATCACATTCTCCAATAAATCTACAAAGATCATTAAATGGAAATTAATTCACCATTCTCAATCAATACTTGCTATTTAGGGAAGTTTACAGTCTTTGACGTGTTAGCGCTCAATATTTGAGGGGACCTTGAATTGTATCCAACTAGAGGTTTCACTGACAAACAATCCAACATACAGAGACTATCATGAAGTTAACATGGTGAAGAAAACAGGACCTAGCAAAAATCTGACAAAGCTTTCCAGAGTCACTTTTGTGAAAAAATACTGACACAAAAATTTCTCAATATGCCATAATTTTTAATAGAAAATTTTAATGCTACATGTGTACTGATGAATGAAAGAAGTACATAAATTTCTAGATCTGCATTTCTTTTTATAGGAATTGTTAATACGATGGATACACTGCCTGATGAATAAATGAAATACTTATGAAATGAACATACCATCTCCTTCACAGACAAGTTTTCCAACCTTGTGATAACCGATCTTGTCGTCTGTTGCCGTTCCAGTATCGCCAAAGTGCAGCTCCAGGATAGGAAGATAGTCTTTATGCTTGATGGCACCTTCATCCGTGCTATTCTGCCCAGAGTCACAATTACAAGTGGTGGCACCGCCTGCACAAGCATTTTCACCCAGGCCGCATGCACACTTCCCAGAGCCTGGCGCAGATCCTCCCCAGAAGTACATCGGTTGGTAGGTTCTACCCACCCACCATCCATAGTATGGGTGGGTTGTCGGCTCCTCTGTTAAGCAGATGAAAACATGAATAAATTTTGTTGATTTGCTGAGGTTTTATGTCGAGTTCAACAATTTTTTAGTACCAGCACAAATTCAAAGCAGGAGATAACATGCCTCTTATACATAGTGGCGCAATAGAGGAATCGCACCCTGATCCCCTAAATCATGAGTCAAGTGCTTAAGTGTTCACAAAATCTTTCAAAAATAGCTTAGAAAACTGTTTATTGATACAATTACAGTTCTCTCTCAATACTTCGAATCTGAAAGGGACCAACAAATACAGCTCAAGTTACCCATCAGGGAATTTGACTTAAATACTGGATGCACTTTTAGCTTAACTGATTCAAGACTTTAGAAATCAGGTCAAGTTAACATAAAGTAGAGATATCTGTATTCAAATAAATGAGAATGAATTGTGATCAAAACATATTGATCCGCAAACGATTCACATTTTTTTAATGTTGTGTAAATCTATTGCGATTCATTTAACTTCACATAAATTTTAAGAAAAGCCACATTCAAATATTTTCTGTCATAACCTACAATGGATGGAGGAGGTGACTAACAAATTTTATTCATACACATGTAGCTACAGTGACATTAAGTAGCTATAAAAAAGAAGAAATACACGTACCGACTTTAGCTAGAAGTAAGTTACAAATTACACGTAAATTGTAATACGCAAAATGGAAGAAAAAAATTCAGATATTTTTCTAATGATCACTTCAGTTTGAAATGCTTACATATATGATGTAAATTGACTTTATACAGAAAGACATTGTCGTATTATGGGAACTCCTTCCCATTATGTATTCAGTATCTTGACCTCTATATCATGATATACTGTATTACTTAAAATATGCAAAATGATACTTACGTGGCTTGACAAATAATCTGGAATTTCTACACTGGTATGTTAGTTTCTGCTCACAAGTTGTAGCCCTCTGTATCACTGCTGTCATTCCCTCTATATCAGCATCATATATGATGTTACGTTTGTAGTAATTCGGTACCTGGTAACCATTGACGGTGATCAAGTTTTCGCTGTTATGACTGATCTGGGTAATGACCTTAGAGTCACCAATGCTATCTGTAAGAATGATTGACAATTTTCAGCTACATCAGAAAATTCTTTACTATATTGTTGTTAATCTCACATTTAAATTGTCAAATTAATCATGTCTTCCTTTTCCAATGTGTGATTTGACATGTTTCTGAAGACTGAAATCATCATAAACCCTTTTTTTGCAAGTATGAATATTTCCTTTGAAAGATTTCAATAGACAAGAAACTTCAGTTCTCTGACCATACTTTTCTCCTCACTATGTAACTTTCAAGGATCCAGCATACTTGTGTCATCAAGATCTATATTTCATGAATTCTACATTTTCTTTCTGAGTGACACACTTCCTTAGACATCTATGGAGAACAACTTGTTCAAAGGATAACACTGGTTGGCTGATTGGTGTTTTACATTGCTTTCAACAATTTTTCATTTACATTGTGATATGGAAGCAGGAGGTAACAAAACTCTTAAACACAGTCCTGGAATCAGTCTCGTATCCTTGGCACCACAAACCAAAGGTAAACAACTTTAGTTCCATTACCCTAATCTTTTGGTGAGCATGTACTATACTAAAATCTAAGGATTGGCAAAGTTCACTGACCATTGCAGTTTTTTAACTTTTCATTCTAAATGCAACTGTGACACATTCTAAACATTAATTTGAAAACCAGCACATCAGTGTGATTCAATATGGAAAAAAGGCGGCAAAAATGCAATATAATTTCTTGACCTAGAGTGAACACTGATTTCTATATCCGTATCTTTTTCCTAGCATGTCCATTTAAAAGAATTCAAAGGATCATGTAAAGTGCTATACCCTTACCTTTTCCTGAGCATGTGACTTTGAAGGGTTTCAGAGGACCTGAACCATCAGGGTCGATAATGACCTCATCCTCCACCTCGTTTCCAGTGTACATTTTAACCATGTCACATGACAAGTAATATGCAGCTGAAAATGTAAAACCAGATTTATGAATTTATCGACCGAAATTCTTTTAACAATAAAGTTACAGGAGTTACATTTTGATAAATACATTGTGGAGCTCTTTGTCTGTCTGGAGAAAAGAAATGATATGTGAGAATAATATCCCTTACGCTCTTTATAAGAAATGGATGAAATAACAAAAACAATGTCTATGTAAAGTTTTAAAATACAAAAATATAAAATTCCGAATTCAAGAACGATTATATCTGAGGAATGTTTCCCATATAACTTAAATGACACCCAGAATTTTGCTATGATTAAATGAAGAATATTTAACATCTACAATAACAGTTTTTGCCTGATGCAATAGTAACAGATTCTGTTGGATGCAATACACAGAAATTTTGATGAATGAAATAGACCAAAGGAGAGGAGTGAGAAACCTTTTACATACAAACATATACTGTGACACAGAATCTCTGTTTTATTGTCTCAATCCAAAGAAAGGACAGTGTTGATAAGTTGCCAGTCAAAATCAAACCTAGGACCCTTCATCCATGAACTCAAGCATTCTTCCAACTGAGGTATGCTTGCTCCACTTAGATGAAAAGATGCTTCATTCAAAATTTAGATTCATATTACACTATGGTAAAGAATAATAACTGTCTTCAGTTTACAAGAATGACTAATTCTAATGCATCTACTATTACAAATCTGATCACATGAGCGATGTGATCACATGACATGCTTACATCGATGACAGACTTCTCCCGTGTAGCCAGACTGCCTACAGTCACATCTGAAAGTATTCCAGTCTTGGTCACAGATACCATTGTTTTCACATGGATTAGGTGTGCACCTAAAAAGAAAAAATTAAGGTCAATTTAACATTTTCACTGCTAGAGTATATTCAGTCTTTCTTCTGGATTGCATGCAGTTTAAGTGTTTAGATGACAAGACACAACACCATATGTCTCTAACTCCGACTTAAATTTAGAAAGAAGACAAAACACAAGAATTTTGTATAAAGATATAAACCACCTCAGAATAATTTTGCTTAACGAAGACCGACAGGTATGGCGTAGATTTTCATCAATACATTACCTGTCCAGAAGTCCACATGTTCCCACTTGTGCCCCATCTAACTCCTGTCCCAGTGCATTAAGGTCAATTGGCTGATCTGCTATCATAATATTTCTCATACAACCTCTAAATCCAAGTCCGATTTCGGAACCACCTGTTTACAAAAAAGGAAGATGATACTATATACATATACATGTACATTGAGTAATTTTGAAATTTTGATATTTGCAATGGATAAATCATTTTAAACTTCTGGAGGGATGATACAGAACAATTTGAAGTTATGGGGGACAGCAATGATATCGTCCGTTTCTGTTATTATAAACTGATTTATGTTGTATATCTTTAAACCTAAATGCAGGGTTTTCCTTTATGCAGGATTATGCATCTCTGATGTACAAAACCACCTTAGGATGCATAAAATAAATGTAACTGAGTCCCTGGGGACGCACTATAGTTTTGAAATGAAGCTGTAAAATTACCAGTATGTTGCCATTTCCATTCCACCATTTTTTTTTTCATTCAGCAGTTTATAATTCAATTTCCAAATGTAAAAATACTAAAATAACTCCTAATGAAACCTTTTATAATCATGGTTGCTTCTGCAAGTGTTCATACGTGCATAACATCTTATGTAAATTAAAACTTTGCATCAACCAAGACTACTTTACATTGGCCGTTGCTATGTGTTGTTAGGGTAGAAGGTGACATGTCATTCAGCCCATTAATCATGCAGCGCTCGATAGCGAGTTATTTCAGCGGCAAACAGCAAAATTATGACTCAACTAACATGCCAACAATGGAGAATGGTAATGATGAACAACTGATACCGCCCGCATCGAGAAAAGGAAATTTTTTTCTCTGGAATAGTATGGTATGTACAAATGGCTCAGAAATCGATGAGCACAAAATGGCATGCAATGTAGTCTCAATGACAATACCTGAGCCACTTTTACTCAATGGGGCCATCCTTAAAATTATTTAGATTTGCGGTAACGCGACCGACTCACCAAAATCGCGCCGACTCAAAAAATTTTTCGGTGTGTTTTTGTTCAGATTTTTTTTTTACGCCTGTTTTAAACCGTGTTTTTTTTACCGACACATCTGACCAATCACAGTGCGTACTTTCGATCCGAATTTATCTTTTCCAAAAATTTGAAACCTTTTTTTCTTTTTATACAGTAGCTGCCTCAGATGCAAGATGGCAGCGTCCATGATAACTTTATCCGTTACAGTTAACTTAAAGGGTAGTAAAGGGAATGATACACTAGTTGCTAATGCGATAAGGCAATTCAAACCGTCCGACACATGGTTTGACGTGTATGTCATTACCACCGAAGAAGTGTCGGACAAAATTCCAGATGCTGTTAACGAGAGTTTTCAGAAGTATGTACATATCAAACTATCCAAGTCATGGGGGGGGGGGGGGCAGAGACATTTACTCCTAATCCCTACGATCATATTAGCATTATAAACGAATTTGATAAGAATGAGGGCAAGACAGCCATATGCCGCCTTCCAAAGAAGAACTGATGTCAATTAATGTCTCTGACAAACTAATTGAATTAAAATTTGAAATTTGACATGTTTTAAATCAGTTTTACGAGTTGACATGTATAGGTACAAGGTCTCTTTATCAGTTTGTTTATCACACTTTTATGCCTTCGACTACAGGCTAAATACCAGGTGTTGATGGCTGTAGTTGTACTTTGAAGTCTTGATACTTTTGTACAGCTATTCTGCAAAAAAGTAGCTTGATACTGGGATCTTTGTCTGTTGCATATCAGAGCCAGTTGTGTACATGTATGTATGTCAGAACAGACTAGATAACAAGGCAGATTGGTTGCCTTTTCAATTTTTCATTTCGTTTTGTCTGTTGGACTGCAGTGATCCAACATTGCCAAGCAACTGCTATATACACCTCCTCATGTAAATATTAAGGTAATTATCTACCTATTCCTTAAATTCATGGTTATTGCATATATTCAGACATTTATAAAAAAAAAAAACCCTACCCGTCTTTTGAATTTGTGGAAAAAAAAAAAAAATCCCCTACCTACCTACTCACCTCCAAAATGGTGAGTCGCGTTACCGCAAATCTATATATTTTTAAGGACGGCCTGGGAATCACAAATTTACCTTGGGACTTACGAATTTACATTTTAGAGGTCTCAAGGATTCACTTAATTAAGTGCAAACACTGTAAATGTCATCAAATAATTGAACAAATAAATACAGTAAGGTCTGATGACTCTCTAAGGCTTGTCATAGGGTTGGAAGTAAGCGGATGCCCAATTGCCCGTGCCGTACTAAATATTGGCTGGTCAAGTCAATTCTGACTTCAGCTAGCCCGCGGGACAAGTCGTTTTTGACCATTCGATGATACATGTAGTTTTTATCTGTGTCGTTTTTTTTATTTTTAAGCTAGTCCGTAAACAGATGAGCATTACGCTGGCCAACGAAATTGCGGGTGGGACTAAAGGACGAACCTAAGAACGTGTCGAACCTAAGCTTTATTTAAGATATTTTTTTTAATACATTAAATTGATTTTTATTTCTATTGATGAAATGGGGTCATATCTCATCATTTCTACACCCAAAATATAAAATTATACCATATTAATTGAAATATAGCTTTACCACTTGTCGAACCTAACGATCGAACGCGTCAAGTCGAACCGTGTACCGTGTCGACCCTAAGCTTTACTAAGCTATTTCTGAATATATTAAATTGATTTTAATGTTACTTTGTGTAATAAGGGCATATCTAACCAATTCTATATCCCAAAATAAAATATATAAAATATTAAGTGAAATATACCTTTAACACTTGTCGAACATACTAGAGTACATCTTGGAATCAAGAAAAGTGTTGACGGTCATTTACCAAACATTTCTTTCAATATTTTATACACTTAAAATTTCGTTCATATCTTTAATATAAAAATTATTGGAAAGGACAAAGCAAGTTTGGATATTGCATGGTCGGATAAAATCATGAATTAATTCGAGAGAGATCTTTTGTACATTCATTCACATGGCACAAGATTTTAATCAGTTTTGTTTGACAACTCAGGCCTACTAATCAAAAAGTGAAAATTTAAAATAATAATGATGAATGATAATTGCGACATAAGACTTAAGAAATGAATCCTATATTTTTTTGGTTGATTGAGGTATTTGAAGGAAGTTGAAGCAAAAGAAGGGACTATATCAAGAGAGACTCCTAAAAGCTAATTAATGAGTTGTATAAGGACCTTTGTTCTATTATGCTATTCATGTACAGTACTAGTACATGCACCTAAGTGATAATTTTGTCCTTGTGTGTATATTATAATAGCACATGATTGAGTTACTTTGTCTGGAGTCTACAGGTCTGTCTGTCATAGAAAACTTTATTGAAAAGCTTGAAACAGGAATACAGTTACTTTCAAAGTACCAAAAACAGTTAACAACTATTATAAAAACATGAAAAAATGCACAAAAAAATGCAGGGCACATGAATTTTCTGGGGGGCAACTTCATTTCAGATCTAGGTTGCCCCCCCCCCCTGGCAAGTGACTTCAAATCCCAAACCTGTTGTCAGTCCAAATATCTCACAAAAACATATTTTCATGACCTTTCAATATGCCTGTTTACTGGATTAATAATATAGAAGTGTTAGAAATATGTTTTACCCAAGAAATAGGTGTTGCCAGGATTGATTTTCAACTTCCTTTTGGACACTTTGGAATTCCGGTCAATAGTGACGTTCACCATTTCAGCGTTGATCACTATGGAAAATTTATGCCAGAGACCATCGGAAAAACTCTGTGTGGAGTCCTCAAGGTTAGCTGAAATATAGAAAATGTGCAAAAATGACTACCGTCAGCTATCAATGAACAAAACTATTCTCTGAATGAAGTAAAATTATTTGAAAGTGTAATGTACATTTTTAAAACACAAGTGTGAATGAAATTAACCCAGAGGAACTTTGCAGGGCTTTTTTTCACTGTTTTGGGAACATGGCCCACAGCGCTAGAAATGGAAATTGCGGCGTTTTTGCTCAAATTGGGAATTTCTTAAATAAAATATGATAAGATAATATATGTACTGTTGTTAGAATATAAAAGAATGAGATATTAGTAATTTCAAACTTCTCATTTATTTGTGCTTCTACAGAGCCATTTCTCTGGTTTTCATGTTTTTGAATTTATTTACAACTTGGGTCAGTTCAATGTCAGTAACGGTTGGTGTTTCTGACTTTTGGTTGTGTTCGCAAATTCACCTTCAGAGTCACTAGAAGATGAGTAGGTAGAAACATCAGCGAGGGGTGTTTTGTGGCTACATGTATCATGGTCAGAGTCCCAAGTCTTGGACTGGGAGGGTTGGGTTGACTTTAAGGTACAGTCTAAACTGCCTTAGCGACCCCTTGTATAAAGCGACTCCCTGTCTTATGCGACTGTGAAAAATCCCGCCCAACGTTATTTTCTATATAATAGGGCTGTATTAAGCGACGCCCTGTCTTACGTGACAAGCGACCGTAATTTTTCAGTCCCGATGGACAATTTGTACTGTATTAAGCGACTTTTGAGACGATCCCCAAGATCCCGCGAGAATATTACCTTGTAGTCGTAATGACGATTGTTTGTTCTCGCACCGACGAGATTTCAGTCAGTTGTTGTAAACAATGGCGTCGACGAAGCAAAAGCGAACGGTGTTAACTTTGGAAGCCAAAATATCTGCCATAGATCGGTTAGATAAGGGGGAACCGGCATATAAAATAGCAAGTGAGTTAGGAGTGGGTAAGACGCAGATACAATCGTTGTGTAAACGGAAGGCAGACATCTTGAGGGACTATGAGAACAATGTGCCGGGAACCTCAAAAAGACGACGCCATTTAACCGGGAATGAAGAAATAAACGAGCTAACATATTTTTATTAATTTTAACAATGCAATACACGTACATGTACATGTATGTACGTTTTATTAGCATAGTTGTATAATAAATTAAAAGTGGTAGCATTTCCAATTGGTCATTGCTAAGAGACTGTATTAAGAGACCCCTTGTCTTATGTGACCTTTTTATCGAGGTCCCTTGAAGAGTCACATAAGACAGTCTCGACTGTATTTGCAGTGGCATTTTCGTAATTTTTTTTCAGTTGAAACACTTGGCAGGGATGACAATGCTGCCTGTTTAAACATAAAATCTATGGTGCAAGTTTTGCTGTCACGGTTTTTAAGGTTTTTAACATAATTGCAATAGGCCGCGGCCGATTGTATATTAAGACAGTAAATTTGCTTTGAGAGCACATGTGCAAACTCCATTGGCGTTGGCATGTTGGGTAATAATTTAGTACTAAGAAACAATATTAGCACATAATGCTGCTGTAAATATTGAGATTTCTAGAAATAAATCTTATAAAATGTTCCAAATTTAAAAAAAAAAAAGATTTGCTCACTACAAAAACCAACGTTTCTGAATATTAACGATAACATCTGAGAG
This sequence comes from Pteria penguin, assembly GCA_035048485.1. Classification (NCBI taxonomy): domain Eukaryota; kingdom Metazoa; phylum Mollusca; class Bivalvia; order Pterioida; family Pteriidae; genus Pteria; species Pteria penguin. The sequence goes on from CM068584.1 coordinate 30,392,899, forward strand.
ATTTTCCTAAAAAGGAAAAAAAGCACAGCTATTTTCCTAATAAGGAAAAAATGAGGCGTGGCTTTTGAAATTTTAGCGGGAAAATTCACAACTGCGCATAAAAAGATGGTTTCAAAAACAAGTATATGTAATTCCTATTTACATAAAGCCATTTGGCTTTGTGACCAACAGCTTGAAGATTTAATGCTATTCCGATTGCATCCTAAGCTTTTAAAGAGCTATGCTTGTTAAAAACCTGCACTTGTATTTGGAGTTGTGAGACATGTAGGACCCTATCTCTAGTTTCACTTTCTCTTCTGAGAAATAAACGAGAAAACCGATAACTGTACTCTAGCTTCGGAAAATCGTTCCAAAATTTTCCTTTGTATTTATTCGGACTTTTGTTAGTTGTGTGCTACCTAACACAGAGTTAACAACAGTTCAGATAAATACCAGTATACGAAGACGATTTGCTGATGCTAGCCGAAAGGGTTTCCGGGCCAATTTATGCTGCTGTCATGGTTCCTCATTTATAACGTCGTACAAGGTTTCCTCTTCGTCAATTACAAGTTCATAGTCTTTTGTGAGCTTCTCAAAACCGACCCAAGAGATTGTCTATGATTGTCTCTATCAATTGTGCGCTTGGAAGTTACAACTGGAGACTTCTCTTGCTTGCAAATACCTCTATTTTACGACAATCATACTATTTATTTCTGTGCTCATGAATGGGAATTTCTTGCCCGAAATTGGGAAAAAAAGATACAATTTGCGATTGGGAACATAGTCGAATATCGGCCATAAAATGAGCAGAAAAAAAGCCCTGCTTTGATAATTGTTGTTTTATTTCATGCCCAGGTCATTTGACTCATCCCTTTTCTGGCAAAATTTTTGTTGAATTTTGCGATGTCATGATACAAACTTAATGTTTGTCCCAGATATAACCGAGGTTTCAAATATTGTGACATCATCAAATTTAACCGTTTTTTTCGAGTGTAAATCAGGAAGGGCCAATTCACTTATGTATAGACAACATATGAAATGCACAGAAATTGTGAAATATAAATTCAGATCTATCTGAAGCAGTAATGTTCCATTAAGAGCTATTATCTGATGTAAAATTGAGCCTTCACTGGTTTGATCTCTGATGTCAAAAGGACAGGGTACTGAACAGTAGACAGTCTGGTCTGAACTCATAGCCTGCCATAATTACTAAAACTACAGAAATAATTACTTACACTATAGATGATGATGGTATATTTACAAGAGAGAGAGAGAGAGAGAGAGAGAGAGAGAAAAGATAGCTGGTTGATTGGAGCAAAATGTTTATTGATTTATTCTACTCACCTTTTCTTTCAGACACTTCCACTTTCATCCAGATTTATTCTACCTACCTTTTCTTTCAGACACTATCAGTTTCACCAAATGAGACACATACACTTTTGAAACTAATTCATATTCAAACTTTTTCTTGACATTGGCCAACGCTTCAAGTTTTAATTCAATCCTCTTTTTTTAAATGGCCTCTAGACATTCCCTTAGAAATTATGTGTATACAGAAACTATTCCATTACTCACTATTTCTCACAATATCTTCAATCCTTAAATTATTGTCACCATCCCATGTGCTCAGGTGATAATGAACGTAACCATTAGCATCAAGGAATACCTGAAAGTGAAAGGCAAGTCAAGGTAGAGATCATTCTTTTTTCTTCAAAATTCAATAGAATCTACTTTCATGAATTCTTAGGGGAATATTATTCATTTTTCATATAATTCTAGAGTATATATTTTTCAATAAAAAACCAATATTAATTGAACACAGATTTCTTCTTACTATTAAAGTACTACCAATCTTTGAATGTCCATGTTTTAAAGATTCAGCAACACAGACATATGGTGTGGTTTTCTTGCCATTATCTAACCTATTCTCATAAGAACTGAATGGTCTCTCCTAGAGTTTCAATTCTTTCATGCCAAGATCTCTTAGTCCGAGTGGCAGTGTTCGACATCTAGTCCAAAATTATTGGTAATTACTCAAAACAATTACAAGCGAGAATGCCATAGGAAACTGGAAAACGTTGATCAGGTGATCAAAAATACCCACCAAATAGTAATCATAATGGAAAGACATACAGAAAATCAACATCTATCCAACACTTTGCCAATTTTGCCTAAAAAGACAATGCTACCTATTTAAAAATTACTATGCCGAATTTCGTATGTTGGTTGATTGGTGTTTTACGTCCCTTTCAACAATTTTTCAGTTATATCGTGACATGGAAGCAGGAGGTAACCAACCTCTTAAACATAGTGGCGCAATCCGGGAATAATCCCGGATCGTCATCACCGCAAGCCAAGCACTTAACCACTACACCAAGCATGCCCCCTCAATTTCATTTGTAACTATTAATATCTCAAAACTGCTTTAACATTAAAGCCTATACAGAGGCACATGCTATGAATGGCAATATATACCAAGATCTCAAAATCAGTACAGTCAGACATCAAGACTTATACTCCTTGCCAAAGTTTAAACAGCAAACATGTTTAAATTTTGAGGTTTCTACCTTAACTTCATCGTCAGTGGGTGTTTTGGGTTCTTTGCTTGCGTGATAGAAGAAAATTCCAGACTCATCATGGGTACGAAAGTCAAACGAAGCTTTCAGTATTCCAGTCAATACTTCTTGGTTGGTCAGTTTAATCTGGGAGTCGTAAGTTGGGAAGGTAACTGGCACGGGTGATGTCATCTGAAACGGAAAGAAAATATAAGTTTCACAAAATCATGTTTGCATGTAGGTAGTATTATCTGAAAGATTATGTTCGAAAAAAAGCTTTGTGATGTCTCTATATAAATTAAATAAATCAAGAGAATGACACAAAAATGTGTAAAAAAAAGAAGACCAAGTCAGTAACTTTTTTTCCTAACATGACTTACTAAATACTGCAAAACACTTAAAACCTTATTTTGGAGGAATATGAAATGAATACTTTTTGGCTCCAGTGAGGTATGAACCGCTAACCCTCAGAACTGGAATATAGAACAAACAGATGGAAAACATAGTGTAATCAAAGATTACTAAGTTCACCTTACAAGTATTTTAACATGATATGGTTATTTCTTTACACGCTTCATTCAAGTAGACATGGAGAAATTATTACCCACACAGGGTTTAATGGACTAACAGACAAACATGTTCACTCGAGTGCAGCCAGTCTGAAGAAGTTTGTCAAAGAATGATACCCTCTGGGGCCTGGATCCATCCCTTGACGGAACTGGTTGAAAAAGATCAACACCTTTTGTACTTTTACCTACCAAGTTTGATAAAAATCCCTTTCATAGTTTTGAAGAAAAAGTTGAAGTATAAAAAGTTTGTGGATGATGGACTGCTCCCTATGGCGAGCACAACCTACCATGGGTACTCTGGCAAAACGTTGTTGTTTAGTATGAAATTTCAATGAAGCAGTTATGATTAACAATGCTCCTCTTTTCACTGAAACTTAAAGTGACGTACCTTGCAACTCCAAGGATCAGACAGCCCAGCTCCTCCTTCCATTACGAAGCCCTGGTAACTATTTTTGGCATCTCGTATCATGTGAATATTGTTGAAGCGTACACTGTCCATACAACCTTGGAAGTTATATTTCACAGTTATACCCTTCAAGTTAAACGAAGGAACCCCTCCGATGTAAATCTGAAAAAAATTCAGATGGTTACATTACAGGAAAAATCGCACTAAATACGCAACAATTATACTAAAGATACCAGTGTAAGCATTGTATGACCCCTCAAAACATATTTTAAGAACTGGACCAGAGCTGGTCATAAAAAGCTTAGGAGATATTTAAGTAACATAAATTTTATTATAAAGAAATTAATATCAATGTTTTCTACTCTAGGATGAAGACAGGTTATGGGTATTCATCACATTTAACTTGAGATATCAAGGGTAGGAATAAGTGGTGATTTGGTTGCCAGAGGCCAGTATTTTTGTTTGGTCTGGCTATTGAAATCAGAGGCCCCTTTGGCTTGTATAAATCTGGAAACCCAATACTAAATTAAACTACAATCATTCTTGGGAAATTGCTAATTTACCTATCAACTATTCTGAATATCTTTTGACTTTACATATAAGGGTCTCGTCTCATTTACAAAGCAATTCTGTATCCCCCTAGACTACGCATTAAGGTCACTGTGGCATCACATTAAACTTCCAGACAAAAAAAAAACATGAACGGCCTGGTGATATTCTGGTCGGACCAGTAGAATTCATTTCCCTCTGGCCCCATTGTCATTCAGGTTAAAAAAGTTAATTTTCGACCCCTGAATATCAATAATATGAACACTATTCACATGTTAAACATCAGACGAGTACCTTTTTATCCAAATTCAGTCGGTAAAACAATCCCTTTGTTTCAAACCTGGTCTCTAATCTATCCACGATGAGAATGACTGAGGTCCTATTCCGTTTGATTATGACATCATGCCACTGAGTATCGTCTAACATACTACCACCTTTCTGAGTGGTCAGTCCTCGTTGAAGTTGAGTTGAGCCTTTAGTAAGTAAAAAAAGAGGATGATAATTTCTTTGGCATAATGCTTTAAATTCATTGCTGTTTACTCGTTTTTAAACATTAAATTAATACATATACTAAGGAGATATAGTTAATTTTCATTAACCTCAACACTGTTAAATCTATTTTCTGATTTAATCAAAAAGTCCCGATCTGTGATGGGAAGATAGACCACTATACTTGAAACATTGATACCGACCAGATTACTAGCTGAAAATTATATCCTGAAATCCCTTTATTAATAATAGACCATATTCCGATTTTGATAATTGCTGTCTTTTTGTCCGAACTGATACATTTTGGCGTTGTTTTTCATAGTGACGTCATAACGCATGACATAGATTCATTATAACGTCACTATGAAAAACAATGCCAAAAGGTATTAGCTCGGACAAAAAGTCGTCTTTTATCAAAACCGGAAAATGGTCTATTAAAAGGGCTGTATGGTTTATCTGCCATATCGGTGCACCACACTTTTTTTCATTTTCAATATCTATCACAGTTTATGATTGGTATGCTTATTCCATACATTCTGTGTTAGGACAAAGTTTTAACTGTACATCTTAAAGGTCTTGTTTTCCAGTGAAAGCAATGAAATTTTGTATTAATTGATACTGCAGTAAATTGCAATATATTTTTCAATATTGCAATATATTGCAATATGTTTTATTTACTCCAATACTCAATCCTAATAGTTGAGTTATCAGGATCAGATCTTAGCTGCTCAAACATAGAAAACTGGAATTGATTCTAAATTTGTTGATTCTAAAGATAAGCATTAATTGTTTACCTGAGCTTTGCTTAACTCAAACTGTTCATAGACATCTGTCACATTTGAGGAAGCAAAATTCATATAACATTTCAAGATCAGTTTTTGCTACTTACCAAGGTCAATGCTGAAGTTGAGATTGCCCCGATACATCTGAAGGGCGATAAAATCACCTTGGTTACCATCGGCATACATCAAAATGCCATTCTGCTGGTTGGTTTTAAACCGGAACTTGATGGTATCAGAGAGTGTTGATGGAGGAGGACTGATGTCACTCAGTTTGTAATAAATCCTCGATTTACCATCAAATCTGGCAACATCAGAAACTGCAAGACAGATAATTCAAAAAGTTTTGAGTTTTGCTTTACATGTACCTTAAGTTAAAACCTGGCAATGTCAGAAACTGCACGACAAACAAGCTGTGTTTGAGAAACTCTAATGCCCCGGTGGCACCAAAATCCAAAAAGTTATTTTTAGCATGAACGTCATTGTCAAGGCCAAAAGGTCATCGACATTGGTGTCATTTGAAAGAGCTTCATTAGTTGACTATGCTTGTCAAATATGAAGTCTCTATCCCTCACGGTTCAAAAGTTATAGCCAAGGTTAAAGTTGACAACAGCAAGACAAACAGAAAGGACAAAAACAATATGCCCCCCATCTATTGATCCGGAAGTGTAAAAAATAAAGACAGTTCGAGTTTTGCTTTACATGTACCTAAAGACTTGGAGTAATTGATTATTTATCGTTTTATGTAACTCCATGATTATTTCTAATTATATAGTGAATACATCTACCTGATGCAGTACATAGCAATTTATACATTTGCAACAGATGCACCCAAAGCAGTGAGGGGGGATCTATCAGGTATGATACTTTCTATGACCAAGAGGCAAGGACTTGTCCAAAACATAGGACCCACGGAGAACCAGGAAACTCTCAGACATAAGCCAGAAACCTCATCCTCTGAACTATGCCAGGTCCATTAGGATTGGAATACTGATCACATGTAACATATGGAACTAGAATGCTTGCAGGAACACATGTTTCACCTCCATTTTAAAAAATTGCAACTCCCACTACACAGACAGACGGACACAGGGCTGCAAATTACCGCTCCCCCACAATGCGAGAAAAAAATCAATGTGGACGACTAAAATTTCGATCTCATTCGCCCACATGACGACCGTAAAATTCCGGGTTGAATTATTCTTTCTGTTTGATCCAAGTTCCCTTAAAAATCCTGATCGGTGAAAGGTTTGCTAAAATGAAACTCTGTCTTCATTATTTCAAACGTTTAAATGATTTGTTGACCTTGTTGACTCTGTTGTTAATGAAATTGACATCATGTGGCGACATTTACAAGTTTAGGCAGTGAATTACAGATACGACATGAATTTGATGGAGAACAAAACATGGACTGTGCTGTTCCAAATGAGTTTGACACAGAAATAGGCAGTAGTGATGATGAGGAAACAGTTTTTGAAAATTTAAAACAAATTGTAATTAAAAGAGAAATAATTGATGACTAAACCCGTTGAACAATTGAAATACTCTTTATTTGATATGGGCCCCTAGATTTTTTTGTGGGCCCCTAAATTTTGAAATTCAGTAGCCCACATGGCCCCTAGAAAATTTTGCCAAGTTGCAGCCCTGGGACACTAAGGTATCCCTGTGTTGCTTTGCAGGGGACACAGGAAAAGGATATGTCTGTCTCCAACAAATTTCTATTCTATTGACATACATGCAGCAGACACTAATGCTTACCATAGATGCAACCATAGACTTCCACTCTCATGGAGATAATTTGTACCCAGCGAGAAGGATGGAACCGGACATATCGAGCGATGACTGGATATTTTAGTGTCCGAATCTTGGTATTCTGGGAATCAACATTTCCGTTGAACATCTGAAAAAACGTGCTTCATGGTAAATGATGAAGAACTCCAATTTTATTAGTATTTTTAAAATGTTTTCACTTCTAAATAAATCAGAAATAGATAACTGTAGATATCATTACATATTATCTTGAGTAATTCACTCTTCCTCTGCAAATATAAAAATGTGACACTGTGACAATTTTTCAATTGTGTCATTTGTCTGACCTCAGACCACACAATCACAATGAAAAATTGCCTCACTGCAAAAATCAATTAATATGGAAGTGCCCATTTGGTGCAGATGTTTTTATTTGCTTGTTCCAACGAACACTGAACATTCATGCGGTGGCATTGAGTATTTGGTGGCAAAATACACCATAATACCTGGAGAGCACCGCCTTACAAACAGCAGGTATAAAAGTACATCTACCTACTTGCTACTTCCAATGAGTATGCGACCCTATTGGAAAGACAATGCTTTAATCCACTGGGCTACTGAGGTCTGTATACAATACATTGTACATGTGTATGTAGTTTGTACAGATTAGATTTTTGGGGAAATGGTAACAAACTATACCGCAAATCATTTTCTTCACCAGGTAATCTGTCAGATCATTTCTTGTTAAACATGTATCCAAAGTTAGTATCATATCACTCAAATAATGGTATACACGTAGCATATGCTTTACTCATTGCACAGGAGATTTCTAAGACCAATCCAAAGCAGTGAGGGTCTTCTACATTCTGAAGTCTACTGTAAAGCAAGTCATTATTGTCTCATCTGAGAAATAGGACAATGCTGTGTCAATGGTATGACTATGAACCTGAATTTAAGGTCTCTTGGCTTTACACTAAGCAATATATATACTGACTTATCTAGACCTTGTTTGGTTAGCGGGGAAACCCAGCTCCACAAACATACATGTACATTAAAGCTTTATATCAATACATTCTAAATTAGTTGAACAGTCAGTCTGCCCCAAGTAAGTCGTTTCCAGAGTTGCATGTACATAGCAGTTCAAGTCTTGGAGAAAATGCATGAAACAAAGTGGGAAAATTACAGGCAACACAATGAGAATAAAAATATAAATTTACCTGTGCTAGTTCACACAGAATAAATTCACAGTGTTTTGTGTTACCAGTATTTCTAAATCTAAGAACTCGGATAAGGCCCACCATGTTTTGTGTAAAAATTAAAAAAAAAACTGAGATTGTACACTGAGTTCAAGCTGTGATGGTGACCTTACTCTTAAAAGGTCACCTTTATTATAATGCTAACCATTACTATGATCTACATATGTATTGCCAAACAATAACTGATAGTAGTACCAGTAAACTTGCATAGTACAATCCAGGTGTTTTGTAGTATTTTCACCCGCCACAGTGGACCATATTCTGGTTAAGTTCAAGAAGAACACAATACACTGTGTAATTACATGTAACAAAAGTGTGAATAAGCACAGGTAAATTTTCACCTGGATTCCCAATGTGATTTTAAGCATTTTTCCCACTGTGTTTTGTGCAGTTTCTCCAAAACACTTGAATTTTACTGTATATTACAGACCATGTTGTTTTGGAGAATTTGCAAAAAAATACAGGAGAGAATACACTCAAAATCACAGTGAGAATCCAGGTGGAAATTTACCTGTGTTTATGAACGCCTAAATAAAATACACATTCACTGCATATTGTGTAATTGTTGAAACTAAACCTGGATGCTGCCCACTATGGTCGGTGGAAAAAAGACAAAACATCTGAACTGTACTGTATTTTTGTAATGAAATATTACATTGCCTAACAAAGCTCAACACAAATATTTTTACCTCTCTGATACCAAACTCATTTGTATAGAATCTCCAGGTGCTTTTGTCACTGGAAAAAGCTAAGTTGTACTCGGTAACAAATTCTCCTGACCCCTGACGACCCTGTGTCGCAACCTTGGTAATGATATACTCCCGCCCAAGGTCTACAGACAGCCATTGGTTTGCATCCTGTACTTTGGCAGTCCAAGCTCCGGATGTTTCGTCAAGTCTTCCCTTTGAAGGATAACGATTTTTATGCGATGATGATGCAGTCAAGCTACCATCTGGAATCCTTTTACCATTATTAACACCAATCCCGATGGGAACCCCTTCCGGACAGTCAGCATCTCTGTATGGAGTGGCTGTAAATATACAGATATAAATAAATGCCCCATCAAAGACCTGGCTTAATAGACAATCTTCATATTTTACATGATGTAAGCTGCTCAAGACCCAACATGTTACTTTTTGCTGGGGTTTTCATTGTGACGAAACAGACTGGATAGCGACATCACAATTTAAGCAATAATGTCAGAATAAAAATTCTGGCAAAGAGTTGCATGTCCGGTCTTGGGTCACTTATATCATGTAAAAAATGGTTATCACAATAAATCTACAATGTATGTCAATTAGTCACTTTGGTGCACTCAAGGCTTGAAATTCCCACTCGCCGTTTGCCAATGGCAAGTGAATATACGCTTCCGTGGTTTTCCGTCTGAACTCGCCCGTTTGGCGAGTGAAAAGAAAAGACAGAAATTATCTGGTTTGGAATGCAGTATTTTTTTTTAAATCTTGATCGCTTCGTTGTTTGACATACATGTATATAAAGAATAATACTGAGAGCTCCATATTGACCACGATCGTCTCTGCCCATATTCAGAAATGGCGGAATGTTGAATAATTTTATAACTGTAAATGCAGAAAGTGAGTCTACAAGTCGGTCTACTGTAAATGTAGATTTAGAATGTGAGTCAAGTCAGTCTAATACTGATTAGGGAATTAAGTGAATCGTCTACTTGGTGTGTTGTTGAATTTCAATGCTGTGAAAACTGTGATTCTGAAATGTCAGAGAATGGAAATGATGTGTTCCAAAGATTAGAGCTATACTATGAGATGGAACGTAATTGAATTAACTCTATTATATATTTGCGTTTAAATTGTTGTCAAAGATGTCTGTCGTATTGAATAGTTGGATTTTATTAATTCTCTGTTTTATTGAAAAAAAAAAATCACTGAAATTTATGGGATCCTTGATTTTGTTACAGGCTCCTTGAATTTCAGATCTACAAATGTAGGAGCCTGTATGGCTCCTTAAGAATTCCTCAGAATTTCAAACCCTATGCACTTGCGTTTTCTTATAATAATTATACCATGTCCCAACTCACACTGAACTAGCAGAAGTAAGGATTCGAAAATACCACTAATTATTAAACTACATACTGAAAATTAATTCACAACGTTCAGCAAATGGTAAAGTAAAGGCACTATAGTGTGTTCCCATACAACTCACTTTTCCTGAAATTAGCTAGAGTTATCTCCCTCATTGGAGTACAACCTTCGGACTTTATCCATCACTGCCCATACAAACCTGCTTGATTTAACTTAATTTGTAATAAAATTACATTGTATATCTAAATGTTTTATTGAAAATATTCAAATGATTGATTATACATGTATTTACTGATTAATAGAGACTGAAGTTACAAAATCTGCCCTGATAATTAGTAAATTTCTCAAAACTTTAATGAAGTTTACATGGTAGTAATGGAAAAAGCCGAGAATTGTACTCTAACATGGCCGTTAATGCTAGTAGTGTGACATCACATGGACAAGCTCTATTCGTCCAATTACCGTATTCACTCGTGTATAGTACGCATCCGTGTATAATACGCACCCCCAACTTTTGGAAAATAATTGGAGAAAAAGTCTACATCTCGTGTATAATACGCAGGTAAAATTGCCGCATAAGCAAGTGGTCAAGAACCTTAAGTTTACCTAGAAAAAATCTCTGTATTACACATTTTACTTCACGGAAAACACGATTGGTTACGCGCCTGACCCTTTGGATATTCAATGAATGGGATAAACCCAACTGCCGTAATAAAATTAATTTGTGATCCAAACATTGTGTTGATAGAAAGAAAACTGTAAAGAATTGTTAATAAAATTGTAACAATAAGCCACTGTAATTAGTATTCTAGATAAAATACCGATAATGAAGCAAAGCCGTCATTTGCTATATATTCTGCACTCGTTGTCTCGAAGTGTCAACGTTTGTACAAAATAGATTGATTAACACAGCAGTAACGGTAGAAGAAATGCGAACAACCAATTATCCCAGCGGGGTGTACGGTAAAGGCCGATTGTTTGACCGTGAAGACATTTCACCTCGATCGACGATGATAAGATAATTGGATTGCATCGGCACTCGTTGTTTTAAAATACACTAGTCTCATTTGTAAAAACATCTTCATTTCAGCATATGTTATAAAGTGTTCAACACAAGGAGGTAAGACTGTAATGATAATCTCTTTATCAAGTGTATAAAATCCATTTCAGTGGTCAAGTGGGGGTTCGCAAAGTTTAATGGTCATGTTCCGATCTTTGTCAGTGGACATTTACGGCAATATCGCTGCGGAAATATGAATTCTTACGTCTGGAAAAAAGGTTCTTGTTTTAGTTCTCGTGTATAATACGCACCTGGAAAATCGAAGTCAAATTCTATGAAAAAAAAGTGCGTATTATACACGAGTGAATACGGTAAATAATGACATTAGTGTGCCATAACATATAGTATTTTTTATATGGAATCAGGTAGGTGTAGCTAGTACGTAGGTTTAAGACTTATAAAGCTACTGGGACGTCTGTTTAACTCAGTCACCCTGTACCTTGCTGGACTGGAAATCCTGGGTTTCATAACGTGTATAGATCTAGGTTCAAGTCTGGCGACTGTCTTTCATGAAATCTCATCAATACTTTCAAAAGCTCTTTCTATATTGGAAAATAGTAACCATTTTGGTAATTCTGGCTTGGGCTGGTTGTCTTATGCAATTTCATTTCAACTGTTACAGAACCTCTTACATTCCATAAAACCCTAGCCAGAATTATCTCTAGCTTTTTTTGCTTTTACATATTTTGAAGTAAACTTACAATTGCATTTTTAGTAAAGTTTTCAAAGGTACATTATTATCGACCACATTGTCCAAGTATGTACAAAATCTATGAAAACTCAGTTTTATAATTTCAAACCTTATATTGCACATCATTTCCGGATTTTATTTTGAACATGGAAGCCATGCTATGACACACCTGGGTCAGGTAAGTTCTTTATTAAAAATACATAATGTGATTTAGATAGATAGCAAACAGACAATGCACATGCGATTTTATACTTACGATCTCTCTGAATACAAAACACTAAATGTAAGACACAAAATATAACGATTATTATTGACGTCAGACGCGCCATTACAGGTATATGTTTTGAAAGTGAATTACGTCCCTTGTCCACGTGACCCATACTCGGCATTTCATTGGACACACTCACCTGTGAGTATGCCATGGGTGAGTCATTGACGAAGTATATCATATATTCTGTTTTGATTTTTTTTATAGTGAGATAATGCCGTATGTGGACCTTCACTATAATGGAGTCAATGAAAAAGAAGATTTTAAAACTACGTTATAAATAACACAAACAAAAGAGGAAAGGTGGGGAGAGAGAGCAGTGTTAAATCGAGTTGAAAATCGTGGAAGACGATTTGTGAAAAAAAATTCAATATAAAACCAGAGACATATATACACATGTGTATATATGTCTCTGATAAAACTTATGAGTACACCTCGTATTGGAAGAAAAAAAGTGTTTCACTTCTGAAAGAGAAACTTATGGTCAAAATAGGAGGGAGAATACTGCTTTCAAGAGCATATCTGATTAAAAAAAAATTAACGACGGCCTCTGTATTACAATGCAATGTCTAGCCTAGAAAATGAAAACGGAAACAGAAATGTTATTGAAATATTCATTTAATACTATCATTATATAAGAATACAGCTTCTTCTACTTCCTGTCATTTTTCTATACAATACATAAGTTGAAACTTAATTATTTTCCCAAACATGTAGAATAATGAACACGTATAATGTATATGGCATTTATTTATAAGGTGAATAAGAGAGAGAAAGAAGGGGGGGGGGGGCGCTGCATAACTTTGTGTTGAATATAAATTTAATCTGACACTCCGAACACGGTGATATGTCGCATGCACTTAAGTTCTAAATAAGATTAGTGGGATTTCCACGATTGATTTTTGCTTTATGCCACTCCATAACTATGTCACGAACGGTTTTTACAGCCTCGTCTGAAAGATAGGACAACTATTTGCCCATAGTGGGAGTCGAATCCGGGACCTCTCAGTCACGAGTCGAGCACCCCATCCACTGAAGTACATTGTCTCAATCTTAATCTGGCAAAATTTGGTGTATTAATTATTCTCACTCCTCAGGAGCACCTGCATGGTCTCACCTCTGAATTCCGTGAATGTCCGATGTGGGACATTGTGGTTAGCGCCATAGTCACGGGACACCAGTTTTAAGTACTTTCGTATTTTACATTAACGTCACACTTATTCCCTTTGCAGTGTGGAGCTCGCCAGTTCCCCGCATAGGGTTTGATTTAAGTGTCATTATACCCTTTTTTCCCGATGTTATGTGGCAGTGGCACTTTATACACAGTGTTCACATTCACGTATAGATATATACAATGTTGAAATATATTTGTTTCGTCTGTATGTAAGTGCATTCAAGGCGGGTGTGGTTATAGTCAGACAGGAGACGCTCACTCGTCCCGGGCACCTGGTTTCATCTCCGAATTTTAGGGGTCCGTGAATGCCCACTGTGGTACATTGTTGTTAGTGCCATAGTCATGGCAATGTGATCAATGTAAAGAACTGTCGTGAAATCTGAGCACTTTTGAAATTGTTTGGAGTTGTTTTTTAATGAATTTACTGGTATTGTCATGTATTACACTTGCTTAATAATGACAGGGACCTATATTTAGACAGTGGCGTAAAATGTTCATATTTTTACAGAATAAAGCATATTACGGATCATTTTAATCTCATATTTCATGGTCTAAAAGCAAAAAATACTTTTTGGTGCCCTCTAAATTTCAAAATTTTCCGAGTGGTGGGGACAGGGGCATGTCCACGAACCCCTTAAGACAGGCTCGCGCCTACGGCGCTCGCATATGTCGCCTCCAGCTTTAAAGCACACACATTGTTTTAAGCTTACTGTCCGCGCCACTCACTTTGTAAACCGAAAAATCTGGATTTTCACTTATTTATCTTTAAAATAGTTTTACAAAATTAATATCAATCGACAGATCTTGTTTAGTCGTAACTTTTGGTGTATGTTATATGTTTCTACGAAGAAGCATTCGTATTCTATAGGGAGAAATCATTTTAGATAGGGCGTTTTCTATGTTAATTTAACATTGAGTCTATGGGGAACTTGGCGACGTCACGTCAAAATTTAACATGGAAATCGCCCTATCTAAAATTGATATTTTTCTATAAAATATAAACGCTTCTTCATACAAACATGTAGCATACACCAAAAGTTACGACTAAACAAGATCTATCGAATGGTTTTGCCTTTTTGAAATTATTCTGAAGATGAATAACTGAAAATCCAGATTTTCCAGTTTCCAGTGTGAGTGGCGCGGACAGTAGCTACGCCACTGTTAGATATATACGTCCCTGTTGATGGCAATACCTTACATGCAAAAAGGTAAATTCACGCCGACATCATAAAGTCTTCCAAAGTCCATCTCCCAAAGACCATCTCCATCAAATTTGTGGATCCATGCCATACATACTCAAATATTAAGGGCAGAAATAGAACGCACACTCGTCATTGTCATGGGTGGAGTGAGATTTGAATCCCCGTGTTTTCTATCACCAGACAATTCTCTTTTCAAGCCTTGTTTTAAGAAGCAACTAAATATATATCTGAATCATTTCGCACGCAGTTGCAAGGTGGAGGGACTTAGTATGTGTGCCCGATTTCGTATATGAGAATAAATGATTAATGGTGAAAGTCTCCTTCAAGTCGTGAAAGCCATAGCGAGAGAAGTGTAGATGTGCATGCGCGGACCCAGAGGGGTAGACTGTGGGTCTGGACTCACCCTGAAATTTGACGAAAATTACACTTCTTGTTATTTTCAGTATAGAATAAGAAATTTTTTTCACACAAAAATATTGACGGACCCCTCCTCTGAAAATTCATTGGGGGTTTATCCTCTCTCGACTAAATTTCTGGGCCTGTGCCTGATGTTGGAGTGGATCCGAAGGTCTTATCCCCAACATATTATAGACATATAATTCACAAGCGGTTATCTCGCAAATGCTTCACAATAATCTATCTGCGGTATAAAATGATAAAATAATAAGCATGCGCACAGTCTCATCCACAAAGTATTAGAGACTTGTAGTCGGCGTGGAGTTAAAATATCTCACAAAGGCTTCTATCTTCGGTACATAATAATAAAATGATATGCATGCATTCAGTAAAAGCTTACTAGATACAAGTCGCTTTTGAAAACTCTGTTTGAAGTTGAAAGTACTACCCTACTTAAATTGTGCCTTGTTTTAATATACATTTACATCAAGAGCCATTTGCTTTTTCGTTATTTCGGAAGTGCCGTCATTAATGACAACAAGAGTATTAGCTGTCAACGTCCTGCCATTCAGATTTTATTACGTTTGATAATTTGTTCGCCATGGCGAAGCACAGGTATTTTGCACCCGCATTTCTTTTCATGATTTTGAGGGTGTTTAGTAACAGTCAAACTTTGATTCATAAGCAACAGGAGGAAATGTGCCAGTGTGATCTCGCTAAGGAGGTGAACGATAAACTAAGATTTCATGAGAATAAATTAAACTCGCTGGAAAAAGTGCTCACAGGACGACTGGACAAACTGGACAATGCAGTGAAGGCACTAGAGGGAGGAATAGGTAAAGTATATACATGCATTTACTAATTACAATATTACAGTACAATTACGGTATCTGGGGGGGGGACGTGTTGTACAGTTGTTTGTTACTGTCTTGGCTGGAGGGATTTGGTTTTAATTCATTTGGCAGAGTGCTAAATTACCAATCCAAAGCTTTCGTGTTAGAGTTTCAATGTTGTATTAAATCCCGTTTGCATTACGTCAAGGTTTTGCGTCTTGCTTTGCCAAACAGTTGCGAATAGCAATACGCAAAAACCGTGACGTAGCGAAGATAGTTTAATCCCTATTATAATTACAAAAATCACACTGCTTTTCCTCATTTTAGTGTGTAAACTGAATAGTAAAGATACTAAATCGTCTTCGCCGGTTACAAATACGACTTTATTCATTCCTTAGTCACACGTGGTCTTTGGTCTTTGGTTTGAGTGTTTTTGTAATGATTTAAGAGTATCATTCACATATATGGAGACATCAAATACCCGGAGTGATAATTTATATATGTTTTTGCCTACATAATGAAATGTGTGAAAGAGAAAACAGAAGACATCTGACAAAGCTGTATGACACAAATCACCAAGGATCTGCACACAAAAAATGACAACAGCAGAATATACACGGAACGACATTACGAAAATATTCGATTGTGCTGCGGTTACGATACCAAGAAGCGAAACATTTTTACTCATGAATTTTTTTTGGGGGGGGGTGTTCTCTCTCTCTCTCTCTTGTTTTTCGTTACACTTAGATTATGCCCCTTAAATGGTAACAACATCTGCCTGATGCAATAGACAAAAAGAGCTATGCAATGAACCCACCAAAACAGTGAGGGATCTTTTACGCGCCAAGTCTATAGGTATGCAGTGTCATTTTCTACTTGGAATTTAGTGCTTAACTTCCTCAGTTTCCTTTCTACAAGTGGTTGAAGTGTCCTTCTCGTAGTGAAGGTACTTTCTTTGTTTTTAACTTGCATCATTACTGCATGTAAAATGACAAATCTCTACAATCCACTTGCTAAGTAGAAAGTCCATATTACAGAAAAATATCTCGTTAGTTATATATATGTCAACTTCTAAAAAGTGCCTTACCTGATGTCAAGTTAACCTGTACGGAAATTATGGTGATTTATATTAACAGATATTTTCTCAAGTCCAAATAGAATTTGACCATGAATGTATCTTACGCCTGTGTGGCAGGAATGCGACATCATGACATGTATAGATGTCAGGGGAAAACCCCCAATAAATTCATGTATATTGATAGATGCAATAAATTACATATGGTGTATGTAATGAAATGTAATTTGTACCTCACCCAATTTGATCTTAATTTGCCTTCAGTCACAGGAAACCCTCCTTTCGTCGTCTGTTCTCATAGTATCTTACAAGTATTAACCAATCAGCTTAGGACAGGAGGAACGCTAGCTTCAGTATTTCGCCTTTTCCCACACTTGTTTACGATTTGGTCGTTCGTTATTTCGCCTTTTCCCACACTTGTTTACTATTTGGTCATTCGTTATGTGTGGGGAGGGCTTCAGTTCCGTCCCATACGGTCCTGTGGCGCAGGCCGATTGTGATATACAATCGCACTATTCTGTATTATATACAGGAAATAAACTTCAAAATCTATTTAAACCTAACGAACAGGGGCCTGTTGTTCGAAACTTTAACCACTGGTTAATAGTCCATGATCCAGAAACACTTTTGTCCCCCCCCCCTCGAGGGAATTTTGCAGACATACCTCATGTTAAAATAATTCTCTGGGAAATATTTTAAGCGATGTTTGCACTCTGGCCGTTGGGACTTTACTGAGTTATGGGGCAAAAACATAAGATTTTTATCAAAAATCGCTGAAAATTGGAAATTTTAAATAAAATGTAAACAACTCGATAAATTCATAAATAAAAATATAATCTGATAGATCTTGATATGATCTATTTAACTAAAAAAGTTTCAGTACCATATCATGTATCAAATATGTTATTTTTGGGGTTAAATGTGTTAATTTTGCAAAATTAATAGAATTTTTTCTTATTTTATTTTATTTCGTCTATCCGGCTCAGTGTAGGTTCAAGTATTTGTTTTAATGGTTATGGAATGATAAAACAATGTCTAATCTATTTAATGATATGCCATTTACCCAATCATGAATCATCAAAAAGGGATATCTAATAATATTTTCTATTAAAGTGATGCCAGTTATGAAAATCACTGAAAATTGGAAATTTTGAATAAAATGTAAACAACTCAATAAATTCATGAAAAAACATATAATCTTATAGATTTTTCTATGATCTTTCCAATGAAAGAGGTTTCAGTACCATATCATGCATGAAAAATGTGATTTTTGGGGTTAAATGTGCTATTTTTGCAAAATTAATAGATTTTGTCCTTGTTTTATTCCATTTCGTGTATCCGGCTTAGTGTAGATCCAAATATTTGTTTTAATGGTTATGGAATGATAAAACAATGGCTAATCTATTTAATGATATGCCATTTACCCAATCATGAATCATGGAAAAGGGATATTTAAAAATATTTTCCATTAAAGTGATGCCGATTATGAAAATCGCTTAAAATGGGAAAATCTTTATAAATCATTTGTGCTTTATCATTTATGAGTTTTAAATGCATCATGTTATAGGAATTTCTATGCACTTTGCAAATACACAATTTGAAAGGCACCCCCCCCCCCCCAAAGAAAAGAACCCAAACAAAAAACAAATAGAAAACATAGAAAACAGGAAAATCATCTGAGAAATGACCATATTTTAACAAAGGTGCAAGAATTTTGTAATCTTTGTCTTTAAATCCATTGCAGATGGGGTTATAGATGTACACTTTTTTTGGAATTAACTGAAACAATGGCAACGTCTATGGTTAAAACGCAGATATTTCAGCATACAGTCTGTTAAATGATCATTAAATGCAAAGATCTATAATCACTGCAGAGGCAAGGAAAACTATCTTTATTTAATACATACCTGTATTAGATATTTTATACGACTTGTAGGACTTGAATTGTTCATTTTAATAATACATTGCATTAAGAGATGGGTAGTCTTGCTGAAGCTGGTTTTGAAAATATAAAGGACGTGGCAAGCAAAAGACTGAAGTATGATTCCGTTAAAGATAGATTAGAACATATTTCCTTAAATATTCTAGTCACATTAGACCCTTCAAAACTTGGTACTCATAGGAAATACTTCACAAATATAAGCAGGGTAGAAAAAAAAATCAACTTCTGCTTCATATGATGCATGAGAGCACTCCTAATACCTCAATGCCACAAAGACCCTCATCTCCTGCCACTTTGTTATTTCAAGCTAACAAATGCCTTTTCTGTGACAAGGAAACAATAAAGGTGAAGGGTATCAAACAAACACTTACCAAATGTGTAACAAAATGCGTCTATCAAAGCCACAGTTGCCAATAAATGTGACGATCAGCTTTTGTGTAAAGTTTTGAACCATGTCACATGCTCCTTAATGTAATTTAATGTAATTACATATTAAACCAAATGCGTTTCTGTGGGCAGCATCAGACTTATATGCTTCAGAATCTGTGTGATACACATGACTAGTATCACTTCATATATGCTTTCGTCGACAAGCATTGTGATATACATGTAATGCTTCCTTTGCAAGAAGATCTTAGTTCAAAACTTTACACAAAAATGGCATATCATTAAATAGATTAGACATTGTTTTATCACTCCATAACCATTAAAACAAATATTTGGACCTACACTAAGCCGAATAGACGAAGTGGAATAAAATAAGAAAAATTACGTTTTCTTTAATTTATCGAGTTGTTTACATTTTATTCAAAATTTCCAATTTTCAGCGATTTTTGATAAAAATCTTAGGTTTTACCCCCATAACTCAGTAAAGCCCCAGTGGCCAGAGTGCAAACATGGCTCATTTTGTAGCATTTTTAATAGGCTTTCAGAAAAATATACCCTCGAAAATTCCCTCGGGGGGGGGGGGGTGAGGGGCATATGGCAGCTCAAGGTCTATAAGCTAACCATTGCTTAAAATTCCTCTAACTATATCTTTGAAATGAGAAGACTTTAAGTCATAATCTGTGCACTGTATTGTAGCATATGAAACAAGCTTTGTAAAGTAAATCGGATTTTTATAAAGAAATTTTATAAATTTAAGTAATTGTCTCTCAGTAGTTAAAGTTTCGAACAACTGGCCCCAGTTGATAATTTTGTATGAATCTAACTACAATTATCCATCATAGTTGGATTTTGAGGCGACTGTAATCAAAAGCGGTTTGAAAACTTACGATCTTATGGAAATTGGGGGCAAGCGAAAGTTTTTAAATCTTTGGATTACACCGTTTAAAAATACTTTGTTCAAAAATGTAGTACTATTCAATAAAATCTTGAAATATATGATTTCGTGATGTTGTTTTCAATATGTCATACCAAAAAGTGCGATTGTCTATCACAATCGGCTTGCGCCACAGGACCGTATCGGAAGGAATTGAAGTCCTCCCCACACATAACGAAATGAACAAATAGTAAACAAGTGTGAGGAAAGGCGAAATACTGAAGCTAGAGGAAAGTAGGAAGCATTTTCAAAAATAAAAGGAGGGGGGGGGGCTGGATTTTAATTTCGTTTAGTAACAGGGTAAAAATGTTCCAGGATCGGCCAATAATTAATCGGAGATTCCCCTCCCTGCCCCGGTCCTGCGGGTTTGGACAGGGAGATAATGTCATATAGACAAGAGTACAAACCTTTTTTGTGATACTTCTGCAGGCCCGCTAAATAAATAGAAAAGGAAATTATGTTAACTGATCTAAAATCAAATATATAAAAGCTTGGCTTTCTCCATCATTCTCAATATAAATTTGACAAGTATTAGACGTCGACAGGTTAAGATTTGTCAGTTTTGCTTAAAGTAATCATTAATATATACCTTGCTTAATATGTTCGAACGTTTGCCTGATTAGAACTATGGTAAGTTATAGATTGTAAAATTTTCATTTTTCCCTTCAAAGTATTATTCTACATAACACGTTGAATTATTTTCAGACATGTTCCATATTGTGGACGAAAAGTAAGTACTTTGTGACGAATATTTGCAACTAAAATGAAACACTTCTTGCTTGCAAATCATTTAGATTTCGAATTTGTTACCCCCAATCATTCTAAGTTCTAAAACGCTCATGATGTCAACATGTAGCATTGTCATCGTTGATTTGAAGGCATAAACTCTATCATTTCTAACATCGCAAACAGTCATCCAATGAAACTGCATGCTAAAAGAATTGGAGTCAGTTTCAATGTTTCTGCGGCATTAAAGAAAGCATAGGTATATTTCGTGCATTCAGATATAAAACGTCAATTGGAATTCCTTTTGAAAATGTTTTCTTTACGAAATCTTAGGAATCTCTTAAACAAAAGCAAAATACATTTTGTTTAAAGGCTAAACATTAGTCGGCACAAGGAAAATCGAAAGTAGTGACAATGCATTTTATGACTTAAATGTATACAATTGAAAATTTTGTAACTAAATAATAGTGTACACTGTGCAGCAATATGGATATTTGATTCAGGTTCATTATGGCAAGTGAAATTGGTTTTCACAACGCAAGGAGTATAACTTTCTTGCTTATGATGGCAATATTTGTATTTAACCTATTTAAGTACGTTGATCTATGATTCAGACACATAAATCTATGTGCTCTTTTACAGGCCAACGTTCAATGTGAAAGGAACATTGACTTATTATTTCATCCGAAAAAGAAAACAGAAGACATCCGACAAAGCTGTATGACAGAAATCACCAAGGACCTGCACACAAAACATAATAATAGTAAACGATACACGGAAAAACATTACAAAAATATTCGATTGTGCCGCGGTTACGATACCGACTAAGGACGGTCAATTGAAGTAACAAATGTCACTCAATTGGTGTGGTTAACCGGTTTACAGACGCCTACCTTCCCATTCACCGCAAAAGCAGCACTATCGAAGGAAACACATTTATAATTTATAAATAATATTCCATATAGAGAACAAGCATCAACAGGTTTCTCGAGAAGAGAGGTCATAAAAATTTGATACGCACGAAACGTTTATAGAATAATATGTTGCTATCAAAGATATGTAAGGCGACATCAACATAAGAAAACCGTGCTCTGCTCGTCTGTAAGCGAGCTAATATCCTTTATCAATAGCAGTCCCGACTAACAGTCAGAGGGGAAAAGGATCAGGACCTTGTCTTCTCTGAAAAGGTTTGGACAAGGCCCGTAAAAGAGTCTCAACCGGCCGGTTAGTCAGCGTGCAACGCTGAAGTAAAAGTCTGCATTGGGTTGTAGAGGGACCCAATACAAGACCTATGGTCTTAGCGATGACCTCGCGGTCATACTGTCGATGTCGAAGGCGTTTAATAATTTTATAAACCGCCGATATGAAATTATTGGAACCTTTGACCCTCCTAAGTTTGTGCACTAGATCACTGTAGAAATTATGATGGGAAATTCCGCTGGATACATATTTTTAAAAAGTCTTTTCCGAAATTAGATAAAATGTCTGAATAAGATCTATCAAATTTACCAAACGTTTTTCGAAGTTTTTGTTATCTATAATCCTAAGTAAGGAGTTTAAAAGTAATCTGAGAATTTTTTGTAAGAAAAACCAAAACGTTAGTGCAGGCTCTAGCGAACCGAATCAATTAACTAAAATAAATACCATATGATGGGAATCTTGGGACATCACCATCTGGATATGGGAAATTTAGAATAGGAAATCCATAGTCGTCAAGTTTACCATATACGTTGGTATGAATATTGTTGTTAATAATTTTAAGGCCGGGGTTTCTTCTCACGATTTACCAGGTGGTAGAGCATAAAGCAGATTTGGAGACGTGGGCGGCCTCATAGCACCGATATACTTCGAGGTCAATATGTAAACAAACTATCACGTTACAGGCGCACGTGTTTGGAGAACATCGTAAATTAAGCTGCATAATTTCAAGATAATTTAATGACATGGCACAGTTAAATTATAATCGTTTCGAAATTTGCTTGTTTTATCTACGTTGAATCGTGCTTTTGTTAAAAGATAATTTTAACAAATGCACGATTCAACGTAGATAAAACAGACAGAGTGACAAAATGCCGAGACCCAAGATGCGGGACATGCGGAATAATTGAAGAGGGACATTCAAAAACACTAAAATCCGGCAAAATTTTAACACTGAATCAAAACATGAACTGCAAGTCCCAGAACTTAATCTATTGTGCAACATGCCCCGAATGCAATGAAATCTACATCGGCCAGACTGGCAGACTTATTGACAGGGTCCGAGTACATAAACAGCAAATTCGTAACCCGACAATAAGGAATACCCCATTTTCCGAACATTTTGAACGATGCGGCATTTTTACAAAATTATGAACAGTGATGAAAACTTAAATAGAGCAAAGGAAGACTATTTCATTGAACTTTTAAAACCAAGCCTTAATAGAAAATAATCTATCTATCAATGTACCATTCCATTTCACTCATATGTAAGGTATAACGTCATAATGACGTGACGTCATAATATATCTAACCTTGTTTATCATAACAACATATTCTGTTTGAAGAGCCAATATATAGCGAAAGCGCTAACAGAATGAATTTAAAGAAAAATGTGACTTTCTCAACTTTTTTAATTAATTATATATATATACATCCTAATAAACTACGCAACTCCAAACTCAGTGTGGAGGTAGGATGTTCCAGAGAGGTTGTAGATTAATATTTTAAACATAAACATAAACAATAAATTATTCAGTATCAAACATTAATTTAATCAATATTGTTGTTCTTATAGATTTTGTTTTGTAGTATTTGACACCACTGTTCTGTAAATGTAATTATGTGTGTATTAGCATGCACATCACAAAATATTTTCTCCCATAATAAACCCCCTCAGAGCCGTCAACTTTGGCGGAATTATACAGCGTAGCCGCATACAGTAAATGGGGAAAACCTATGATGGAAGACCTCATGTTGGAAAAGGGGAGGCATGGAAGACATTTATACATATGATGCTAATCTCGCGTTGCATCATATGTATACGTTAGACAGTATATTTATATCCTTCCTTCTGTCAATATAGTACTTACGTATATTGTAGAAAGCACTATTATATGAAAAGAAACACCAAGCCCCAATCTTTCCAATGAAAATTATTTGTTCATTGCAATAATTCATTCTCAAAGTAAGCGCCACCGAGACAAAAGACGGAATGAGTTCAGATGAAAACCGTGAATCTCTATCTGTGTTAAGTTTATAAGTTAAGGAAGAACAAAGGGAGTCACTACGTGCATTATTTGCTAGCAATGAATGGGAATTTAATGAAATTGAAATAGTAGATTTAGTAAGTAATGAAAACCAAAATGACTAAGTGGAGCAGTATGTTATTGACCAAGACCCAAATTCCGACTGTGAATATTGTTTATGCCGGCCTTGCATAACAGATGAAAGAAAGAGACAGTCATGGTGGGAATTAGAGAAACATGCTCCACATAAGAGAAATTCTGCTCTTCGCAAATAAAAACGGGGGGGGGGGGGGGGCGGCGGTTGACAAATCTGCCTCACCGCTGAGTATGGAGCGATCCTCGTACTCGTATTTACCGTTTATTGAGACACAGCCCTTGCAAATTTCAAGAGAAAACAACACATGCACTATCAGCTCTTTAGCAGTTTGTTCAACCAACTTAAACGTGACCAGAGAAATTGAAATTCGCAGACATTTTTCGATTGGCCAGAATTTATACCCTGACCTCGGTCTTTAATATTTAAGTCCAAAACGCCGTTTCCTGGTCGGAAGTATTGGCTTTGTTTATTTGAAGTTCAGTTGGATAAATGTCGGTGATATAGTTTCCAAACGCAGGTTTACCGATAACTAAAATATCATCAAGTTATCTAGAGCTGTCATTGAACTTATCAATAAAGTCGCAACGTTTGAGAGGTTTGAATAGAGTGTATAAAGTATTTCTCATAACAGTATAAAAATAATTCTGCTATAAGGAGAGCACAGTTAGTGTCCATAGGAATCCCAATAATCTGTTGATAAGCCTTGCCATTAAATTGTTTATAAATATTGTCCATCAAAAATGTGATGGCATTACACAACTCAGTATACAATATTTATTATTATCATGTTATTTGTTAGAGAAAAATCCAGATGTAAGTGAAGTACAGAGGTATGGTTTAGACACCAGCGTATGAGAGACAACACTTTGGTTTTGATTAAGTAATGAGGAAGAGAGGTATATAGTGTCGAAAAATCAATAGAAGAAACGTTATTAGCCTCAGAATTCACAAGGACACTTTTATCAGTATAGGGGAATCGAGCATTCAGCTGCGACCCGACAAATCTCGTTTTATAAACTAAAGAATATTAACTTATTTTCAGATAAGACAGCCTTCGTTAATGCTGATGCCAACCTTGCTAGGAACAAAGTGACGTCGCAATCAACGCTTTATCTTAACAATTCGGACTTCGGGTCTAACAAGGCAGTAGATGGATTGGCTTTAGATATCTGTGGAAACTGCATTACACAAACGCATTCAGCTCAAGGCGATTACAAACCATGGTGGATGGTGGACCTAGGGAAATCATATACTATTGAACACGTCATGTTTTTAGGAAAATCCTCAAGAATGGGTATGTTCTATTTTGGTATTGTGACTTTTCTTTTTTACTTCATGACGTATAGTTAGGGGTTACCATGGAAGTGTTTTACAAAAACTGACAGGATATCGGCGAATACCCTGTCAGAAATTGAGTTTCACTGCGAGGCGTTAATGCATTTGACAAAATAATTACAACTAGAGGCACAGAGTTATGGTTTTCTATGCCACTTCGCTAACCACAGTCATATCAAAATTTGTAGGGTATCGTGACGTCACAAATCAGAAACTGCAGGGTATCGTGACGTCATATAAAAAACTGCAGGGATATCGTGAATACCCTTGCAGTTTTTAAATTGGACAGCCAATGAGATCGCGTGTTACAAACAAGATACATTAGAATACCATATGAAAGACCTATATTTAAATATAAAACCCCAAAGATGTTCAGTTGTGTAGTTGTGAGAAAATATATAGCAGTGCATATATCAATACACCATAGACCCTTTGGCTGTTACTGCGGAACTAACATTTTGATTAGAAAACTGATAACTGTTCCTGCAAAGTGTCGTAAGAGACAATATTTTTAAATATGACGTCAAAATATTACAGGAAACGTTATCATTTGCCAACCAAATTGTTAGTCCCGCAACAGTGAAAGGGTCTATATGCGCATTTCGAAAACTGGTGTCTTAACAGTGATGCTCAGCGTCTAAACTGTGGAAATCGAAAGTACAACTATTTGAGGAGAAACTGATTACCGAATTCACCTAAAAGTTAGAGCTCAAGAACCCATCTGGGGACAGAGCTATGCATGAGGTAGTTGCTCTTTAGTTGTAATATACATTTCAAATTGAATTCTAGTACTGGGATTGTAGTAAGCCAACAAAAACGATTACACCTCGAAAACTTGTTCTCACCTCTGATGTCAAAGGGTGTAAGAATGTACAAGGAGGTCATTTGTTGTGGGACCAACAATTGTGTTTAATTTTTACTTCATAAATTTTGAGTTCGTCGTCTTTGATGCAGTCCTATTTTAAAGGCAGGAAACAAAACGATTTCCCACAAGATGACGTCAAGTGCAATACAACATTACTATGACGTCATAACTGACCACTCTAATAACCCTTAAAATCCTCATTATAAAAGTTTCAGCTGCCATGCCCATTGATGATACTACTGTAAAACAAGCTTACTGAAGACAACTTCATGAAGTGCACACAGTGATTAAGGGTTATATCGCTGAATATCAGCAAAGTCTATCCTCAAAATGATTTTGACTGTTAACTGTATTTTAAAGGATTGGATGGCTGGGTAGGATACATACATAAGGAATCCAACACAGTAAAATAAGACAGATATATATATATATATATATATATATATATATATATATATATATATATATATATATATATATATATATATATATATATATATATATATATATATATATATATATATATATATATATATATATATATATATATATATATATATATATATATATATATATATATATATATATATATATATATATATATATAGACTGTTAACTGTATTTTAAAGGATTGGATGGCTGGGTAGGATACCCTTCTAATATTCTAAATATATATTTATATATTGCATGGAAAGACTAGGCACTGCATCACACTATATATATATATATAAAGCGCAAATAGATACAACAACAGCAACAACAACAACTACTACTACTACTATTACTACTACTACTACTACTACTACTATTACTACTACTATTACTACTACTATTACTACTACTACTACTACTACTACTACTACTACTACTACATGGATATTATTAAAACAATTCAGAATTCTACTTATATCTTCTAATATTCTAAATATATATTTATATATTGCATGGAAAGTCTAGGCACTGCATCACACTTTTCTCTTTTCTTTTTTCAGTTAACAGATTGCATGATATAACAATAAACGTCGGAGAGACACCAACGAACCTGAATAAGAGATGTGGCTTCTACAAAGGACCACCACAGCAACGTGAATGGGTCAAAGTCGTTTGTTCGACACTCACAACAGGACGATTTCTAAAGCTGTCCAAACCATATTCGACTTATCAGCCGTTCTTAGAGCTGTGCGAAGTGATAGTTAAGGGTTATTGACCCATGTTTACAGTAAGAAGATAAAAAGTAGATTTTACCAAGATTTATATGTTTTAACGTCGTAATTTTAATCTATTCACGAGCGATGAAAAAATAAATCACTTTAAAACTGATACCGCGAAATTCGGAATGGATATAGGTTTACGCATGGCATGAATTCCATTAATGCACATGAGATGAAAAGATTTAAGATTTGTGAGTTATTTAAAATCATCACTTCTTTCACTGTTTTCCTCTATCACTTTACGAAATGTCATAATTTCGATAAATACTTTCAATTTAACTCCAATATCTCGAACACTGGCTCGAAATCAAACGATAATCTCGATTTTCCCCATAACATGACTAGGTATACCTCGGACGTGTCGAACAGATATATTACGAACACAATAAAGAACGAAAGAAAAGTATTTTCAATAACAAGGATGTCATAAAGAAGTCATGTTTTCTGCATGAAATGATGAATAAAAATATCGGTTGCATTATTAGCGAGTTATCGTTCTTTGATTCTTACTTGTATATACTCATGGCATCACGAGGGGTGTGACCGGTCGGCAGGGGATGCTTACTCATCCATGGCACCTGATCCCACCTCTGTTTTGACATAGGTTAGTGATTGTTTATATTATATTTACATATGTATGGTCGTGTTTCTTCGACTTCGAGTTGTGGATTTCGGAACAATATCTTGGATTTGTACTTGCTGATTCTGCATGCCTATCAGTTTAATGGGGTTTTATTTTTACTACTGACTAAGCCCCGCGATTATAAAACTTTTATCCATGCTCAATTTCAAACCTGTACTCGAACTCCAAACCTTATACTCACTCAGGCACAGCTCACGTGTTTGAGTACGGGTGAGGTTATAAACGCTTTCGAGCACGACTAAAACCTTCATCTTCCTTTAGATCATTAAGCAGATTTGACCAGTCAATAAAGACACTACGACAGCGAGTTTCGTAATTTATTGGACGTTGCCTGCGTCTAATTCTGTTATCATCCGCCCTTTTTTTACATTTCGAATACAGTTCTGGGCATTGTTCTAACCAATCTGGATATTTTCGAGTACATACTTCGATTTTTCATTTTATGACCTAGATGAATTTAGAATCGTGCTCATGAGTTCGAGCACGTACCCAATTTGGAACACCGAGTCGTGCTCCAAAAAGTTTTATAACCTCGGGCTTGATTTAATCGATCATCTTTCCATGCAGTCACAAGCGAGTAAGGAGATATAAGCAGCTATATTCTGTCGGCTGGTCATGCTCACTAATAAGTTCATTTTGTGTATATAAATGTTAGTGTAAATTTTACACCAGCACTGGAGTACTGCTAACCACTACAATCTGAAATACCAATGTAAAATAGTAAAACAGTAAAATGCTTATATACAGAGCACCAGTCAATAAGGAACATCTATTATAAGAGAGAAAAATAAAGTTATTGGCTATCGTGGACTTTTGGATGGACCAGAGGTCGGATCGGATGATGAGCAGTAAGCATCTCCTGCTGATTGGTCACATCCATGCTGATACCATAAAATCATACGAGCAAATATATCACATTAAGTTGTAACGTTATAGCCATAGTTACAGCGGCATGATCAGCAAAGCGTACCAGGGTGTGCTACTTTTAAGTGTCCTCCTTAACGAATCAAACCGTTCTCCTTATGTTAAGTGTCCTCCTTCATAACAAATAAGAGTATGGTGTATAAAAGTATATTTGTTAAAACTGTATTGCGTTTTATTATTTGTCCGCAATCATGACACACGGCAGTTTTGCGTCAGTTTTTCTTTTACTGATTTTGATTATGCTTAGTTACGGTCAAAAATTGATTCTAAGGCGAGTGGAAGGAATGTGTCAGCCTGACCAGACTAAGGAAATGAATGATAAATTGATATTTTATGAGAAGCGGCTTAACACTGTAGAAAAGGAACTGGAACATGCAGTGAGAGCCCTGGCAGGTGAAGTTTATTTATCTTATCTTATTACACATATCAGAATTATAATAACTCTGAGAACTCATATTACAGCATATACCAATATTAATCTGTCTCATCAAATGAGTATTTGCCAGTCTTTTCAATGATACACCGAGTCCAAAAATAAAATGTAAAAATCCAAATAATTGAAGACCAAAACTATTACCAAACTGACTTTTAAAACAATAAAAGCCGAATCACTTCACATGACAGGACTATGTTTGAAGAAGAAATTAATAGAATTATTTATAAAATATTTCATTATACAAGTCTTTTGACTTTTCAACTATTTATACTACCATATTACCATACCATACTACCACAAAAACTGAAGAGCAGAATAACATCAATTATTCAAAAC
This sequence comes from Pteria penguin, assembly GCA_035048485.1. Taxonomy (NCBI): domain Eukaryota; kingdom Metazoa; phylum Mollusca; class Bivalvia; order Pterioida; family Pteriidae; genus Pteria; species Pteria penguin. Next base: position 30,423,046 of record CM068584.1, read on the forward strand.
GCATACTTTAACAATAATGGATCGCACAAGCTTAAGTATAAGTGCCTCGTTTTAGGCCACAATGATACATATTTTGTAAAGGAGCAGCCTTGTTCTATCAATAAGTATACAGAAAAACATATCATACACACGACAAAATTTCTTATTGATTGGATGACTTCTGATGGGAAAGTGTTCCAGCAGATTGTGGGCATTCCGATAAGTACAAATCACACGCAACGTCTGACTGATACTTTTTTTATATACTCGTAGGAATCAGAATTTATAAGTCATTGCTCTTCAAACGAAATAAACATTTATCATATCGATTCATTTTACTTATAGATACATTGATGACCGTTTGTCGATTAACAACTCTGTATTGAAAGATCACCTCCACATCATATATCTAAAGGAGATAACAGATACAACTAAGAGCGCATCTTCTGCATCATGCCTTGATATACCGACATTTTAGGATCTGATCATACATATTAACTTAAGTTGTTGCAAGAGGTTTCCGACTGGTGATACATGCAAGCACATTTTCTCCTCCTGGATATCTGCCTGGTCGTTGCCTACATTATGAGATGGCGTACCTCAATTTGTAAGGTGCTTGGCACGTGACTGAAAGGTTGCCCATCGAGTCCCACTAATGACTAGTCGGTCTCCTGTTTTCGTATGAGACAGAAGAACCAAGTGACCCGTGTCACGGTAGACGTAGCACACAAAATATCCCACACTGCTTCAGGCGGGCCCGTTGTATAGCCGTGCAGCAGGAACATGACGTCATCTTGATATAACGGAAAACAAGAAGAGAACCCCAAACTTTTATCACAGTTTTGATGTTTATAATTCTGATCAGTAAATTGTAGAAATGCACTGAAAACTGGCAGTCCAGTAAGAGCGGCGATTAAGTGGCGACAAATCCAATTTGTTCGTATAAATATTTGCATAAAATGCTTATTTCGATCATTTAATTCTCTTCACTGATACCTGGCGTAGTTCGGAGTTTTAAGCAGTGAATCCATTGAAGCAGTTTTGGTGCTTTTTTACGTGCAACATGCGTAGAAGACTTCTGAAAAGAGATGTAAATGCGTTGCTCTTACTTTAGAGGTAAACCAGTCACAGAAGATCTTTTAAACATAAAATATTTAAAATAGTTGTCACAACCCGTATAATTATTTTAAAATTTTAAGCTTTTCTGGTCATAAAGTAGCATTGTTAGGGCACTTTTTAACATTTCCACTAGAACATTTATTTTCAAAACCGTATGGACAGAACGTTAGCGTGTGATGTGTAATTTTTCTACAGTCGGCGTGATTCAATCGGTTAGGTACTTGAAAAGTGACTTGGAAGTCCTTGCTTGAGTCCCGAAAAGTGATCGCGTCTAATTTTACAGCATAAACCATGGTCCAGTATAACTTCAATTACCTTTACGTGACGTTACGCAAATAGAAAACAAATGAATCAAAGTGAGTTGGACATATGGAGAAATTCAGCCCATTTTACTCATGAGCTGCGTTCCACGTGATGTGCAAATCATGCATAATCATTTGAAAAAATCACGTAACTCAAAGATTTTTTAAACTATTAATTTCTCTTACTGTGCCCACATGAAGTCTTGTAAATAGTGTGAAGGTCAAGGACATGCCCTTATATGGTTTTCGTAAAGAAAATAAACGAAGCTGTTAGATTTAAGTTTTTTAAACAATTTTTGCAAGGTTGTACTCCTTGGTTCCTCTTATAAAATTGTCGCAAACGTAGAATTTCCCTATTTCAACTCCAAAAGGAACTTTTATGTAAATAGAGGAGGAAAATAGATGGGATATTCCGGATTTTCGAGTCCATATTGTCCGTTATAGAATCTGGATTTGTTTTGTTGACATATCCGATGTAAATGTCAGTTACAAACAGAGAAAATACTAAATTTAGAGAGAACTTATCCCTTGTTTCTAAAGAAATTAATAGGACACATTGCTGTAACGGTTTGACTGAAAAAAGAACATTTAATACAGAGGAAGTAGAACTCAGTATTGTTAGAATTACAAAAGATGCAATAACGAATTTGATTGTGAATCTGGATTTGTGCCATTTCGAAGTGGTTAGTTTTTTATTTTTTATTTCCCTGTATAAGCTATACATGCTACGATGGCTGGTCCATGTCCAATATGGCCGCTATGAAAATTAGCAAAATGGACTGAATTTCTCTATATGAAATGCAAGAAGCGCCAATTTAGTCAATTTTAGACATAACATAACAAATAACATGCGTGGATCTAGCAGGAGTTCGGATCTTCCTGAGATTGTAAGAAAAGGGGACAATAATAGGTATATATTCTAATATGAAATGGGTAAAATTCGAAGGAATCGGCAATGCAAGTGACATATATGGGGATTATATTCTATAAATTAAATCGTCTACTTCTTTGTGAATATTGAAATTACTAATATATGGAATAATTTAAAATGAAAACGACAGATAAACACCCCCATGGGCTAAAGCATTTCCCAATTTGCGCTGGAAAATTCTTTGTTGGATTATTCCACCTTTGCCATGGAAACCAATATTTTATAATTAGAATCCATTGCTTGTAGAATTAAAAGTCATTTATTTGCACTCGCTTTAAAATCGATTGATTGATTGATTCATGCGGGGCATACAAATTTTGACCTTTGCAACTGACTCACCCAAAGCAGTAAGGGATTTTTTTTACTGTCTCACCCGAAAGACAGGACACCGACATTACGAAAGCGGGATTCGAACCCCGGCCTCCCGATCAGGAGACAAGCGCGATACTGCTAGGCCACACCGGCTTCTCTTTAAAATAAAATATCCCAAAGCTTATGACTATCCTATGAAATCATAGAATATTCAAACTCACCTCTGCGTTTTAAAGTATGGTAAATACTTTTCCTTGTGAACGCTGAACAATTACATTGACTTACTGATGAACATTCAAATCATCATTGCGTTTGTAAGCATGGATATAAACCCAAATTCCTTTTCCTTGTAAGCGGATCATAGATATCGATTTTATGGAAATGGATTTTTACAATATATAGTATCATATTTCCACCACACTCTACGTGATCGTGCCAGTTTCTCGAACAAGTTCGCCACTAAGCCATTTTGGAGCTTTTTCATTTGAATTCATTTTCAGTCCAGCGAATGCAATGTACTGTACAAGATTTGGAGTTATTCATTATTTTGCTATTGCGGTGAGTGGGAAGATATCGTAGCTGCACTATAATCGATATTTTTGTGATGTCCTTATATTTTGTTTTTAATATCATTACATTATATACAATATATTTCCGTGGTGACTTCTGTCATACGGCTGAGTCAGTAACTTTTCTCTCTTCCTTTATGTATATTTTAGAATTGAAAAGTGTCGACAATTCGGACTCTAATCTTGCTAAGAATAAACAGACATCACAATCCTCAACCTACAGACCATGGTGTGCATCTGAAAAAGCAGTGGATGGATTAGCCTTAGATCGTGCTGGAAAGTGCCTGACACAAACACACACCAGCGGCCGTGATTTAACACCATGGTGGACAGTTGACTTAGGAAAGTCATATAACATTGAACATGTCATGTTTATAGGGAGAACGGACAAATATTGTAGGTTATGAAATGCTATTATTATTCATTTACTTTGTATATTTCTAAGCCCTAGCATTGCTGTTCACGATCTGTTTATTCATTGCTTTTTACCAAATTAACGTAACTAGTGTAAGGGAAATACAAACTATCGTTCACACTTAATAATTGTTTCTCAGAAATACAATGATAAACATAAAAAAAAAATAAAGCACAAGAACGTTACAGAGCTAAATGCAGTAGGAGGGGTGAGGAATTTAGTAAATGTATAATGCTAGTAAACCAGACAATTTGTTCGCGCATAACTGAAACTAGCCTTGGTAATTGATAATTGTTTTCGACACGCTGTACTATATTGCTGATAAACAAACGGAGGTAAAAACTAGGAGAGAAAAGCATGCACAGATAAACATTCAATGAATAGAGTATTTCATCACCATTACCACACTGATTATGGGACTTTGTCAGTTTAATTGACCGTCTTAAGTTGTTGTCATAACTAAATTATTATCAAATATTTATGTAATGAATTATATGTTTTATTGTAATTGTTATTACCCCTATTTTGTCACCCAACTTAGTTAAATATCTTGTCATTTGTTTCGTTTCTGTTTCTCTTATTGTATTTATTAATGGCCCGGCCGTGCCGGATTTTGCCGAGCAATTTAGTCAAATCTATTATCATTTTTCTCTTTTCAGTAAACAGGCTTCATGATATAAATATTTCTGTAGGAGACACATTGCAGAACCTGAACAAGACATGTGGTTTTTATAAAGGACCCCCACAACCACGGGAATGGGTGAAAATCCATTGTTTGCAACTCACAAAAGGACGATTCGTAAAGTTGTCCAAAGCATTTTCGACATATGAGCCATTCTTAGAACTATGCGAAGTGAAAGTAAAGGGTTATTAAGAAGTAAAACAAAGGTTTTAATTTTATTTATTTAGATCACTGAGAGCTGGTAATAAATCATCATTCTTAAACGTATCTTGTATAGGTTTTTTTTTATTGCAACAAGAGATGCCTTATTGTCCCGAGCTTCTACTCTCTCTTCCTTGGTACATTGATGTGCGTGCTACAAGCAGATGATACAGAACATCTGATATCTAATACTCTAATATAACGGATGATCCTACTCTTGTGATCCAGAGAAATAAGTTCTCCATTTAGAGTTTCTTTCATGTATTATGATATATTTCAAAACGGTGAAAACAAAGCTGTGTCGCAAACTGTTATACAAGATTGAACCATGTACCTCTATAATAATCATGCATCTCTATTAGAATCGAAAGGGATGTCATATGTCATTAACTGGACATTGAATGAATTTACAGTTGCTTAATTGGTAGCAGCTGACAAAAGAATGAGGTTGTTAGGAAATGGGAATGTAAGACATGTAAAACTATTTATCATTGGACTATGCTAACTTAGAACCGAATTCGCGACACCGACTGTCTGACATGTACAAAGGAACGTCTCGTAAAATTTTCTTGTTCATATCCGACATACGAATGTAAATCAGAACAAAGGAAATTGTGAAAAGTTATTGAGGCAGAATAGGAACGAACTCTGAACATTAAAACAAGGATAAAAATTGAGCATTTTAATAGGCAGATGCTAGATGCAAAAAAAAAGCACTTTTTGCTTTAAACTACATATTCTATCTGTTTTGATTCGAAGTATAACTGTATAAGTTCTCTAACTATATATATATATGACATTTTCATTCGAACCTGATGGTGTTTATTCATTTTTAATTAAAAAACATATGAAAAGTTATCTCAAGATTTTCCTATTATTAGCATTGTATTTAGTGCATTTCTGTCAGCTCTCCGGGCATTTGAAACGCACGTTGACAGCTACTTTCATTTTTACCAGGGGATTCCACGTAGTTCTATTTTACACTTGCAGTACCTATGTATAAAAAGGAAAACAGAAGACATCTGACAAAGCTGTATGACACAAATCACCAAGGACATGCACACAAAACATGATTACATTACAAAATATTCGACTAAGCTGCGGTTACGATGCCGACTTAGGACGGTCGTTAGAAGTAATAAACGTCATTCAATTTGTGTTGTTAACCGGTTTACGGGTGCCCACCTTCCCACTCACCTCAAAAGCAGCACAATCAAAGGACACACATTTAAAAATATATCAATAATCCTCCATACAGAGAACAAGGAACAACAGATTTCTCAAGAAGAGAGGTCATAAAAATTTTATTACACATGAAACGACTATGGAATAATATGTTGTTATCAAAAATATGTAAACCGACATCAACATAAGTAAATCGTGCTCTGACCGTCTGTAAGCGAGCTCAGATCCTTGATCAATAGGAGTCCCGACTAAAAATAAGTACCGTTAATTTGGATATTTTTGCGTCGATTTATTTTTGCGAAATTAAACAAAATGGATATAGATTTATTTTTGTGTTTCTTACTTTTGCGAATCTAAAATACGCACCCGAGTATAATACGCGCCTAAAATGACTTCGAAAATTACGTAAAAACGTCTAACTCTGTGTATAATATACAGTGGAAAATCCAAAAGATAATGTCAATTTGGTGTTGAAACAGCAAGACCGCGAGACGCAATCGAGATTTTTCAGTACATGTATATGATTTTGTTTTTATGTTAAGTACTTTGTCTTTTGTGTACCTTCACAATTAATCTGTCATTTCATCTATGATGTTGTCAATTGAATTTGCTTTGCTGCATACCATTTTTATGTGTTGCGTTACGTGTATTTTCATCAAAAGTAGTACGGATCGACCAGCCTCTATTCATCGTTTGATATCAATGCTTTTCACTCATTCTCTCGTTCATTTCATTCACGATCAAACTAGCCTATACTGTACTATACTATACTAGTAGTTTAGCCCTCGTCCCAAACTGCCGCTTCATTTTTTTTCTCGTTAGAATGAACGTGCGTGTCCACATCAATTACGTTAACTTTATGCGAGGATCGCCCATGTTTGTGAAGAAAAAATAAATGAAGTGAATATTATCTGCAAACATAGTCCAATTTAAGTACCAGTACAATTCTTTTTAATATTACATTCTTAAGATAATAGGCCAAGTTGTCGATGCTCGTGCCGTTACGGTCAATTAATTTCGCTTATTGTGTAACTTTCAATTAACCAATTAAGGCTAGATCACTATAATACCAGGTTCAATCTGCCAATCAGAAACTATTGTCGTGACAGAGACATAGACTACTTTATCTTTGATGAAGTAATTAAATATTTAATCAGGGGATGTCGAGATATCGAAGTTTAGATGGTCATTGAAAAATCAGAGAAAGGGGTCAGCGGACGACAAATTGCAATCAAATCATAGTTAACACAAAGTCGATAGGAGCGTGGAAAAAAGTTACAAATTTCTAATCTTATGTATAATACATAGTGAAAACTTGATAAAGTGCGTATCATATTCGAGTATTTACGGTACTTAAATTGAAAGTCGACAGCGTCTGCAATTCCGGCTGATTTTATCCTTTGCGGATCTAGATTTTTTTTACGGTAGATTTAATTTTAGGAAAAATATTTTTGCAAATCCAACTCACTCGCAAGAACGCTAAAATTTATTGTCAGCACAAACAACCAGATTTACTGTATTCTGTTTTTAAAATAAGAGAAATTGCTCAGATTTTTCTATATTATACTAATGTTTTTATAATTCTTATGGTTTCAGCAAACATGCTGTGGATATTGAATACAAGTTACATTCATAAATTTCTCATGTTTTGAAATTTGTATAGTTTTATACATGGTCCCGCCATTTAAACGTTTTTTTTTCTAGATAAAACAGCCAGTCTCCGCAGATGTCAGCGAAATTTTAATGATTTGTAGATTCCACTGCTAAGGGAATGGGAAATACCTCTGAATTAGGTGTATGACAAAAGTCATCAAGGAGATGTACAGTAAAACTTGGTGACAAGTAATAAAATACATGCAATGTTTTTACAAAAATATTGTACGACAGATGCGATACCCAGTTAGCACGGTCAGTTGAGTAAAAAAAGGTACTCATTTGGTGTGGTTAAACAGTTTACGAGCCCACCTTCCACCTCCTTGCAAATGCAGTACAATCAAACACATACATATAGAGAAAAGGGATAAACGAGAGAGTTCATAAAATATATAAACACTAATTGCAGAGAAAGATAATGGTATCAGAAAAATATACAGAGTAATATCAACATGAGGTAACTGTGTTATGCTGGTGCGGAAGGGCGCTGAGATTGATTCTTGATCTGTTTGAATCCCGACTAACAGTCAGGAGGGACGAGATTCGGGATCATGTGTCATTTGAAAATGTTTAGACAAGGCCCGTTATAGAGTCCCAACCGCCCTGTTAGTGTGCAACTTGACGGAAAAGGCTGTATAAAGGCCCAGTACAAGACCAATAGTCTTAGCAATAATCTTAGGGCCTTGCTGTCGACATTTGACAATATCAGATCCAGATAAAATGACGTTATCAAAATATCTGACCCTTCTAAATTTGGTAAGCTATCTCACCGTAAATTTGGGATGAGAAATTGCGCTGGACACAAATTGTTGAAAAGCAATATTTCTCAATTTAGATATAAGTTTTGAATAAAAACTGTAAAAGTTATGGTATCTGTATCACCGAGTCAACAGTTTCGAAGGGATTTGTAAATTTTTGGTGATTTAAATCTAAAACGTTAGTGCAAGTTCTAGCAAACCTAACCAATTAAGAAACATAAAAAATCACCACGCTACGCTTTATCAACGTTATCAGCATCATTTAGGAGTATGTAGTTCCCGTTTTTTAAAAGAGTGGAGTCTAATTTAGAGTCAGATTTTGAGATAAAGCTGTACTAGTTGTTGAGAAAATCTTCGCATGTGTTTAATTGCGAGTATTTGGATTAAGAAATATATAATAGTGTAGTGCAAGGTAAATTCCATTTAAAAGTTTGAACAGAAATCGGAAAATCATATTTGTGAATACACCTTTATGAAGATTAAAGTATTCCCACCCTAATTATACTATGGATAGCCCTCACGTACTTATTACATCATATCACATGGATGTAAAAATGGTTGGGGAATTTCCTATTCAAAACTTCCTTATTTCAGTTTTTAGAAAACCTAAATAATGTATATATTCTTGAGAAACTAGAAAGTGTTTAACAAAAAGAACTTTGATGACCAAATATTTGTAATTTTGTATGACTTGATTTATTAGCTTTTAATTTTAAAAGGGGCAGGCTTGGTGAAGTGGTTCAGCGCTTGGCTTCCGGCGCCGACGATCCGTTCCGATTCCCTGGTTGAGCCACTATCGTTGGTTACCTCCTGCGTTCATCTCGCGATATAACTGAAAAATTGTTGAAAGCGACGTAAAACACCAATCAACCAACCAATTTAATTTTAATATTTTAGTCGTGTTTGATATCGAATGACTCCGAATATAAAATACTGAAAGTGTAAATGGAAAGAAAATACCAAAAGATAATGAAATAAAGAAGCTGAAATTTTCGCGTTAATAATTAATAAAATAATTTTTAATAATTTAGGTAATAGCCTTTTTAGAAATTATTTACCAATTCCCAAATTTAAATTTGCAACGCATATTTGCTGAAACAATAAGTTTAAATATACTTCATGATATACATCCTTTGTACGTCCTTTGATTGTTCTGCTGTTACGGTGAGTGGGAAGGTGGGCCCATAAACCGGTTAACCACACCATTTGTTTGGCTTTTGTCAAATTAAATGACCGTCCTAAGTCGGTATCGTAATTGCACTACAATCATATATTTTTGTAATGTGTTAAATGTTCTATTATATTATTTATATTCATGTATTGTATAGCTCCATGGTGACTTCTGCCACATAACTGAGCCGGTAACTCCTCTTTTTTCTTTGATATGTGATTGTCGCACCCACAACAATATATCAAATTCGGCGGCATTAATCCCTTGAAATTCGGAGGTTGCTTAAGATCTCCAGGAACCATGTCAGATTTGTCATAAGTTTCACCTGATATCAACTCCCAAAACATACAATAAAATATTTCAACAATGCACATATGAGATAAATATAAGTCATGTCTGAACAGGAATATGAAATACGAAAGTAACTGGTGTCAAGTGACTAATTATATGAGTGAAATATATTTACAATCTTATTTCACGAATTTTATTTATAGTAACTGTTAAGAATACATCTACCAATATTGATCTATCGTATCAAATGAGCATTTCCGAATCCATATGAAATTTCCTGCTCAAACAATATGAAATTAAAAACTAAGCCAATATCGAGAAAACTACGCAAATATAGAAAAAGTCGGCCAATACTGAAATCACAATGTTGAAATCACGTGATCAACTAAAGCTCAAGCGAGAAAAACAACATGGCGGCGTTGCTCTAGAGTAAAGGAAATGAGAAATATATGAGAAACGCAATATTGTCGTTATAGAGGAAGAAACACTTATCCATAATCGCAAAATTAGGACAGAAGTACATCAGCCAATAAGACAGACCTCTAGCCGCAAGAACTAGGCCAATAAGGAGAACACGGATTAATAACACTGTATTACAAACTATTAGACGGCAGACGTAATACATAATATATTCTACACTGCTTCAGGTGGCTCCGTTACATAGCAATGCATCAGGCACATAATATCACCACATAATTTAAATAGCAATGCATCAGGCACATGCTGTCACCACATAAGTTAAATAGCAATGCATCAGGCACATGATGTCACCACATAAGTTAAAAAGCAATGCATCAGGCACATGATGTCACCACTTAAGTTAAATAGCAATGCATCAGGCACATGCTCTCACAAAATAAGTTAAGTAGCAATGCATCAGGCACATGATGTCACCAAATAAGTAAAGTAGCAATGCATCAGGTTCATGCTGTCACCAAATAAGTTAAGTAGCAATGCATCAGGCACATGGTGTCACCAAATGAAATAAATATTTTTTGATGTGACGTTATAAAAGTTTTGATGTCTTGACATTTATCGTTCGAGTTAGTAAAACATAGAGGCACTGGAAGCTGGACCGGTGGTACATTGGGCATTGACAGTGAGGCGGCGGCGGTAGCGATTTAGTGGTAATATATCCAATTTGCTCATGTAAATTTATTGCATAACATGTACATTTCGATCATCTCAAAGACCCGGTCCCCTTCTCATTTTATTGTATGATATTGCTAATGTAAAATACGAAAGTAACTGGTGTCACATGACTATTGCACTAACAACAATATAATACAGTGGACATTCACGGACTCCCGAAATTCAGAGGCGAGACTATGTGCTCGGGAGGAGTGAGCGTCTCTTGTTTAGTTAGCCACACCCGCCGTGAATGACTTTAAATATAGACAAAGTGTCTTATGTTGTGTTTTGATGCAAGAATATAATACAATGGCCGATAAATTTTTAGATATAATGCAAAATAAGACACTTATTCTATATATATATGCGCTTTTACCGCGAAAATATCATACTGGAAACTTCCATTTCCTATTTATAAACTACATCATTAAATCATTCCAGAGGGAAGTTATAAATTGAAAGAAACAGCCGGTGTCCCATGATAACGTAACGTTTATCCAGAATGACATGCTTTCGTCGAATGTCAAGCACTTTAGCGCAAAAATACGACTTTAATGACGTCACGCAAGGTTTGAAATATCGAACCTTTCATTATGACGTCCTAAGCTTAACAATTAAAAATCTGCCAAACATCGCTTTCTGTGTTGAAAAGTGGGTCAAATATGGGGCGTTATGACGTCACGGATCAACGTACGTTATACAGAAATAAAATACATAGGTCTTGAAAGCTTTAACTCATGCAATTACAGTGGGTTTGCATATATATACAGATAAAAGAAATATAATTTAGCATTGTATATTCACCTGAAAGTGAACAAATACTGTGTAGAGATTGCCACAGCAACACATTATCAGAAAAAAGGGTAAAATAGCACTTAAGTCAAACCCTCCGTGGAGAACTTTTTATGAGCTCCACACTACAAAGAGAATAAGTGTGACATTTATGTGAGAATATTTAATAGAAATATTATAAAACTTCAATAATATCTTCTTTGTTTTACTCTAATAAGTTGAGTTAGTGCATTTCATCCCGAGCATGACTTAGGGTAGCCCAAACTCTTACATGACTCGAGTCAGGTTCATTTGGTACATTGATACATTGTAACACACTCCAAAGGTGGGAGCGATTATTAAATCAAGTTGAAAATCGTGGAGGACGATTTGTAAAAAAAAACCCCACTTTGTATCGGAAGAGGAATATGCTTCACTTCTAAAGGAGAAATTTGGAGCGAGTCTCCTGTTCCCAGGACTGTCTATGCGATTTGCTATCTAATTTATATAAGGTGGATAAGAGAGAGAGAGAGAGAGAGAGAGAGAGAGAGAGAGAACCCGCGTAACGTTCAGCAATACTCTGTGCTGAATATAAATTTAATCTGACACTCCGAACACGGTGATATATCGCATGCACTTAGTTCTAAATAAAATTAATGGGATTTCCACGATTGATTAATTCTTTATGCCACTCCACCATTATGTCATGAACGGTTCTTAAAGTTTCGTCTGAAAGATATTACACTTATCTTCCCATGTTGAGAGTCGAATCCGGGACCGAGGCACCTCATTCACTGAAGTACAGTCTGAATCTGACTTTGGCAAAATGTTTTTATTGTTCTTTGACAGTCGGCGAGTTTTGAGACTAATTACGTAAAAGAATGAATTTTTATCATTACTACTACTACTACTACTACTACTACTACTACTACTACTACTACTACTACTACTACTACTAATAATAATAATAATAATAATATTAATAATAATAATAATAATAATAATAATAATAATAGTAATACTGATATATTTTGATATATTTTTAAGATGGATTTTAGTTTTAATTGCTTAATTGCAATACATGGATTGCAAAATAGGTAAATTTACGTCGACATCAAATAATCTGCGAAAAAAAAAATCTCCAATCAAATTTGTGTATACATATATATTCAAAGATAGAACGGACACTCGTCATTGATATGCGTAGAGTGAGACCTGAACCCCAGAATGTTCTATCACCAGACCGTTCTCTTTTCAAGCTTTGTGTTAAGGAGTAACTACATATATTTGAATTTAAGGAAATGACACATTTCGCATGCAATTGCAAGGTAGAGGGATTTAGAATGTGTGCCAGATTCCGTATATGGAACTTATTCATCAATGCCGAAAGTCTCCTTCAAGTCTTGTGGGGCAGGTTTGGTGTAGTGGTTTAGCGCTTGGCTTGCGACGCCGACGATCCGGGTTCGATTCCCGAATTGCGTCACTACGTTTAAAATGTTGGTAGTCTCCTAGTTCCATGTCGCGATATAACTGAAAAATTACTGAAAGCGACGTAAAATACCAACCGAACAACCAACCTTCAGTTCGTGAAAGTCATAGTGAGAGGAAGATAGATGATGGGGCCAGAGGGATGGACCGTGGGTCTGAACTCGCCCTGAGATTCGGCAAAACCTGCACTTCTTGTTAGTTTTTGATATAAAAATTTGAACACAAAAACATAGATGGACCTCTCCTCTGAAAATTCATTGTTGTGGATCCTCTCTCGCCTTAATTTCTGGATCCGCGTCTGATGTGGGAGTGAATCCGAGGGTCTTATCCACGACATATTACAGACTAATTGTTCACATGCGCTTACCTTAACAAATGCTTCATAATCTATCTGCGGTATAAAATGATAGAATAATATGCATAATATCCACAAAATATGATGCTTCTATCTTCGTTATATAATAATGAAATAATAAGTCTCCTTTGCATAATATTGGAGACTTGTATTCCGCTTGGGGTTAAAATTATCTCACAATTGCTTCTATCTTCCAGTAAATGTTTACTTGATTCAAGTTGCTTTTGAAAACTCTGTTTGGAGTTAAGGAGGACGAATACTTGAGACAAATCTCAAAATCTTGATTATCAAGAGAGCGAATTGTATTTTACATTTGGTAACATATCCAATGAGAAAAAATGACAATGAAAATTTTTAACGGGTTTCCATACGTTTTACCAAGTTATAGGCATTATATGAACATAAGACCAAAATTGCAAATTCAGGAAAACAAGATTTGGCCATTTTTGTTGTTGAGTTGTCCTGTTTTGGCCTTTACAATATTTTTGTCATGAAACAAAAAATATATATATGCTTTACTTAGTGATTTTAAGTATTTCTAATAATTTTAGATTAAATTTTGACCAATTTACACACTTTTGGGGTTCAAAACCTCCAAGAAATTACTACTTTCATGGTGACTTCTGCCACATAAGTGAGCCGGTAACTCCTCTTTTTTCTTTCACACCTTTTCATGATACTGTAAAACTTCAACCCTCCCCTCTACTAAATGATGTGAAAAACTAAATTGATCATCAGAATGAAAATGAATTGTCTATTATGGTTCTTTATGATCATATTGATTGTTTGCCATGAGAAAATGAATACCTTTCCAGATTGATTAAAGTTCCAAAACAATGTTGCTTTTATGCTCTTTTCTCGAAAATGACTCAAAGATATATTGTATAGACTGTAAATCTTCATATACTTAGAAATCACTGTTCAAAGATCATAATATATACATAATAAACAAAAATTGTAAGACGCGAATTACATTAAATACAAATATTCCATCAACGCTCAACAGGAAAGGAAGTCCTACAGAATTTTAAAACGTCCTGGTCAAGGTCACTGATCAAAAAGTCACCATCAAAATTAACGTTATACTCATTTAAAAATCATCAAGCGATATCATGTAAGCACATTTAATTGCAAACATCACTATTTTTTTCAAAACAGGTTTTGATAAGCATTAGGAACATTGACCTTTCTATGACCTTGCCATAAAATTATTTAACAATTTCAAGGTCAAATAATAAAAATTCTTCATTTTTCAAGCTTTCATTATTGATAAATACATCTCAATATCTTGTACGCATTTGTGTTATCATTTTACGTTTGAAATACACTAAGAACTTGATAAAAGGTCACATCAAGCACAAAATGTTAAATTGGTATGTCAGAATTAGAAATTCTGCATTGTAAAAGTAACCCTCCCCGAAAAAAAAAAAAAGAAGATATAAAGATATAAGTGTTTCTGTCATAATTATATGCTAGTACGGTTACTGTAGATTGGTAAGAAATTAATTTTATCTCATCTAAAGTCACAGATATCTGCTATATATCTTCATGGTCATTATACTCGATGTTCTTGTTACTTGCTGAATTAGCACTTTTTGTCTGATTGATGTGTGTGTACAATGCTTAACGGTCGGCTGACCAGGTATCGTTAGAAGGTAACATCTAAACCCAGCACAGTGAGTGTCTAATGTTACACAAGCTGATCTAGAAACTTTTTTAAATGACTTATGTTTTGGACTATTCGGTCTGGAATTGGGGAGGAGGGAGGGTTGCAGCCCTAAAATGGTTGAAAATGACCTTTTTGGAGTAAATTTTTCCGACCATAAGGGGTGGGGAGGGTTGCAACCCCCTCTAAATCCGCCAGTGCTGTAATAGTCAAATAATCCATCAATCATTATATGCAGCGTAATATATGATTATGTCCTCGAATACCTAAAGTTTAAATTCTGTGGTATTAACGATGTAAACAAATAAAAGTGTCATTAAAATCCTTGCATCCAGCCATTTATATGTATCAAACACATCTTTGTCCTTGCAACCTTCTAGTTGAAAGTAGTAAGCCACAAAAGAGGAAGTTTTCACTTCTATGTAAATCATATTATCGACAAATCAGGAAAATAGCGTGTTTATGTAAAATAAAAAAAATCTATAGCGGAAACATAAGATTTGTGACGTCATACGACTACTCGTCCTCCTTAATTGTACTAACAATACTTAAACTGTGTCTTGTTTTAATACACGTGGTATTTATATGAAGAGCCATTTGCTTTTTCGTTATTTATGTACTGCCGTCATTAATGACAACAAGAGTATGGATGTCAACGTTCTGTCATTCACATTTAAATACCTCTGATAATTAGTCCGTCATGGCGAAGCACAGGTATTTTGCACCCGCATTTCTTTTCATGATTTTAAGGGTGTTTAGTAACGGTCAAACCTTGATTCATAAACAACAGGAGGAAATGTGCCACCGTGATCTCGCTAAGGAGGTGAATGATAAACTAAGATTTCATGAGAATAAATTAAACTCGCTGGAAAAAGGACTCACACAAACAATGGACAAATTGGACAATGCAGTGAAAGCTGTAGAAGGAGGCATAGGTAAAACATATATTCACACATTACAATATTACAGTACAATTACCGTATCTCTCGGAGGGGCAGGCGTGGTGTAGTGGTTAAGCGCTTGGCTTGCGGCGCCGACGATCCGGGTTCGATTCCCGGGTTGCGCCACTATGTATAAGAGGTTGGTAACCTCCTGCTTCCATGTCGCGATATAACTGAAATATTGTTGAAAGCGACGTAAAACACTAATCAACCAACCAACCAACGTATCTCTCGGGGCTTGTGCAGTTGCTTGTTACTCGATTTCACTGAAGGGATTTGGTTTTAATTTATTTGGCAGAGTGCTGAATTGCCAATCCAAAGCTTTCGTGTTAGATTCTCAATATTGTATTTAACCCACTTTTTGCACTACGTCAAGGTTTTGCGTATTGCTTTGCGAAATAGTGGCTGATAGAAATTCGCAAAAATCGTGACGTAGTGACGTAGTTATAATTACATAAATGATACTCTTTTAAACTTGCTTTAGTGTGTAATTTGAATAGTAAATAAGCTTAATAGTCACACAACAGGTAAATGTAAAGCAACAAAAAGGAGATTCATGGACCCCGGAAAACCCAGAATTAATAATAATAACAACGATGAATGCTTTATGAGTATCATTCACATATATACGGAGGCAGCAAGTACCTGCAGTGATGATTTATATGATATGTTTTGACCATTTGAAGGAACCAAACACTTTCTACTCAACGATTTGCAATGCAGCTGAGGTTAGGTGCGTTACAATGGCATACGAGCTTTGGACGTTCACGACTTGGTACTTACACCATAACTATTGATACGTGCCGACTCAGTATGTCTTTGGACAGTAGGGAATAGTAGAGGGACTAATTTGTATGTTCATGATATATTATGGATTGTTCGTTTATCTTTAGTACCATACGATACATATCCGCCTGAGTTATTTTTATAATAATAATATTTGTTGGTTGGTTGATTGGTGTTTTACGTCGCTTTCAACAATATTTCAGTTATATCGCGACATGGAAGCAGGAAGTTACCAACCTTAAACATAGTGGCGCAACCCGGGAATCGAACCCGGATCGTCGGCACCGCGAGCCAAGCGCTTAATCGCTACAACAAGCCTGCCCCCTATATTAATATAATAGTAATAATAATAATAATAATAATAATGATGATGATGATGATGATGATGATGATGATGATAATATTAATAATAATAATTATTATTATTATTATTATTATTGTTGTTGTTGTTGTTGTTATCAGACAATTGATATTATTATTAAGCCGGTGTGGCTTAGTGGTATTGCGCTGGACTCCTGATCGGGAGGTCGGGGTTCAAGTCCCGCTCTGGTCATGCCGATGTCCTGTCTTTTGGATGAGACAGTAAAAACCGAGGCCCCGTGTCGTGGTATGCATGGCGCGTTAAAGATCCCTCACTGCTTCTGGTGGGTCCATTGCAAAGGTCTAAATTGGTTTGCCCCGCATCAGGCAGATGCCGTCACCATATACGTGAAATATTCGTGGTGTGACGTTAAACAAAAATGAATCAATCAATCATAAAATTGTTATTATTATTATTATTAAAAAATTAAATCATCGACATCATCATCGTCATCATTATCATTTTGAAGCCGGAGAAGCTCAATAGGATAAGGTTTTCCCTGGGACTTTCAATTTAAGAGTCCATGTACTCCAACACTTCCAAAATTAGGGGTTCATATTGTAATTTTGGATTCCACATCATTTGATCATTAAAATTAGGTTGTTATCATTTCGCAATATCTGAATGAGGATTAACCTCTAACCCGGGACCGAAATGTAGCGGTACGCATTGTCATTTTGTACTCAGAATTAAGTGCTTAATTTTCTCACTTTCATTTCTCTAAGTGGTTGAAGTCTCCTTCTCATATTGATGCTACGTTTGTTGTTTTAACCTGCATCATTAATGCATGTAATAAAAGCATGTTCTTACAATCCTTTTGTTAAGTATAAAGTCCATAATACAAAAAAAAAATATCTCATTAGTTATATGTCAACAGACATTTCTCAAGTCCAAATAATATTTGACCATGAATATATCTAACGACTGTGTGACAGGAATGCGTCATCATGACATGTATAGATATCAGGGGGCAAATAAAAATTATTTCATGTATATTGATAGATACAATACATTATACTGTGTGTGTAAGGAAATGTAATTTGTAGCTCATCCGATTTGATATTAATTTTGCTTAAGTCACAGAAATCCCTCTATGCGTCATCTGTTGTCATAGCCTCTCACCAGTATTAGCCAATTACAGTTGTGTGCAGTCCTAACCTTACATAAATGCAATTCAAGTTCATTTTATGACTGCTTTTTAAGTTTTCTTGTCGAAATAAAGTAAACTTGGAATCAAGTTCAGTGCTAAACTTTATTCCAAGTTTTGACACCTTCTATACTAGAAGGTTAAGTATTTCGACTTCTCCATATGTAAATATATATATGGAATTAACACGATTTGACTCTTTCTACTGGGTATGTGTGACGGGTGTTGTTAGCAAGCAGAGGATGCTTACTCTCCCCGGACACCTGATCTCACTCCATCATAGGGGTTCACATACGTTCTTCAAGTAGACATATTTTGTTATTTTCCACTTGGTTTTCATTTTCACTGGTTTTGTATGTCGTCTGGTTTCATGAATTTCGGACTTATGGTTTGGATTTATCCATCATCTTTACATTAGTACTAAAATGGATTCCAAGTGTACTCTAAGTGCACTTGAAATTTAGTTTACTTTCTATATACATGTGCATGTATACCGCTTCATCTCACTTTGAGGTAACATGACTGAACACACACCTTTAAATTTTCGGGTTGTGTCTTTTATTCAAACATTTAACATGGTAACACCTATTGTAAAGTCCCCTCGGTTATCAGTGTATGTAAGAAAAAGGATAATTTCATTACGTGGCCGTGCTCATGCGGTCGTTGAGATCAGATGGTACCGTATAATAAAAGAGATAATTCATAATAATATTCCGAAGAAAAGAAATAATAATAAACAGATATCCGCCTAGTAGTATCGAAACTTTCGACAAAATACCGTCGGAATGTTCAACATAAAAACAATAAAGTAAAATTGTTAATTGTTTCTAAATTTTTCTATATTTTTTCTATTCAAACATTTTTTTTATAGAATATGCAAATGCACATCTCTATCGTATTATACAAAACTGGATGATTTCAATAACTGAACGTGAAAAGTAAACATGATGTCACGTGACAGTAAACGTGAAGACAGAATTACTTTACAGTAAATTGACATCAAGTGCACTTGATTAAACTTTATGACTAGTTTTCAGGTCAAAAGACTAAACTGGAAGTGCACTTGTTATGTGCACTGGAATGCAAGGTTAGGACTGCACCTAACTGTAGATAAGGACAAGAGGAATGAAAGAAACATTTTCAAAGAAAAAAGGGGGTTTGAATTGAATTTCGTTTAGTAACATGAAAAATGTTCCACGATCAGCCAAAAATGAGGGGGGGGGGATGGGGCGTCCCCTCCCTGTCCTATGGTCAGGGAGATAATGTCATATAGACAGGAGAACAAACTCTTCTTTGTGATATTTCTGCAGACCAGCTAAATGAATCTAAAAGTAAATTATGTTAACTGATCTTAAATCAAATATGTAAAAGCTTGGCTTTTTCATCCATTCTAAATATAAATATGACAAATATTAGACGTCGAAACGTAAGGTTAACAATTGTCAGTTTTGATTAAAGTAATTAATAATATATGCCTTGTTTAATTTGTTTTAACTAAAGTTCGAGATTGTAACATTTTAATTTTCCCCCTAAAACATTGTTATACTTAGGGATATCACATTTGTGATTGAATTATTTGCAGGTATATCTCATTTTATAGTCGAATATAGTTTGCAGCTAAAATGAAATACATCATTAAGACTTCGAATTTGCTACCCCCATTCAAACTAAGTTCAAAATGCTCATAATGTCAACACGTAGCGTTGCTAAGACCTGCAGTTGTCGTTGGAGTAAATGCATAAACTCCATGATTTTTAACATCGCAAATTGAAAACAGTCAACTGCAGCTGATGAAAATGGATGTTAAATGAATAAGAACTGAGTTTCAATGTTATTGTGGAATTAAAGAAAACATAAGTTATATTTCAAATGTGTCTTAAATATATGGTATTGAGAAATTTTAAGGCAAATAACGTTTCTACTTTTGATTTTTCGACACTTTATAACTCTCTACCTCATGACTTAATAAAAACCAAACTGTTGTCTTTCATACGCTGGTGTTTCAGCAGAGAGTCTAAATCATACCTATGTACTCCAGTTACATATGGAATTTTCTCTGAGAAACTATATGATAATTATAAATACTGGACTTGTACTGAGTTATATAACGCCATCACATTTTTGATGGATAGTATTTATGTACAATTTAATAGCAAGACTTGTCAACATATTATTGGGATTCCTATGGGCACTAACTTCGCTAAGCTCCCCTTATAGCAGATTTATTTTATACTGTTATGAGATAGACTTTATGCATTCCATTAAATGTTCAATGACACCTCTAGATATCTCGATGATATTTTAGTTATCGATAGCCCTGAGTTTAAAATCTATATTACTGACATTTATCCATCTGAACTTCAATTAAACAAAGCCAACACTTCCGACCAGGAAACACCTTTCACGGACTTAAACATTTAAATCATTAACAACAATATTCATGCCAAAATATATATGATAAACGTGACGACTTTAGATTTCCTATTGTAAATTTCCCTTATCTAGACAGTGATATCCCCAGACTCCCATCATATGGTATTTATATGAGTCAATTGGTTCGATTCGCTAGAGCCTGCACTAACGTTTTAGATTTTCACGCCAAAATTTCTCAGATTACCTTTATAAATTCTTACTCAGGGTTATAGATATCATAAATTTTACAGGTCTTATTCAGACATTGTATCCAACTTTGGAAATATGACTTTTCAACAATACGTATCCAGCGGAATATCCCATCCGAATTTTACGGTGTTCTAGTGTACAAAGAAAGGAGGGTCAAAGGTTTCAATAATTTCATATTGGTGGGTTCTAAAATTATTATTTTAGTTCTTGTATTGGGTCCCTCTACCGCCTAATGCAGACTTTTGCTTGATCGTCGCACTCTGACTAACAGGGTGGTAGGGACTCTATAACGGGCCTTGTCCAAACCTTTTCAGAAGAGACAAGGCCCTGATCCTCGTCCCCTCTGACTGTTAGTCGGGTTTCCTATTGATCAAGGATCTGAGCTCGGCTTACAGACGGGCAGAGCACGGTTTTCTTAGGTTGATGTCGCCTTACATATTTTTGATAGCAACATATTATTCTATAAACATTTAGTGTGTAACAAAATTTGTATGGCCTACCTTTCTTTTTGAAAAACCTGTTGAATCTTGTTCTCTATATGAAGGGTTATTTATAAATTTGTAAATGTGTGTCTTTTGATTGTGCTGCTTTTGCGATGAGTGAGAAGGTGGGCGCCCGTAAACCGGTTATCCACACCAGTTGAATGACGTTTTATACTTCAATTGACCGTCCTTAGTCGGTATCGTATCCGCAGCAAAATCGAATATTTTTGTAATGTCGTTTTTCCGTGTATTCTACTATTATCGTTTCTTGTGTGCATGTCTTTGGTGGTTTTTGTCATACAGCTTCGTGAGATGTCTTCAGTTTTTCTTCTTTCATAGGAAGTCATGCATAAGAGTAACCTGTCTAGCAAAATGTTATGTACTCAAGGATACAGAAATATTCATATTTACGCAATATTTCTTTTATTACCTTATGCTTGCCAATACAAAGTTCCATTATCTTATATTTTGACTTTTGCTATTTTGTTACGTATTCACGTGTTCCGGATAAGTTAATGAGTTATTCGAGATATAGAATAATTTCAATATGCATGTGTTATTTCGTACATTCACATTTAAAAAACAAAGAACCCAGTTTATGACAATCGGAATTCCTTTTCAAAATATTTTCTTTTCGAATTCTTAGGAATTTCTTGAACAAAAGTAAAATATATTTTGTTTAAATGTTACGCGTTAGTCGGCACAAGGATAGTCGAAGGCATTATACGACTTTAATGTATACAATTGAAAGGGTTTTTTAAAAGAAATAAGAGTGCAGCAATTCAAGTATTTTTATTCAGGATCAATATGGCAAGTGAAATTGGTTTTCATTACGGAAGGATTATAACTTTCTCGGTTAAGATGACATTATCTGTATGGTGGACCTATTTATGTAAATTGATCCGTGATTCAGACACATATAAAACTATGTGCTCTCGTACAAGCTAACGTTCAATCTGAAAAAGGAACATTCACCCGAAGTAAATTTTCTATCAAAGGTTGGGGAATCGAGCATTCATCTCGTGACTGGGTAAATATCGTTTCATAAACTAAATATTTTAACTTATTTTCAGATAAGACAACCTTTGTTAATGCTGAAGCTAACCTTGCGAGGAACAAAGAGACGTTACAGTCGTCACTTTATCTTAACAATTCGGACTATAGCTCTGACAAGGCAGTGGATGGATTAGCTTTAGATATCTGTGGAAAGTGCATTACACAAACGCATACAGATAAAGGCGATTACGCACCGTGGTGGATGGTTGACCTAGGGAAATCATATACTGTTGAACATGTCATGTTTTTAGGAACACCCTCAATAAATGGTATGTTCTACTATGGTAATGTGACTTTCTTTTTATTTCATGTTGTATAGTTCCCCGTGAAAGACCAAAGATTTTCAGTTGTGTAGTTGAGAGAACAAATATAGTAGGACATATATCTATACACCATACACCCTTTCGCTGTTACTAAAATTGTTAGTCCAGTAGTAACAATGAAAGATCTATATGCGCATTTCGACAACTGGTGTTTCTACAGTTTTGCTCAACGTCTAAACTTTGGAAATCGAAATTACAAATATTTTAGGAGAAACTGATGACCGAATTAATCTACAGATAAGCGCCAAAGAACCCATCTGAGGACAGAGGTATGCATGAGGTAGATACTTAATTGTAATATTGTAAGATAACTGCCACGGAACTGAACTTGGATCCGCCAATAGGCTTACGGGCAAACATGTATTAATATAATGATTAATGGATAATTAATAAAATAGTCATTAACAAAAATTAGTACCGGTCATAAAGACAATGCTTAATTCGTATATAAGCCTGGACCGCCATTACCTGAACAGATTCACTAGATTTACCATACATACGAAATTCACATTGCTAGATTATTTGGCAACTTAGAAAGGTGAATCTCTCCCTTTATTCGGATCTATCCATCTATCTATTTATTTTGTTTATTCTAAAAGTAACGGATTGTATTTTTGTATCCACTTTACGTTTATCTAATTCGTAATTAATATTGGTCCTGTAATTGAATCAATTATTGTTCTAAATTAATTTTCTTACTTGATATATTTAAGTTTAATATTACCCCCAGAAAGAATACTGGCTTTGGTTATTCAAATTATCGAGCTCTATTAATTCGTTATTATTTTGTTGACTTATTAATATTCTTTTTCCATTGATTTTAACGATCTTCTGCTGAGACTTATCGAACCTAAAACACTATCTAACAATATGCATGAGATGCGTAAAATACTTAATTTTATATATAATAGTGTTAAGTTTGTAAATAGAATACTGGTACGTAGTAGTATTGGGGGACCAAGTATTCTCAGCCCTGATGTCAAAGGGTCTAAGAATGTACAAGGAGGTAATTTGTTGTGGGACAATATTCACTTGGCAACAGTTGTAAATTTACTAAAACAATATACAATTCTACTAATATCTTCCAATATTCTATCATATATACATGGTAATGTGATGGAAATTCTAGGCTCTGCATCACACTTTTCTCTTCCTTTTTCAGTTAGGAGACTACATGATATAACAATCTCTGTCGGAGAGTCCTCAAGGGACCTGAACAAGAGATGTGGCTTCTACAAAGGACCACCAAAGCAACGGGAATGGGTCAAAGTTGTTTGTTCGACACTTACAACAGGACGAGTTTTGAAGCTGGTCAGACGATATTCCACTAATGAGCCGTTCTTAGAGCTGTGCGAAGTGATAGTTAAGGGTTATTGAATCCCGTCTACAATAATGAGATAAAATGTCTTTTTCTACCAAGATTTATATGTTCTAATATCAGAATTTTAGACTACTCACCAGCAATGGAAAAATAAATATCTGAATGAAATATCTGTAAAACGAGCACTTCATAAATTGATAAGTCGGAATGGGAGTTGGATATTGGATTACGCATGACATGAATTCCATTAATGCAAGTGAAATTAAAAGATGTAAAATGTGAGGTATTTAAAATCATCACTTGTTTCACGGTTTCCCTCTAATAATTTAAGAAATATCTGACACTGACTCGAAATCAAACGCCTGTCTCGATTTTTCACTTTAGTAACATGATTAAGTATTCCTAAGACGTGTCGAACAGATGTAATTCGAACATAATTTCGATAGAAAAAAAGTATTGTCAGAATCTTAGATGTCATGACGATGTGGTGTTTTCTGCATGGAATGACGAATGAAAATATCGATTGCATTATGTGCGAGTTAGCGTTCCTTCTCCAATATTAACTGCAGTTTGGATTGTAATGTGAGTTTTGTTATTTTCATCCTTTATCTATGTGTAAACTTGTAAGGAATTTGTATTATAATAGACAGGCGCTTATGATACTGTACAATATATCGGTATAAAAAATGTTGAGTGATATTCTTGATTGAGACCTTTTTTATTTGATTTTGCATTTTTACTGATTGTATACGCTAATCGATTTGATGACGTTTTAGGACTACTGCGTTGACTTTACCATGCAGTTACAAGCGAGTAAGGGGATGTAAGCCACACTTTGTTTCATAAATTCATATATATATATACTTCAAAATGAAAGAAAGATTGTTAATTGCTCTAAAAAAAGAATAATATTTTTCTTGTATAGCTCTGTCCTTATATAGATTTTGGCTCTTACATTTAAGTAAATTTGTTTCAAATACAGTTGATTGCCACAAACTCGGCCGCGATCATTACTGATGAAACTGTAGTGGTCGAAATACGCAAATGTTGCGATAGATTAATACAGATATATACGTTCTAGCAGTTCTAATTATTATCATTCGAAGCAGTCACAATGTCAAACAATTTTAAATGTAACTGCAGTGAATGGACTGACTGTATACTTGTTAAAATTATTTCATTATTGGATTCTTCCTCTTTTCTCTTTACACAGTCAGTAACAACATGTATAAAGGTATGTAGTTATTACACCATATACGTATTTCGGCAACCTGTGTTTTCAGTAATGGTCAATGTCTGCGAAAGTAACCTGATGAATAATAATAATAATAATAATAATAATAATAATAATAATAATAATAATAATAATAATAATAATATTGATACTAATAATAATAATAATAATAATAATAATAATAATAATAATAATAATAATAACAGCAACAACAACAACAACAACAATATTAATAACAACAACAACAACAACAATTATAATAATAATAATAATAATAATAATAATAATAATAATAATAATAATAATAATAATAATAAATAAATATATAAAATAAATGATAATAATGCAATCGAGTGAGCTTTCCCTGTTAGTACTGCAATGCCATTGCAAATGTTCCGTTGAAACCTCTCTTGTTCAGTGGCAGGGTCATACAGGTCAGATATCGTCTATAGGTAGGGATTTCGTAATGTCCAAAAATATTCGTGTTTGGAAAATAGATCTATCTCAGTGACGATTTCATGCGTCACTCGTATTAATTTAATATGATTTTAAGCTTTTCGTCACGGCAAATTCTTGTATATAAGTGTAAACTATATTTTACACCTGCACTGAAGGATTGCTAAAAACTGAAATATCAATGCAAAATACAATAGTAAATAATATCCTTATATACAGAGCACCAGGTAATAAAGGATATCTATTATACAGACACAAATAAATATATTGGCTACCTGGGACACCGGATGAACCAGAGTTGGGATCAGGTGTTAATAATGAGTAAGCATTCCCTGCTGACCGACCACGGCCACTATGATACCATAAGATTATACGAGCTAATATATCTTGTAATAACACTATATGGTAGCGGTATAATTGTAGTCTCGGTGGCACGAGCATTCTCCTTATCTTAATTGTCCTCCGTAACGAATCAATAACATTCGCTTTATGTTAAGTGTCCTACTTCATAACAAATAAGAGTATAGTGCATAAAAGTATTGTTGTTAAAACTGTATTGCGTTTTATTATTTGTCCTCAATTAAGATACACGACTTTTTTGCGTCAATATTTCTTTTAAGTTTGATTATGTTTAGTTTCGGTCAAAAGCTGACTCTAAGGTGCATAGAAGGAATATGTAAGCTTGACCAGACTAAGGGAGTGAATTGAGATTTTATGAGAAGCGGCTAAACACTGTGGAAAAAGAATTGGAATATGCAGTGAGAGCCCTGGAGGATAAGGATATTCACAATCTTATTACACATATTATATAATAAATATAACAACACATATACCAATATTAATATGTCTCATCAAATGAGTATTTGCCAACGAGTCTAAAAATGTTAAGCTCCAAATAATTGAAGACTAAAACTATTACTAAAATGACTTTTAAAACAAACAAGCCATTACATGCATGAAGGAGAAATTATTAGAATTTGATAGATAGATTGATTGATTTTTGTTTTAACGTCACACCACGAATATTTCACATACATAGTGATGGCATCTGCCTGATGCGGGGCATTCAAAATTTGACCTTTGCAACGGACCCACCCGAAGCAGTGAGGGATCTTTAACGTATCATACATACCACGACACGGGGCCTCGGTGTTTACTTTCTCATCCGAAAGACAGGACACCGGAATGACCAGAGTGGGAAAGGAACCCCGGCCTCCAGATCAGGAGTCCAGTGTGATACCACTAGGCCACGCTGGCTTCTAGAATTTGATAGAATTATAAATTTACAAAGTCTTTCATGACACAAGTCTTTTAACTTTTCAATCCTTTATACTACTATTTTTGTTTTAACGTCACTCTCTCTCTCTCTCTCTCTCTCTCTCTCTCTCTATATATATATATATATATATATATATATATATATATATATATATATATATATATATATATATATATATATATATATATATATATATATATATATATATATATATATATATGTATAATTTTAAAACAAATAATATGCGTGAATCTAGCAGGCGTCCGGAACTCCCTGAGATTGCAGAAGACGGGGACCAATATAAGCATATTCTAATATGAAATGGGTAAAAATCGGAGGAATCGCCAGTGTAGGCGACAAATGTATGAATTATATTCTGTGAATAAAAACGTCTACTTCTTGTAAATATGGAAATTACAAATATATAGAATAATTTAAGAGCATGTCTACAGAGAAAACCATGCAAGTACTAAAATTTCGTCCGGAAGCAAGGTTGTAATATCAACTTAAATGTTTGATAGAAAGAGTATCATATCACAAGTTCTTCCTACTGAGTTGAGGCTTGGTCTTCGGACCAGTTTTTGGGGCAGCCCATTCTAAATATAGCCTAAAAGGTGTATAGAAAATATGGATATTTCTTATGCCAGATTTCACTTTCAGAATCATGCTTTTATGTTAATATATGTGTATTTCATATGCTTTTTACATCAAATTTATGTTTCACCTATATTTACTTTTTTGCAAAATGTTACCTTTTTGCACTTAAATTCAATACTGGCAAGCTGCCAAGTAATAAAAGGAAGATATGGTTTCAGAGATAGCAAAAGTAAGCCTCATTTATACATCAATAACTTGCAAAATGTCACTACAAATTTCATAATTTTACATACTTTAGCAGACAAATGTTAGTTTTTTAAGAATGTAAAAGGGTTTCCTTGGAATTTCAGTATTTCTCATGATATGATATTTTCCACGAAAAAATATTCATTTGTCATCATAAATTATCCTTTTAATTACGGTTAGAATTATCTTCATTTAATAAATAGTCCGTCTGATATAAGTCTTATTGTTAGCACTCAATAGATTAACAAACCTTATCACTCTTTCACATGATATAAATAGATTTTAAAAAATAGAAAAATTCATTTATCGGTTATTTAGCAAATAATAAAAAAATCAGTTTTGGCGTCCATTTTGAAAATGATTTTATACGTGAATCCAATAAAATTCTTATGGCAAAAAGTTTATTTTTCCCCATTGTCCTTACACCCCCATTGTTATATATTTTATCATAATGATTAAATTTCTGATAATGTTACAATGTAATTCAGATCATACTGCTACATGTATACTATAAATGCATGCAAGTTACTCCCCTTGAACAGAAGTCTTCCATGGAAAGACTGATTTAGAACTTTCAATTTTACCGGTAACTATGTAAACAAAAGAAAAATACTGTAACATCGAAAATGAGTATAAAATGTTCATTTAACTTTAACTCGTCATGCGGCCCATCCATTTATTATAAAGACACACATTCTGTTCTAATTTATTCATATACAAAATCCACATTTCCTCATTTAAAGAGTTTATTTTGTTCGGATCCATCTGTTGATTTTCCAGAGGGCCTTCTTATTCTCTACCGAAGCAGCATATTTACCATAGATGCCCATTCTTTAAATTTATACATATATCCAAAGCATGGGGATGATCTAGGAATTTACTGGAGGAGGTCCAACAGAACCTGTTAATCGCCATTTCATATAAACAGCAAGGCCAAAGTGGAGCGAGGACTTAAGGCTGCCATTGCGAAAGATTTGTGGTTTAAGAGAAGAATAAGTATCCAAATCGGTTCAGGTAAACAAATATACCACAATGGCATAGCTCAAAATCGAAAATGGGCAGGGGTAGGGGTTGGCCACAAACCTAATTTTTTTATGAATAGAAAATAAGTAATAGGAAGGGGGGCTAGGATGTATATATAAGTATAGTATATGCCACTTGACAATAAAATAAGAAGATAGGGAGGTAAGGTAAAAGAATTGGTGGCACACATATACAATATAAATACCTCCCTCCAAGTGTGACATAAATAAACTCCCCAACCCATCCCACCCCTGTCTGTATGTCTGACTTGAAAATACAAGAAAAGTTTGTAATTTATTAAATAGTTATGTCATATTTGCCACCGTAATCAGAGAATAGTTTTGAGGTCATCTGTCATTCCATTCCATTTTCAATAAAACAGATATAGTTTTGTAATTAAAGATGTTAGGTTTTTCATATTTCACATGTGTATTACTTGTGGCAAGACCTCTCTACTCTTTCCATAATATGTGACCTTGAAGTTTGACATACTTTTGAAAATCTTTTTCCTAGGTCATAAATTTTGAATGGTCAGTGATAGTCCTTTATACATGTACATTCCTTGTGAAAGAAACCTTTCAGCTGATACCATATTTTAAATCTTATGACTTTACGCTTGAAGCTTGACCAAACTTACTTTTAACCCTTTGGGGCATACATGTTTCTCAAACACATATAATGTTTAAAAGCGATTTACATCGAATACCTTTTATTTTATCCTGTTCTCCAGAAATAGCATATTTGTATTATATTTGCCTTTTTTCAGGACTACGCAGTATCTGTCGAAAGAAGCATTTTGATACCACATATGAAGAAACAAAGACTGCATAAAGAGCAGATACATGTAAGTTCCAAAACTTGAAAAAATGATTTTAAGCGCCCTCCCTACTCCTAATAAAAGCAGCACATTTGTTTTCTCTTAGTCAGTCCATTAACACATCAAAGTTTAAAATAGAAGCTTTGTATTTTATATATTATATATAGACAGAAGTAACTAGAGCCAAGCACCTACACATTTTCGGGTCAAAAGGTCCAAGGTCAATGTTAAACCTGAACAGAGTACTGTAAATATATCTTTGTAATACATTTTGTTTATAACACGCAATCTCATTGGTTGTCCGATTTAAAAACTGCAAGGGTAATCATGATATGACATCTCTGTGATTAGCGACTTAGTTTAGAAAACTGTAACTCTGAGCGCATTGCCTCTAGTTATTCTCCTCTTAATTATTTTTATCAAATCCATTAGAGTGGGGTTACCATATTTGTGTTTTATAAAATCTGACAGGATATCCGCTAACGCCTCGTTGTGAAACTCAATTTCTGACAGGGAGTTGGCATTGTCTGTCTGTCCATCTCTCCGCCTGTCTGTCTGTAAAAATTTAGGTTAAAGTTTGTGTTTGTGTTTGAAGCAAAATCTTAATTATCTGATAGGCGTATAAGCATAATACTTCACACATAGGTTCCTTATGACCAGAGCTTTCACATTATGCCATGACTTTAGACTTAATATAAATATAGAACGTATATACCATTTAATTTTGTGCACCATATGCACATTTCGACAAGTTATGTCTCTTCAGTGATGCTCGTGGCCGAATGATTGGAATTCTCAAAATATATGAAAATATAAAGAGCACTGTTGAAGCCAAAATGACAGAAAAGGGATCCAAAGAATCTATTTAAGGACAGAGCTATGCATGAGGGAGATACTCCTTAGTTTTAGAGTGATTAACTAAATTTGATGACTGAAAATTTAAAGTATATATATTTAATGTCAGTACAAAAGCACTGAAAACTAGATTTATGATGTCCTCGGGAACTATCAGTCCACCAGCAGTGACACTAGTGGCCTAGTGGTTATAATAAATATAGAACATATATACCATTTAATTTTGTGCACCATATGCGCATTTCGACAAGTTATGTCTTTTCAGTGATGCTCGTGGCCGAATGATTGGAATTCTCAAAATATATGAAAATATGAAGAGCATAAATATAGAACATATATACCATTTAATTTTGTGCACCATATTGTTGGAATTCTCAAAATATCCTTGACTTTTGATTTTGACCTACTTTTTTTTATAAAAATAGCTATCTTTTGAATTAGTAAGGGAAGGGCTTGGATACTTTAAATAGTGTTCCTTTATGACAAATGATTTCAATTGATACCATGACTTGACCTTGACCTTGTTTAAAATCTTCTTTACAATTCAACTATACTGTCTTTAGCAGTTTCTCGTTATAAAACTTATGGTTTGAAAATTCTAGGCTATTTTGAAGTTGTTAAAGGACAAAAGCATGAAACACAAGAACAAGACTGTAGTATCGATGAAAATGAAAATATGGAGCCTGTTATTCATATGAAAAGTAAGTAATGGTGCAATACATATTGTATAAGCAACAAATTTTCCAATATTATTTCATGATAATTTCATAACATTTTCAAATGCCTGTCTAATGAGAGGACGCATTTACAAATGGGGTATTAATCCCTCTGTCTTTCTGTTGGTTGATTTGCCTGTCTGGGCAATAATGTTTTAGCTCACCTGAGCTGTAAGCTCAAATGTCATGTATCATGGCATGCATCAGCAGTGATAACTCCATCTTCTTCAGATGACACCCTGACCAGTCAAAATAATTTTGTAGTTCACACATTTGTTCACATTCTACAGCTTAGATCACAAGGATGGTTCTCAGTGGCACACATAATCAATGATCTATTGAAGCAGCTACACATGGCATTACCCCAAATTTCTGCGGTTTTTTTAAGTGATAATGCAGGATGCTATTACTGCACACCCCTGCTATCTTACATACAACAACTGAATGCATCATCTGCTATCACAGTCCTTCAATACAACTTCAGCGAATCTCAAAGTGGAAAGGATATATGTGATGCAAAGACTGCACATTGCAAGATGCATATTCTTAGGTATATTATTTGTCAATTTTGTCATTTGTTAATTTTAAAATAATTCATTTCTAATACTCAAGAATCAAGGGAAAACATCTGCACTTTTTGTGGATGACATCATATGAAACTGTGTTTTAATGGTGTCTCTGTGAGAGCCTATGATACATGTAGATCATTAATATGACATTATATACCCATGCACTTTTGTAATCCCATATGCAATCAGAATGCACATTGGAAAAAGATTGCACATCAAATGCATCTTTAACATGCATTAATTTGAATATGATATATAAATACTATATAAATGTTTAGTGCAGTGTCAAATTATTTCAAAACAGATACTGTGGAGAGGAAAATGATATTGTCACACCATCTGAGATGAGAGATGCTTTGCATTCTGGTGGAGTTAAAGGAAGTGCTGGCATCTGTTGTTTCAATAGATCAGCATTTGGAATCAAAATCAAAGACTAGAATTCCTAATATAAGTCAACTCAACAATTTCCAATTTAGAAGTGATGGTATACTTTGTAGAAAAGCATATGAGATATCACCAGGACATTTCATTCCTGCATCACATTTCAGAGACAAACCATCAATAAGTGGATTTTTGGTGAGATTATAGCTCATTTAATATAAGTATGTCTATAAACTTTGAATTTTCTACAGAACTACTTGATGGAATTTAATCAAACTTAGAAAAAAAGAATTTTTGGTCCCTTAAAAGTTGCTGCTTACATATGTCCAACAACTGATAACAACCATAATATGAGCAAAAGGAAATTGATAATTACAATAAATGCATTTCTCTTATAAGAAATTTCCTAATCACAAACTCGACATTTTAGTTCGATTCCCTGATTGCGCCACTATATTTAATAGCTAGTATGGTTACCTCCTGCATCCATGTCGTGATATAACTGAAAATATTTTGTTATTGAAAGCAACGTAAAACACCAACCAACCACACTGTCAGACAGTTTATTTTAAAGTTACCAGTATGTAGTACATATAAGCATTAAAATTCACTTTCAGCATAATTCAGCAAGTATTGACTTTACTTTTCATAGCATTTTTTCCACTCTTTAAAAGGTTGATGAACCATTTCCATCATTTCCTTGTGACACAAGAGGCACTCTGGTTTTGAGAGGACAAAGGAATGATGACCCACAAGCTGTGCAGGAGACAACAGTGTTGGATAGTGCTACATGTCCTCTTTATCCACTATTTCCTTGTCCAGATCCAACTTGTTCAAAAGTATACACTAAATCTAGATTTTTAGAGAAGCATATCATTGCTGGCTCCCACTCTTACAAGCGTCGAGAAAACCAGTTTGACAATGTAAAGAGAGCTTAGGTAGAGAAGTGTATATCCGCGGAAAGAGAGAACAAGGTTCTCATCAGCTCTAACTCTGAATTGCTCAATACAGAGTGTACTCATGTAGAAGGGTGGGCGCTAAAAACCACAAACGTTGTAAAACGTTTTACGCATAAAGTTAAAGACTATTTGTTTCAAATATATCAAAATTTTGAAACAACAGGAAAGCGCCCAAATTTTGAAAATCTTGCAGAGGATTAAAGTCAAAACGAGCTAGTGAAGGGATAAAAATGAAGAATGGCTTTCACCAACCCAAATAAGGGGTCTGTTTGCTAATTTTGTCAAGAGGATTTCCTCAACTTCAACTTCCAAACAGATAATGGAATTAGCGGTGACTGACTCATTTGGTGATGAGGATCTTCAACAAATTATTGCTGACATAGACATAGTACAGCATCATAATGACATGTTACAAGTTGGCATGAAAATTGAAGCTGATTTCATACAGCAGCCATGAAATGTTTATGTTGCCTGCAAATGTCTCAGCACATGGATGTCATTTTATTTAGTATCAATCTGTAAATGTTAATTGGTCTTCCAGTCCATCTATCTCATGTCTGTATGACTTTATATCATACTGGTCAAGTTCTTTTTAAACAAAAGTAATTTAAAAGTTTATCAGAAGGGAAGGATGCCTATAAATTTGAGGGTCAGTATGTCAAAAGGCAAGGTCACTACTGGTAATATTTATAGGATTTATGTCTTATGAAACTTATAATTTAAGAAAGCTTTGTTGCGGCTATATATTAAGTGCTCACAGAGGCATATGTTTTACAAACATGCTCTAAGTAACTGCAGTTTCTATTATAAAGTTCAGATACCTTCCGAAGTGAAATTACAATCTAAAGGTTAGGAATTATTTTTGAATAAACTTTTCAAACAGTCTGATGAAATTAAAGTCCCCTATAATTGGATAATTGGCAATCTATATGTTAATCTAAAGGCTCTAACTCTATTAATTACAAGCTGTATTTGCGAAATACTAATGTCTATGGTGACAACTCTGTCAATAGAAGCATGTTTATCGGGAGAACGGAAAAATATGGTAGGTTATTAAATGGTATTTTTATTCATTTACTTGGTATATATTTCTAAGCCCTAGCATTGTTGTTCACGATCTGTTTATTCATTGCTTTTGACCAAATTAACGTAACTAGGTGTGAGGCAGATACAAACTATCGTTCACACTTAAGAATCGTTTCCCAGAAATACAATGAGAAACATAAAAAAGAAATAAAGCACAGGAACGTTACAGAGCTAAATGCAGTAGGAGGGATGAGGAATTTAGTAAATTGACTGACTGTTGTATCGTAACTGCACTATAATGGATATTTTTGCGATGTCCTTATGTGTTTGTTTTTAATATCATTACATTATATACAATATATTTCCGTGGTGACTTCTGTCATACGGCTGAGTCGGTAACTTTTCTCTCTTCGTTTACGTATATTTTAGAATTGAAAAGCGTCGACAATTCGGACTCTAATAAACAGACATCACAATCCTCAACCTTCAGACAAATGGTATGGACTTCAAAAAGCAGTGGATGTATTAGCCTTAGATCAGACTGGAAAGTGCATGACAGAAACACAGCGGCGGTAATTTTTCTCCATGGTGGACAGTTGACCTTGGAAAATTATATAATATTGAACATGTCTGGTTTCTTGGGAGCACAAAAACGTTTTGTAGGATATGAAATGATATTCTTATTTATCTAATTTGTATATTTTTACGCTCTAGCATCGCTGGCGACGATCTGTTTATTGTATATTACCACATTAACGTAACTACGTGCAAGGGATTAGGTACAAAGGTAACGTTTACAATTAAGAATCATGATATGCACCCAGAATACATGTACAATGAGAAACATGGGAAAAAAACGAAGCACAAGAACATTATAGCGTTTATACCGAACATACATAACATGTAATAAAAATGTGTCACAGAATATTTAAAGGACCATTGGATGACATATTATCGCGATTGTCTTTCCTTGATATTAGTTGAGGCACAGAACGATCAAGTCATACATGCATTTTACATATTTCGTACATGGCGATTCCACATTTGCTTGTATTAAATAAGTTATGAATACTTTATGAAGTTATGAATATAAGCTCTGCAGAGTATAGACTAGATGGCATTATTATGGATATATCGACCGCTAGACTTTTTCGTCCCGTCAAGTCCGATATTTCTATGGAAAAATCTAATCGCCCTTTCATCAAAATTAAATTTGCAAATAAAGGCATTGATTATTTAAATTTCGGCCAAATTTTAAATCATAAGTCTGTTGTAGAGAAAATACCTCCGTATTTCAAAAACAAAGATCCGCCATGTATTTCCTATAGCTACACGCCATCAGTTGCATCCAAAATTTATAATTACAAAGGGTTTCTACAGTGTCTTGATCTTAGCAACTCTGCATGCCATTCTCAACCGTGTGCATGTTCTTCATCTAATTTCGTATATTCTCCTTGTGGCCATGTCATTACTGGTGATCTCGATATAGTTAAAAACACTAAATTGAGAGAACTTTTACTTAACGGTCCAAAATACAGAGAACCCAGATCATTCACATGGAGCCAAAATTTTGAGAATATTATGAACTGCTGCGAGGAATATGCCACACGATGGGCAAAAAGAGAGGAAGTACAAGTCGATATTCTTTCGGAATGGATAAAATCTATTGCAGTACTGCTGAGATCAAAAATTAGAAAATTACAAGGTTCTGTAAACACCAGATTCGAATCTATTTTTAAAGATCCTGATGTTGTCAGAGAACTTACCTTCCTCCAAGAACATTATATCATTACACCAGCAGATAAAGCATCTAATAATTATACATTTACTTGTAAGAAATATTACTTTGACAGCCTAGTGAAAGAATTAGGATTAAATTCAACTCCAGGAAATCCTACTTATACTCTCACGAACTTTTCGGTTTCGGAAGTACTCGAGAATCATAAATCTGTCCTCAATACGTTTGGTATTGACTCAAATAAATTGAATTTAGAACTTCCATATTTGTACTGTATTCCAAAAATGCACAAAACTTCGTACAAACAACGCTTTATCGCTGGTTCCTCGAAGTGTTCCACAAAATCTTTATCGATGCTACTCACAAAAATATTATCAGAAATTAAATCTGGCCTTCATAGATATTGCGAAACAGTATATTCCAGAAGTGGAATTAATCAAATGTGGATCCTTAAAAATTCAAAAGGGTTGTTAGAACATCTAAAATCAAAAAGTTTTACTAAAATTCACTCCATCAAGTCTTTTGACTTTTCGACTCTGTACACAACGATCCCTTATCAGAAATTAAAAGACAGATTAGCGGAAATTATTCAAAATGCATTTACTAGTAAAACGGAAGCCGCAAATTCAAATATATAGTAATAGGCCACGATAAAACTTACTTTGTTAGGGAAAATTCTGATTCCAAAAATAAATACACTGAAACAGCTGTCATTCAGATGTTGAACTTTCTTATCGATAACATTTTTGTGGTGTTTGGAGGTAAGGTTTTTCAACAAATTGTCGACATTCCAATGGGCACTAACTGTGCTCCGCTTCTGGCTGACATATTCCTTTATTCATACGAAGCTGAGTTCATTCAGTCTTTGCTTTCGCAAGGGAAAAAAACAATTGGCTCTTGGCTTCAATTTTACTTACAGATATATAGATGACTTGCTTTCAATTAATAATCCTTCATTCGCGGATTACCTTAGCATCATCTATCCAAGTGAACTGGAGGTCAAAGAAACCACAGAAACTAGTAATTCTACTTCGTATTTAGATATTATGTTGTCTTTCGACATTAATGGTCAATTGAACACCTCACTCTATGACAAACGTGACGATTTCAATTTCGCTATCACAAACTTTCCTTTCATAAGTAGCAACATTCCATCATCGCCCGCATACGGCGTATTCATATCTCAGTTAATACGTTATTCCAGAGCATGTTCAAATTACAATGACTTTGTTCTGAGGGCTAGGCGACTTTCAGTTAAGCTGCTCAACCAGGGTTATATATGTGCTAGACTAGCATCGTCACTGAGGAAGTTCTACGGTCGTTACGAGACTCTTATTACTCCATATGATATCTCGTTATCCAGACTTTTAAATGATATTCTGGACTGAGACCGATTCCGATCACTTTACACAGATTTGACACCTTCTATACTAGAAGGTTACCTACTTCGACTTCTCCATATATAGATACATATGGAATTCACACGATTTGACTCTTTCTGCGGGGTATATGTGACGGGTGTTGCTAGCAAGCAGGAGATGCTCACTCTCCCCGGGCACCTGATCTCACTCCATTACAGGGGTTCACATATGCTCTTCAAGTAGACATATTTTGTTATTTTCCATTTGTTTTTCATTTTCACTGATTGTGTATGTCCTATGGTTTCATGATTTTTGGACTTGTGGTTTGGATTTATCCATCATCTTTACATGAATACTTTGGGAATATTTGCTATGGAAAATATGCTCAGAAAAATGATTGAAAACGAATTGATTGACGTCGATATCCCAAATGTCCTATTGAATTACCTTAAACTACTTGTTGTACACTCAACCCAAATACAGCAATTGACGACAGGGTATAGCCCCCTTGTTGCAAGGACAGCTAAATGCAGTAGGAGGAGCTTTAGAAATTAATAAATGTACTCTGCTTGTAAACAACACATTTTGCCAATGGTCAACAACTGAAATTAACCATGGTAATTTATGACTGTTGACGACCCCCAACATAATATTGCTGATAACACCAAAGTGTAAACCAGAGAAGAAAAGCATGCACAAATATACACTCAATGACCGTTTCGATGTTACAACCTCAAATAAGTGACTGTTGTAAGTTTAATTCATTGTCCGAAATTGTTGTCATAACTACATTATTTGTGAAATGGCATATACTGTATAAACAGAATTTTCGCGAGTAATTTGAAAACGAGAAAATAAGTTACAGTGACAATTTATATTCCAAAAAATTGGGACTAAACTGGTATTAATTACATCCCCGTTTCTCAATGGACCGAGGCGGTGGTTTAGTGGATTATGTGCTCGGCTCATTATCGGGAGGTCCCGGGTTCGACTCCCGCCCTGGACACACCGGTGTTCTCTCTTTCCGATGAAACAGTACAAATCAAGGTCCCGTGTCACGGTAGGCGTGGCATGGAAACGATCCCTCACTGCTTCGGTTGGGTCCGTTGCAGTGGCCTAAATTTTTATGCAATTCATCAGGCAGATGCTGTCACCATATACGGGAAATAATCGTGGAGTAACGTAAAACAATAATCAAGCAATCAATCTCTATGGGCCATGGACGTCTAGAGTGCAGGACAAGTGGAGATATAGGGGAACGATGACAAACTGAAATTACGGGTATGTACAATTTAAAAGCTCTTCATTTCGTTATGTCCGTGGCACATCTGGCGATAGCTAACAAGCAATTATAAACGCGTGAAAAAATACAGCATATGTTAATCAAAGCCACTGTACGTGTCCATATTCCCTTAATTAGTTTGTTTACATATTCAATGTTTGAAGGTACTTTCGCTGGGTCAATGGCCGGAGTGTTCCTTTCCATGCAGCTCATTTATGGCGGGAAGACTGATAAGTGCTACCCAAAATTCTAATTCCCCTCCGAATTCCACATAACTCATTCCGAAAACCACTGAGCAAACGAGGAAACACTATATCAGGATGTTGAAGAGTTTATATGCCCGTATGTGTCGAATAAAATTGAGGAGTTTTATCTGCTGCTTGGCCAAAAAGCTCTTGTGATTTTCGACTGCTTTCGTGAACAAATTACAGATAATCTCCGTTCACATCTCAAGTCAAAGCGTCTCCTTTCCTTAACAACTCCGCCGATTGCACCGACAAGCAACAACCCATGGATTTGAGCGGAAACAAGTGCCGTTATATATAGGTAATCTGATTCACAGAGATGCGGGTATAGCTTGTCGTCTGTCCAGTTGTTAGACGAAATTCGGTTTTATTTCATTATTAAAAATGTGTATTTTTGAGAAGTAAAAGAAACATTCCATCAGTTTATATTAAGGATAAGATTGAGAAACTTTGTTTGAGCTTGTTGAAGTCCTGTTTATTTAAAGTTGGGAGGGTGTAGTAAATTAGCATTCTTAACATGGTCTTATATTGTTTTTGTTTTTTTGTGACAATAGATGCCTATTCGTCCTGCTTTTCTTTTCTCTCCCTAAGTACATTGATATTTGTGCCACAACCACATTGCACTAAATACTTTGATATTTTATAATCTAATGTTAAGAGTAATCCTACTTTTGTACTACAGAGAAATAAGTTTTACATTTAGAGTTCCTTTCATATATAATGATATATTTCAAAATGGTGAAGTTAAATCTGTGTCGCAATTCATTTAACAAAATGAAAACATGTACTTCAATAACAACCTTGTACCTCTGCAAAAAAGCAAATGAGAGTTCATTTGCCATTGACGTGAAACTGCAAAAATATTGCAAGATTTAAATTCCCATGGATTTGAGGGGAAACAAGTGCAGTTTTTTATAGGTAATCTGACTGACGGAGATGCAGGTATAGCTTGTCGTCTGTCCAGTTGTTTGGCGAGAGTCGCTTTTCTCATGAATAATATTTTATTATATATTATTGCAATTTAATGGCAAGATATATCAACAAATAGTTGGGATTCCTATGGGTACAAACTGCACGCCTCTGATAGCAGATTTATTTCTTTATTGTTATGAGAGGGATTTTATGGTTTCTATTCAAAAATCAAAACGTTTCGACCTCATTGACAAATTTCATAATACTTGCAGATATCTGGATGACATTTTGGTTATCGACAACCCTGAATTTGAACAATTTATATCAGAAATATATCCACCAGAACTCACATTGAATAAAGCTAATACTTGAGATAAATCTACACCTTTCTTAGATTTGAACATCAGACTTATCAACCACATAATATATACTAATATTTCTGATAAACGTGAAGATTTTGGATTTCCTATTGTAAATTTTCCTTACTTGGATGGCGATGTCCCTCGATTCCCATTATATCGTATCTATATATCTCAATTAGTTCAAATTGTCAGAGGCTGCACCGATGTTTTGGACTTTCATAAACGAAATTTACAAATTACTACTAAACTTTTAACTCAGGGTTACAGATATCACAAGCTAAGAAAAACATTCGGCAAATTCTTCAGATCTTATTCAGAACTTCTATCTAAATTCGGAAATATTTCTTTTCAACGCTATGTATCCAATGGAATTTCCCATCCTAGTTTTTACGGTGATTTCGTATATAAGCTAAGGAAAGTAAAAGGCTCCGATAACGTTATTTTATCATGTAATAAAATAGTCAAACGTCTTCAAAATAGACAATATGACATTGAGATCATCAAAAAGACTATAGGTCTTGTATTTTGCCCCTCTACAGCCTTATGCAGACTTTTACTTGAATGTTGCACGCTATCTAACAGGGAAACGGGGATTATATGACGGGTCTGTCCAAACCTCTTTCAGAGGAGACATGGTCCTGAACCTCGTCCCCTCTAACTGTTAGTCGGGACTCCTACAGATCTAGGGTCTTAGCTCGCTTTCAGACTGGCAGAGCACGATTTATCATGTTGATGTCGTATATATTTTTATATCATTATATGTTTTACAATACCTTACGTGTTTATATTTATATGGCCTCTCAATATGCGATACATGTTGACCATTGTTATTTACCTGGAGGATTATTTACAAATTTTTAAATGTACGTCCTATGATTGTTCTGCTGTTACGGTGAATGGGAAGGTGGGCCCGTAAACCGGTTAACCACGCCATTTGTTTGGCTTTTGTCAAATTAGATGACCGTCCTAAGTCGGAATCCTAATTGCACTACAATCTAATATTTTTGTAATGTGTTATATGTGCTAGTATATTATTGATATTCATGTATTGTATAGCTCCATGGTGACTTCTGCCACATAACTGAGCCAGTAACTCCTCTTTTTTCTTTTATTTCATAGTTAAAAATTAATATTTTTTTCTTTTTTGAAATCGCAAAAAATTGTATTTGCAATAATAAAGATACCATTTTCTGAAACCGAATCGCGAAATTTGATACTCGCGAAAATCTCTGGTTATACGGTATTTTCTTATTGTATTTATGAGTGCCACTGCCATATTTTGCCTGGAATTTAGTCAAATCTCTTATCATTTGTTTTTTCCAGTAAAAAGGCTTCATGATATAACCATTTCTGTAGGACAGACATAAACGAACTTGAACAAGACATGTCGCTTTTATAAAGGATCACCACAGCCTCAGGAATGGGTGAAAATCTACTGTTTTCCACTTACAAAAGGACAATTCTTGAAGTTGTCAAAACCATATTCGACATATGAGCCATTCTTAGAGCTATGCGAAGTGAAAGTAAAGAGCTTTTGAGAAGTAAAAGAAACGTTCCATCAGTTTATATTAAGGATAAAATTGAGAAACTTTGTTTGAGCTTGTTGAATAACAAGTCCTCTTTATCTAAAGTTTTGAGAAGTTGTAGTAAATTAGCATTCTTAACCTGCGTTTAAATTGGTTTTTTTTTTTTGGGGGGGGGGGGGGGAGATGCCTAATCGTCCTGTTTATACATTGATATTTGTGCTACAACGACATTGCACTAATTACTTTGATATTCTAAAATCTAATGTAAAGATTAATCCTACTTTTGTACTACAGAGAAATAAGTTCTCCATTTAGAGTTCCTTTCATATATAATGATATATTTCAAAATGGTGAAGTTAAATCTGTGTCGCAATTCATTTAACAAAATGAAAACATGTACTTCAATAACAACCTTGTACCTCTGCAAAAAAGCAAATGAGAGTTCATTTGCCATTGACGTGAAACTGCAAAAATATTGCAAGATTTAAATTCCCATGGATTTGAGCGGAAACAAGTGCAGTTTTTTATAGGTAATCTGACTGACGGAGATGAGAGTTCATTTGCCATTGACGTGAAACTGGATAAATATTTGCAAGTTTTAAATTTGTATATTCTGACCAGCGAATGAAGTAGTACAAAAGGCCATGTAAGACCCATAAACTATTAATCAATGGACTTTCCCAATTCGGTACCGAGACTGCGACACCGACTGTCCACCATATACAAGGGGACTATTCGTAAAATCCCCTCCACCCTTTCATATTTGACTTAAGAATGTATGTCTGAAGTAAGTGAATTGTGCAAATTTAATTAGGCAGAAAAACAACTCAGAACTTTATAGCAAGGATAAAAATGACTTTTTAGAATCAAAATGAGTGCCGTATCTTCTCTAATTAAACGTATTAGGTTACTGTATGATAAGATAAATCATCCCTTTGAAAATCAGCACTATATTTGATACAGTCAAAACGGGGAGATACAGGATAAAAAAGTCAAGACCAAATCAGAATGTGCGAGGTTTTACGCACACTTAAATCCTTAACGATAGGTGTGGCGATTCTATAAAAATTACTTCTAATAAGTTATTGTCATATTGTCAGAACAATGTATCACAGTCGACATTCATCCCTTGAAAATCAGAGGTTGCAGCAGATGCTCAGGAAGTGTGTTAAATGTGTTGTTAGTCTCACCTGATATCAACACCCAAAACACATAATCAAACATGTGTACACATGAAATGAATGTCTGTTCAATACTTAATACAAAGTACTTAAGGCACACAATATGAGGACATGAGTAAAATCAGAATAATAAATCTCCATGGGAACTGATAATCTAACTTAATATTGAAAAGAGGATGTATGAAAATGATGTAAAATGCAACATTAAATGGCATTATATGTCTCAGTTATTGTATTGTGATGACTAAGCTGCATTGAAAACTTTTAGTCATATCAGGTCATTTAAGGAATCTGGTAGTAACTAAATGGATAAACATAGTGTTGCAGTAAGGAAATCGAATAAGGGTCGCTTACACTGTAATTTAACGTTGCAACGTTTCTTTCATGCCTGCCCAACGCACCATTGATAATCAGAGGTGAGATAAGATACTCAAGAGGAGTAGGTATTTTTTGTTTCGTTAGCCATCCACATAAATGGTCCGTTACATATAGATTGTGCAATGAATAGTCACCTAAATATTTTGATGCACACAATATATAAGGCAAATCGGAATTTGTAGTTTGACTTTATTATACCATTATGTCTCAAAGTACGTTAGTTAAAGACACCTACTACTGCACCCACACAGCAAAATCTCAGCATAGACAATGTCGTTGAGATGGCTTAATATGGATACACACTGAATGCAGAGACTTTACGATTAGAGCTATATTCTATCAAAAAGTCCAGTAAAAGATCTATCGACTTATGTTGCACTTAAACAAATTTAGAATCTGATAAATTTACATAACTACATGTAGTTATGTTGTTACACAGAGTATTTTTATGTTTGTATATGACAATTTTCTGAAACATTTCTGGTGAAGTATTTGAATATGTTTGTGATAATGCATATACTCATCTAACAATGATATATCATGATTAACAATGGGACTGAAAGTGTGGAAGTCTTTATAGAAAGAGTGCATCGATGTTCCGTGTAATATAGGAAACAACATTGGTTTATTTTGTCTTTGAATGTAAACTACAGATATGAAATTTCACTAGAGCATTTGCAATTGTATTTTACAGTTACGCTTTGGGACATTGAGAGTCATGAATTTTACGAAGGATGGAAGGTCACAACATGCAGTAGAAACCACAACATTGCACAGAGGACAGACGAGATGAATATTAGCTAATACTATAGGAAGTATAACTAATGACATAAAAAATTAGACTGAACTATTGCTATAAACGTTTTATTCGAAACACTTCTAATGTTTTATGACATTGTATCAAGTTATGTAATCTAAAAGTAAAAGAAAATATCTTAATAAATATATGATTCTGAATTCAAAATGAGAATTTATTTCTTAATATTTTCTTTCTTTCTGTGACATACTGGTATGTCATTCAAGTAAAATAAGTTCGATCTCTTGTCAAAAATCGCCGATGCTTTTTTTGGACGAGAGTAATAACAGTAATATATAATTGTCAAGGGAAATAAAATAGATATAATTGTTATGGTAGATAGAAAAAATGTGGTTTATCTACATAAAACCAGACTAATATAATTACACTTAAGTCAAACGATTAAATATCATTAGTTTACTAAGCGGGACACTACAAATAGATGCAGATCAACCTTTATGTCAAATT
The DNA here is from genome assembly GCA_035048485.1 of Pteria penguin. Taxonomy (NCBI): domain Eukaryota; kingdom Metazoa; phylum Mollusca; class Bivalvia; order Pterioida; family Pteriidae; genus Pteria; species Pteria penguin. The sequence goes on from CM068584.1 coordinate 30,467,471, forward strand.
ACACAACAAACGGAGTTGAGGAAAAATTGCCCTACGGAATTTTCTTGGCATCTTATGGTTCACCCCGATTCGTTTAATGCAATGGGCCATAGTAACGTCGGAATGCCGTCGTTATGTTGTGACGGGTTTTTTGCAACTGTATACAATTGTGTGATGCTTTAACACAGCTGCGCAGATTCAGCAATAGTATAAAAAAGTAGATATTAAATTAGTTAATTTACAATGTGATAACTAACCGTCAGGACACGATGACTTCCAAATTTACCACTGTCTACGTTTTAGTCTGCATGATTTTTCGTTTTCCACATTTAGACTTGGTTTATTGTCCATGCGTGGAAGCGTATATACTTAGTTGGTAATGCACGCTTCTGTTTAACATGTTTGCCTTGTTCTGATATGAGGTCATAACCATGAAATCTAAATCAAATAAATCTATTATCTGAACTTGATAGTTACATACCTATTATGTAATGTATGCTAAGATGTGAAGATTAACATTATCAAACATCATTATGTTTGCACTTGACTGATAAACTATCCACATTTGAAAAGATTGCTAAATTTAGACGATAAAAGGTTTGTCTACATGGATGTTCATTCTTGCCCGTAAGAGAGAACACAGGAAACTGTCAGCTCGATTCTAGTCGAAGAACTTCTACAGTTGGGTGCAATCCTCACCTTGCATAAAGTGAGCTTCAAGTTCACTTTATGACTGCTTTAATTTTACTTGGCGACAATAGAACACACTTGGAATCAAGTTTAGTAATAAACTTGATTCCAAGTTTAGTACTAAACTTGATTCCAAATTCACTCCAAGTGCACTTCAAGTTTAGTTTACTTTCTATATACATGTACATGCATACCACTACACTTCACTTGATGTAAACGGACTGAACACACTTTTTAAATTTTCGAGTTGTTTCTTTCATTTAAACATTTGACACGGAATTTTGAAGTCTCGGATATCAGTGTATGTAAGGAAAAGGATAATTTCATTACGTGGAAGTAGTCATGCGATTGTTGATATTAGACGGTACCGTATAACAAAACAAAAAAAAAAGTAATATTTCATAACAAGCTTAAGATGAAAAACAAAAACAGATATCCGTCTAGTAGTAAACTCCTGACAAAATACCGTCGGAATGTTCAAATATAACCAATAAGGTAAAATTGTCAAGTGTTTGTGAATATTCACTATATTTTTTCTACTCAAAGATTTTTTATATAGAATATGCAATTGTACCTCATAAGATAAACTGAAATCTTGCTTTTGTACGTGTTTCTTTAGTTCTCAAACACCTTTATCATTATTGAAAATGCATTATCTACATTTCCGATTTTTACAAAATGTAGACACAACAAGGTCCGTCTAGGCATGAATACAGCAATCGGTAAGAAATCCGAAAATTGTCAGCGTAATGTGGAGGCAATATCTACTGGTTCTTAGCTTAAAGACTTAAAGGTAATCAGATTTAATGTCCGTGTGTTGTAACGTATATACAGTAATGCTCCGTTAATCCGAAATTATTGTTCCCGGCTAATTGTTCCGGATCAACGGATTTCCCGGACTAGCGGATCATCATGCAAAGTATTATCCACAGCCTCACTACACAAAGATAGTGTACAGCATAAACAATCAGTTTATTATATACATGCCTGAATGTTTATTTACTTTTATGCATGACAGACCAATATCAGTAAACACGGAAGCAATATCCTCTTATCCTAAAGTGTTAAGAGCCAGGTGTGAAAGAACCCGTGGGTACCTGCACCAATCCTATGTTTATTGGAATAATAAAAAGAACGTTTATCTACTACAGTTTGGAGAGAGAGAAACACAGAGAGAGAGAGAGAGAGAGTAAAAAGAAAAATCGGAAAATACGATCCAAATTAATGGTAATAGAATTTTAATTTTGTGCCGGTGTTATATAGTAGTTTTTCCCCATAGTAGTCCCCCCCCCGGAAAAATGGCTATATAGTAGTTTTTTACCCATGGCGGAAAAACTACTATATAGTAGTCTTTCCCCATAGTAGTTTTTCCCCCTTACGTAGCGGTTTGAAATTATACACGTTCGTCCTGCATCAGTCAGATAACATTTGAAATACAAATGTACTGTAGTAATAGCCTGTGGATCAAACCGATGGTGTTGTGGTTAATGGGTTTCTATATACTGTTAAGTGTTGTGTGTATTTATATTTTGTTTTATTTATTTATTTACAAGTCAAGTCTTTCTTTTTATATATTTACCATAGTTTTTTTATATATTTACCATAGTATGCTATTTTCTTCTATTATTTCATTGTAAAAATTGTCGTTTACTTGCGTATAGATGTCAATCATGACGCCAGCCTGTGACTCAAGATTCGATCTCAGGCAACTTTTCGTAATACATCATATGTAAAATTGGAATTATTCAATCAAAATGTTCTTATGATAAATATGAGAATTGAATGTGCAAGAATTCCTTGAACATTCAATTCCTAAATAAATTAAGATTGATGCATTATATATATCACAATGAAAATAACAGAAGGGAATTCCACCTAGGTGTCCACGATTTGCAATTTACGACAAAGCTTGCCTAGTCGCAGATGTTGTAAATCATGAACACAAGAATGAGATTTACTTGTCCATTACGCAGAGTATGAAAGGTTTTATCTGAAAATATCACTATGCTAAATTTCAAAGATCTACACCCTTTTGTGTAGAAGATATAGTCAAGGTTTAAGTTTTTGAAAAGTAGGTCACACTTCAAGGTCAAGGTCATTAGGTCAAAAGTCATGGTCCCAAATAAAATATCTCATCACAAGAAAACTATATGTGGAGTTTCAAAGCCTTGTACCTGTTGGTACAAACGATATAGTCAAGGTTTTTGCCACAGTCACAGACAGGTCAAAAACTAGATGCCACCGAATTTCATTCCCGGGGCATGAAAACGAACTTGTTTTTCTTTTTTCCATTTGTATATATAGAGATTTCTCGGATTAAATAAAGATATCTCGAATGAAATTCTAGTAGATAAATCTCTGTTCTAAATTTATGCATGTAAAGATGATGGATAAATCCAAACCATAAGTCTAAAAATCATGAAACCAGAGGACATACAAAATCAGTGAAAATAAAAAACAAGTGGAAAATAACAAAATATGTCTACTTGAAGAGCATATGTGAACCCCTGTGATGGAGTGAGATCAGGTGTCCGGGGAGAGTGAGCATCTCCTGCTTGCTAGCAACAGCCGTCACATATACCCAGTAGAAAGAGTCAAATCGTGTAAATTCCATATGTATTTCTATATGGAGAAGTCAAAGTAGGTAACCTTCTAGTATAGAAGGTGTCAAATATATTATGATATAATATACAGTCTGAGGAGGTTAAATTGTTTGAATAGCCATCGACAAAATGACCCTCAGATCATCGAAAATATCACAGGTCTTGCATTTGGCCCCTCTACAGCGTTATGTAGACATTGTCTTTAATTTTGTACTCTTAACTTACAGGGCGATGTCGAAACCTTTACAGATGAAATAAGGTTATGAAGCTCATTTTCTTTGAGTCGAGGTCCTACAAATCGAAGGCCTACACTGGTTTTCAGGCGAAAAGAGCACGATCGTGGCATATTGATGCCACTTCATATTTCTGAAATTTTATTCATTTTATCTGTTCGTGTTCATATTTTTGTGATCTTTCAACTTGAGTAACCCGTTGATCCTTTTCTCTGTATGGAAAATTGTTTACAAATCAATAATAGCGTCACTTGAATTAATTGTCCAAAGTCAGTTCCGCAAATGCATCAGGATGGCATATTTTTAAGATTTTTTATTTTCTATTTATTTATTTATCTTTTATTGGTGGCATCTTTTTATTGCTTATTTGTGATTGCCTGTATGTTCGAAGCATTTTCGTCATACAGCTGAGTCATATATTTTTATACCTTCTTTTGACACATTCAATCCAATTCTGACCTCGAATCGTCAGTTTTCCATCGTGGAAAACTAAACTGAAACCAAAGAAGCACAAGAGCGATAAGTTTGCATTGGGTTGTACTAGATTCGTTGTAAATAGAAATAGATCAACGAAGGAACATAATTAATACCTGCGTACCCCTGTTATCCGATCGTTTGTTTTGAATGCCACAGAACCTTCTTTGTATATTAATCACTCTGTGGCTATATCGTTTCTGTAAATCTTCACAATAATAGAGGAAACACTACGACTGTTAATGTTGATGATGACTTTTGTGTCACGTTGACTTTACCATGCGTAGACAAAACCGCCTTTATTACTTCTTTTATATAGGGATCATGTTTGTTCTTTAACCTATTTTATGTGTACCTTTTGTCACCTTACTTCTTTTATATAGGGATCATGTTTGTTTTTTAACCTATTTAATGTGTACCTTTTGTCACCTTAGCCTCCTCTTTTGCAATGAAAATTACAGGCTACAGATAAGTAACACGATAAATCTCTAGTACTGAATAGGGACAAAATGACAAACATCAAGTGATATACTGTATACTATATTTTGGGGATGTCACAAGACGAAATTTAGAGTTCGTTATGTTTAAATCTTACCTGTCATTATTTTGATCGTGGATTATCAAAGGTAGTTTTTCTATAATAAAATGAGTACCGTGTTATACACTGTTATTACACCCACAATTATGGGTGTTGAGTGTGATGTTCCCTAGAATTATGTTTGTCCGTCTCTCTGTCTGAAGGCATATAAGGCATATACCTATTCCACACATGTTTGGAAATACTGAAGCGAATTTTGAAAAAAAAAACCATCTTTATTGCCAACAACTACAACAACGCGTTGATAACTTTAAAATTTATAGCATAAACTACAAACATTGTTGGAAAATGTATCCCATTTTGTAGAAGATTGGTATGTCTTTTGAAGAACAAGAAGCGGGTTCAAGTGCCAGGGCGGACAAATGCTATGACAACATCAGTGAGCCTCAACCCATTAGCATTGGATTCTTTCAAAACATACTTTTTTATGAGAAAAACAGGACAGATACTCCAAACGAAAATACAGACGTCAGTGTGGTAACATAATGCGTACTTCATTTTATACAGGTGTACAGATATATGCAAAACAAAATGTTCAAACGATGTGTAGTAATATTCAAGTAATTGAAAACATCATTTAGTAATCAGGAGATAAGTATGCCAATCATTTCGAAACTGGATTCAGTGATGCATTTAAGTAAAAAAAATATACATGTTTTCCGTTAACACCATATTTCCCTTTCGCACTGCGAATCAAAATTTTCCCCTTTAAAATAAAAACCAAACCATAGCAGCAAACACATAATTCTACTTTTCATCCCGCAATTAATCTGAAGATAAACAGATGTCAGGCTGTACTTTATACATCGTTAAAAATCACATCGATATTTTACGCACGTGTTGTGTACCTCTCTATCGGATCATATGTTTGGAAATAAGAGAACCCCGAATTATTATGTAGGATGTTTTATGAAAGAATATAATACTTTCTTGAGTCAGAAGTATATTACAAAAAACACATTTGTTTTCACGAAGACAATAGATAGGTTACGGTTACCTTATGTACCTTAAAGAAATGTCATCTTTAGAGTTTTCGTTTGTTTTATAAGGTGTATCAGGTATATTATTCGTCATCTTTGTGTCCTGTCCAGCATTTATTAAATATAAAATATAGTTGACGCCATAGGGGTTTAAACTACGAAGACGATTGTGATAAAAGCAGTAGAAAGATGGACGAAGACATGAAACGACAGTGGGTTGATATATGTTTTTCGCCAGTCTATTTGACCTTTGTATAGTTACTGTTATGGGGCCACAGTATTATGGTAACTTTAGCGAAAGGTAATATATCATCTGATATCTGATCCAACATCCGGGATCATGTCTGGTTCGCCTGAAATAAATTTTAGCTCTCCGCTGATTGAGGTATCAGTTACAACAAAGAACGTAAAATATATACAAGGTATACTTGAACTGATACAAAGAAATGCAAAGTATTGACGCCTTATCCAGATTTCTATCTTAGAATACATAACGAGTCACTGTCGTGTACTAGGCAGCGTGCTTATGTCGGTTTTAAAGGTTCAGGAATACATTACTACAGGAGAAATCCCAGTGTCCTGATTCTCAATGTAAATTGTGCAGCATCACAATTCTTAATCTAGTAAACTGTTACGTTTTTTACTGCCCGTGGTAATACTAAGTATTTTAACATACGTAAGAAATATTTGTTTAGTTTAACTACTTTTCACACATTCAAAACAAAATATCTTGGACTATAGTATAATATTCTTCTGTACATCAATAAGTCATAATAAAATCTATATGGAAGCCCTAGCTTATTGTCTGATATAAATATCAAACCTTTTATATTGCACAGTTAAGAAGTCCGGATACTGTGACATCCAACACAGTCATACAGGCAACGGGTGTTGGTTTAAATTATTGATTCACCAATAAAAGCGTATCTATTACAATCTGACTCCGCATTTATGACAAAGCTTATGTTTTGTTTTTACACAAAAAAGTGAACAGTCTGATAGATGATAATCTTAACTTTTGTATGTTTCCTAGGCTTTGAAATCGTACAAGGATGATCAATTGACCGATTTAAGAAAACAGAAAACCACAGAACCACAGAATTTTTGTTTTGTTTTTGTAAATGTTTTGATAAGGAAACCAACTGAAGACTATACACCTCCTGTATATATCATATGTCGATAAGAGTGGCGAATTTACGGGAGAGGCTTCATGCCATTTGACTCGCTTTGTTATCAAAATTTTTCTATTCCTCCGTTATACGAAACTGGCACAGTATTCTGAGTATATCGTGTAGTTATTCTTTTACGTTCGATGTAAAACGGTGTGCCTCAGTGGATGAGATGATCAACACAGTTCTGTAAAAGATGTATTCATCATCTATATACTGCGCATGACAGGTAATTTATAATGCTTCTGTCGTTGTCCGATTAACAATTACATACCTACATGTGACTGATATTTTCTAAGAACATAAAGGGACTTCATATTCAATGGAAAAATAATTTTTGAAGAACACCAATAAATAGGATTATTTGTTGCATTCGAAAAAAATGTTGTATTTGAGGAAAATGTCTGAAATGTTAAATTGGAGAGGTATTAACACTAGATTATCATATTGTGACTAAGGTAATACCATTTTTACCTCCACTATACAAGCTTAAATATTAAATGTTTTGGCCGGTCAACAGAGAATGCTCACACTTCCATGGTACCTGATATCACATCTGATTATTTCAGGGATCCGTTGATAGCCTATATTTTTATTATGTCTAGTATAATGGATGTTCTCTATTGAAACCACTAGGTATCGTATCACTTTAAACACTGCCATTCATAGTTTATATTTATTATTATTATTATTATTATTATTATTATTATTATTATTATTATTATTATTATTATGTGTATTTCAGATATATAATAGATATATTGCTTTTTGTGAAAAGGTGTCCTATAAATATATCAAAAGTGATGACTTGGCAAAAATATTGGAATGGTTTTGAAATGAGAAAAGCCCTGTCTTAAGACGAGTTATACCTCTTTGTAAACCACGTTACGATGATGTAATGTGTCGAAAATTTTATGTCTATTCAATCTATAGTCACCCGTCAAAACATTATCCCGGTTAGTGTATTCCTTAATGCTTACCGAGAGTTAAATTGAAGAAAGGTTGACCTCGTTTCGCGATACAGGATGTTATCGTTAGTATGTTCCTTTAAAACCACCTAACATGAAATCAAAAGAAATCAGTTTCTTTTTTAAAGATTGTGTATAAAGAGAATAGCTTCCTACTTTCTCATAACCTGATAAGAGGGATTATGAGAGGTAGGTTATCACAGTGACCTGGTAATCACGTGACAGCTTCATTATAATAAAATGGACGAATTTATGCAGAATACCAAGATGACCGATACTCAGTAGCAGTGGCATGCACAGCAACAAAGTTACAAAGTGATGGATTTTCAATCAACACCAAGGATTGACCCATTTTCATTTAATCACAGAGAGCCTAAATTGTTTTATACATCGAAGGTAAGAATCGTCTGTTTGATTGTTTCTTTTTTATTTAGTACAGAGTTTATAATGGCATTTCCGAATTTGAGAGGCCGTTGCTCAATATGATATGCGCTTGGCACATGATCCAAGTGTGAGGAGTCCCAGTCCCGTTTATAGCTCGCCAATAACATGTCTTTCGCATAACACAGTAAAACCGAGGTTCCGTTTCCAGGTTGACTTAGTGCGTAAAAGATTCCTGTCAGTTTGAGAAGCTCCGTTGCATCGGTCTAAATCTCTTTGCAATGAATTAATGAAATGCTGACTATAAAAGTGCAAAAATTTTGGTGTGGATTCAAATAAGAATCAAAGGGGAGAAAAGTGCATCTGGCTAAGGTGCAAGAGGAAAGTCGCTACGAATTTACACATGACATAAGAATAAGCACACAAGGCATCAATGTGGAAAGTTTTTAATTTTAAACGTTTATAAATCGATGGGATGAAATTCGGACGGACCCTTTGAACCTCCAAAGTTTGTATTTTAGTTTACCGTAGATCACAGTTTTTTCAAATCAAGAAAAAAGATATGAAAGAAAATGTTTTTCTATTTTAATTTTTTAAATTTTATATATATATATACAATGTGATGAGCGTATTTGGACATAGTTAGCTATAGGACATTTCAATAGGAAGTCATGTTTATCAGAAATGCCTGTGTGATTATTGGACTTTTGCATTTTCTGGCAATGTGCACACATACATTAATGATAAAATGTGTGGGGGAAGAGCAAAAGTGTTAATATATAATGGGAAAAACTTTATCATTAATTTCTTATTAAACATTAACTATTGAAATTTCTGATTCCTATGTGATATTTCAATAATATACATAAAATTTCATTTGCTAATCAAATAGGACTGCATTTTACATTTAATGTTATAAATTCTTTTCTACTAATACATAATCTTGATTTTAGTCAACTTAAGTGAGCACAATACACTTCATAGTGATAGTGTTCTTTTCACTTAGTTGATATATTAATTACATCTACATATTTGTGGTCGATCTGCCACTCTTCATACCAATTCGACGTTATTTTCCTTTCAACCTCAAAAGAAAACAGGGCAATCCCAGAATCAAAATTTAACTACTCATGCTCTAGGTGAAATTTGTAAGCGGTAAATAATATCGAAACATAACTAAGTATATTTAAAATCATTTTATACACTCAAATGTCGTGGCAAAAATATGAGTATATCGTAACCTATATATTGTGTCTAGCAATACGTAAGTTTGTAGTGTTTATGTTACGTGTAAATTGATCTTCAATTAGCAGAGACAGACCTATTACAACATTGCGTTAACTTCATTATCTGGATGTTTAGCGCCATCGGGACGTCTATGACTACTCAGTACACGCACACAAGTTAGGACAGCAACAAATATTTGATATTGAAGCCGCTTTAACGTGAATGATTGCCGCGTTCATTTTCTGCAGGGCTACGTTAACGCAATCAAATTCTTGATGATTTGATGTCACTTGGTGTAGTTCATTACGTTAATGTAAACATGAAGGAAACAAACCCTCTTTCAATTGCAAATTCTTGCCTCGTGTGCAAAAGCGAAAATTGCTATCGCTTCCATGATGACGTGAAAAATATATTAACACTGCACCCATCTGCAGTAATTAAGGAGAACAAATATGATATCCTATTACTGTATTATGAATAAATATATTATAATTAAATCATAATAGTAATCCTTTCTATCCCCATTATACTCACGAAAAAATGCAACAATATCTACTGTACGTTATTATGGGTTCTACTGGTAGGCAGGACATACCTACTATCCACGGACACATGATTTCACTCCCTTTAGGGAAAGAGGTTCAGTTGCTGTGTTTTGTATTTGATTTCCATTTGGGCTAATTTTGTGTGCCTTCTGTTTCATGATACTTAAACCTCTAAGTATATGTATCGATCATCTAATCAATTTCATAAACATTTGACAAAATGTTGCCACATAGTATTTGTACTGCATCTACTCTATTTTCTTTAGATTTTGTCTGCAAAGTGCTACAGGTGTTGCTGTATCGTCTGGATGGTATGGCATATTGTTTGGTTAGCCCTCGAACCCCTTTTCCTCTATTCACAGAATCTTCTTCCCGACAAGGAATGGCCAGTGCAAGTCACACACATCTGTTACGTTGTTCTTACCATTTACTCAGTCACAGACTTGTTGTCTGCTTTTCAGGACAAGAAAGGTAACATGCTTTAGTCATTATTACACAAATGTATATTCGGTTTCTTACAGTTAACAAAATACATAGATAATTAACCTAACAACTCTATTTTGCCGTACTTTTAGACTTTGTCATGTGAGTTCAAGAAAGACCAGAGTATCAGAAACTACAGGCATAATCCATATGACAAGATATAAGACTTGACGAAAGTGATATTTTCACATCTGACACATTTTAAAAACCTCATCTCTTTATTGTCTTTATAATTATGTACAAATTGTTTCCACCATACTGAGATTGGTTATCAAAAACTGACATGTTTAAATGCTTATAAGATGTGTTTATGGCATGTTATGATAGAATCTTGTACTTTGAAAAAAAAAAGAAAATATATATTTACTTTGTCCAAAATGATGTGAAAGTTTATCAATTTCAACATCATTTACAATTGTGCATTAAAACAACGCAACATTTCTAATATGTCGGTTTTGTGTGCGAAATAAATGCAGTGTCATCTACATAACATATGAAATACATGTAACTTTGTAATTCTTTTCTACCATATTCTGACATATCATTCAGAAACACATACGGATATACATCATATGTCCAAGGTTGGATTAACCAGTATTAAACTAAATAAATTGTATCCTATCAACTATTAGAGAGAAGACAGGTAGTTTCTACTTTATCGCGCAAAGCTTCATGGTCAACTGTTTCGAAGCATTCTTCTATGTGGATCAAAAACAGTACAGTGTATGACAGTGTACATGTGACGATATTCAAATATTCAAAAGTTGAATCTAATATGTATCAAAGGAGTATTTGTTTCTAAAACACCAGACTGAAGTTCAAGCAACAGATTGTTTTCGTCCAAATACAGAGGGAGTTGTGTATACACAAATTCTCAAAACAGCACTAGTTGGACTGTGCCTGTACTTTCTGATACTCGGTCTTTCAAAGGACAAAGTCTATAATTATGACAAACCTAAGGTGCGATAATTATATTAGATTCATCATGAAGAGACATAAGCTGTCGAAATGCACATCTGATGCACAAAATTATAATGTATTTTTATCTTGATATTTAGTAATTACTTACCAATTGTAATTTCGATGCTGGAGGATTTTATCAATGAGTAAAAAGCCGGCGTGGCCTAGTGGTATCGCGCTGGACTCCTAATCCGGAGGCCGGGATTCGATTCCCGCTCTGGTCATGCCGGTGCCCTGTCTTTCGGATGAGACAGTAAAAAGCGAGGCCCCGTGTCGTGGTATGCATGGCACGTTAAAGATCCTTCACTGCTTCGGGTGGGTCCGTTGCAAAGGTCAAAATTTGTATGCCCCGCATCAGGCAGATGCCGTTACCATACACGTGAAATATTAACCTTTTCACACCGATTTTGACACTACACTTATTTACCTGATTCGAAAATTCCTGCTGGGTGGTTTTGCTAACAGGAAAGATAAGCGTACATTTCATCTCATCTCTCTCCATTTTGATGTTTCACATAATATTCCGAAATATTTACAGTTATTTTCAGTCATGTCGTATGTTACCTGCAAGCAAGAAGTGCTTACTCTCGCCTGGCACCTGATCTCGATCACGTATTTTTCTAAGTAGATTCTTTTTGGTTTGTGTCTATATATTTTTTGTTCTTGCTTCAATTTTATGCCGCTGGGTTTCATGATCTTTGTACTACTGGGTGCATTTTATCCATCATCTTATAGTGATTCCTCCGCCAGGTATAGTAGGGGTATCAAATGTTTGATTTTTCCGTCTTTCCGTCACACATTTGCCTTCTGAATGAGGTATTTTTTATCCTATTCAAACGACATTTGGATGTATACCTACTTACCAAGCGAGAAGAGGAAGAAGCCTATTAATTTTGAGGTCTATTTTGAAATTGCTAGTACCCAGGTGATTTTCATTCATCATATTTAAGGCAATATATAAAAGGTCAAAGACTTGATACTTTCATGTGACTTTAACCTTGATTAATAATGTTTGCTGCTATGGAACTCATCAAAAAACAATTTGATTCTTGGTACACCACAGCAGTCAGTTTATTTGCTCAAAGGTCACTAAAAGCCATTTAAGTTCAGGTCATATATTTACCGGAACAGTCGACTTTAATAATAAACTTTTTAATTTATTATAAATCTTTAATCTGAATTTGATATAAATCAAACATTATTGAAGGAACTGTTGGTGCAGGAATATATGTTTTAAACATATTCTAGTTGTTATATGACATAGCGATGTAAAAAGTAAATATGCCTGATACTTCAACGTGTAATACGCAGAAATGATTTCCTCTTTGAAGGATGTATCGCAGTTGCTACAGATAGTTTGTTAGGCGATTCTGGATCTACGTCATTGTGTTTCAGTGATTTCGTTGTATGCAATATTCTTCTTGTATTTAGTGACACAATCGCGAAATCGTATAGATTATTCTTAATTGCATATAGTGCGAAAATGAAAAGCTTGTTAAAAGATAGTGTGGTCTGCGTTTCCTTTATACTAAAGGCATCCTGCGACTACATTAGTAGTACACTATAGGGAATGTCATTGAGTTTGAAATACATATTTTCTACGAAAGTTCACAATTCACATCAGCTTTGATCATTAAAATACATGTGATGATAAAACGTAATTTTAACATGACTCCATTTTGCAAAGAAATAATTTACATAACTACATACATTATAGGATGCTTGCGCATGACGTTTCTTCTGAAATTCACATGGTTCCTGTACGTGTTAACGATTGGATCTGCACCGATCATTACAGTATTATATTTTTCTGTCCATACACGAAGTAAGTAGTCAATCAAATCGATCAATAGAAATAAAAAATGATAAATGAAAAGAAGTAAGAATAAATAAATAAATAAATAAATAATATTTCGGTAGTTATAACATTGGAGTACCGACCTAGGACGGTACATTGAAATGAGAATCATCACTCGATAGTTGTGGTTAAACTGTTCATGACCCCATATCATTACATAAGCACTACAGTCACGGAACACACATTTATACATTTATAGTTAATCCGTCGTAAAGAGAACAAGAAACAACAAATAATTCAGGTGGAGATGTAATGAAAATGTGACCGCAAACAGTATTATGGTGTTTAAATTATATGAAAGGGTAACAATTGGTATAGGGTTTGACTTGTGACCGAAACACAGAAATTTGAACACCATAGACTACTGTACTTTTGAGACAATATAAACCGCAAATTCTGTGATAGAACAGTCAATCAAAGCTTTAGAGGTATTATATTCTGAAATACTACTCATCTGAAAATATTTGTACCAAAACTCACAGAGATTTAGAGCTTCAGGTGATTTCAGCAGGATCAACTCGGTACCCTTAGACACCATGAAAATGTACATGATCTAAACCATTTGCATTACCAAAGACAGGTGCATAACTTAAAACATTTGCAAATGCAAGACCTATAGAATTGTATGATGTAAACATTTGCAGGTCCTTAATATTTGAATAAGCATGTATCGTCAGCGTAGAAATGATGTATTTAACTTTCGTGCAAATAAAAAAAAAAGGATCACTTAAGTTTAATTTTTTTTTAAAAACTGGAAAAATGTTTTATCAAGATAATGTTGCAACGTCTTTGTTTCTAATTGAATTGAAATCTATTTTTACAGATACACAGTTGAATAGCATAAATTTCCATGTTTTAAACACAGTGTACGCAATTTGGACGTTTGTGATAGGAAACAAACCTTTAAGGATAGCTCATGTGATCTACCCTATGCTCTTTGCTGCCGTTTATGTTCTTATCAATTCAACATATCAATCAGCAATGGGAACCGTTCTTTATTCTGTATTTGATTGGAGGAAAATATGCGACAGCAGTTTCAAGTCTCTGGTATTAGTATTTTTTGTAATACCATTACTTTATTTGTTGGTGTGTTTTCTGGGAAAATATAAAGAACGATTATTGACTTGGCTTTCTTCATGTACATTATGCCAAGAACGAAACAGAACTCAAAACACAGACTCCGAAACTTATATGTTTGTTCCATCTACCATGTCAAGTACAGAAACGGGTGTCATGGTTTAATTGGCAATACATATATATGTTCAGTGTAATCCTTGTATATTTTTGTATCGATTTTTGATTCAAAGAGCATCTTTTTATGTTTTATAACTTTTAGTTGAGTCAACTTAATGTTTGTTTGAACGGACTTCTAGGAAAGTAACCGATAAAGTTCATAAGCAAAACCTTTAGAAAGTGTTCGCGGATTCACATAATTTCTTAAGATTGCGTCCACCTCAGATATATCTAAAGCACATTTTTTTAACCAGGATGAACAGACGGAATGCAATCTGTATTAAGAATGAAACACTTATTGATCATTACCAGTGTCCGGCGCCATAAATTATTTGATTTTAATTCATTCCATTATCAAACGTTCACATAAATTGTAATGCAGAATGCTTTATTTCTATTTATCGATAGAATAGAACTCAATAAATTCCAAATCCAAGTTATTAATTCATTGTTGAACAGAAGAATATGAAATTACGACTTAAGAATTTTCTCAGCGCCGGACCCAGATATCATTTTTAAAAGGTGTAAATAGAAAAGTTATGACTGAGAAGTCATACAGAATCGAAATAGTTAATACAACTATATATGTACCCTATATTATCTGAAGTGTGCTCATCGCTGTAACGCAGATAGAAATCTGCAATATTACGATTTATTCCTGGGTCCGGCGCCATAAACTGAGAATTTACTTAAGTCAATTATTTCATTTTAATTTATTCCATCATCAGACGTTCAAATAAATTCTAATGTAGAATGGTTTAATTCTATTTATCAATAGAATAAAACTAAATAAAATCCAAATCCCAGTTATTAATTCATGGATGAACAGAAGAATATGAAATTATGACTTAAGTATATTCTCAGGTTATGGCGCCGGACCCTGATCCTTTCTCAGTGTTCTGTTTATTGTATGCCTATATACTGGTACAGATGAGATAAAACGATTGGAGTTTAATCGCCAAGAATATCGCCATACATGAAGTTCATGTAATTTTAAAATGACGCTCCTCATTAAGGTTTCCATATAAAAATGACAGAAATTATGAACAACCAAGTTGTCATCTGTTCCCATTGTTAATTCATTTACTTTAATCGCACTTGTTTTGTATATTATTATTGTTTTCTTTAGTAATTATGTCATTTTATACCATTACTAGTTTTATTATTTCATTACTATCATTTAAATTGAGAGTATGTGCATGTTAGAAAACTGCATCTAATATTGATCAAACGTATTTTTCATCATGTATTGATTTTGATCCTTCTAAATATAGTTATCATGATGACTGCATCTACAAAGTCCATCTTAGTTATTTCTTATACATGCACATTTGTAGTTTTCAGTTATAGGAAGAAGAACGTGGTAAACATGCGATGATACATCAGTTAAGCGCGTTAACGCAGTTTTGAAATTAATTTTACCTGGCATTCCACATTAACGCTTTTGCTCTGTTGTTCAGGGTGTACCAAAATAGCAAACCGCACATTAGTAGATGTTGGCATTGTGTTATGTTAGGACAGCACCCATCTGAACGGCAACTTTAAAGGAAAGAAGACATCTAATTCAACGGTATGAGTGATATCGTCATGGACATACAGAACAAATAAGAAAAAGCACACAAATGAAAAAATTAAAGGTAAAGGGAAAGACATCTGACTTAGATGTCTGACAGAAGTCACCAAGGAGATGTACAATTAAAGATGTAATGCAGTACATGCAAGGTCTAAGTCGGTCTAGTAGTCAGAATGCACTGATCAAGAAAAACAAAGAATGAAGATATAGAGGAGCATAATACAAGACTTATGGTCTTTGTGGTGATATCTACGTCAACCGTCGATAACGAAAAAAAAAAAAAAACAACAACAACAAAGCAAAACAAAACAAAGCAAAAACAAAAAGAAAAAACCCCCAAACCTTTAGGACCCACTTTGCTTCGTATATTTGATTCCGTAGAGTGACGAGAGATTCCGATAGATATTCACTTTACTGTTAAAATTTCAAATTTTAAAAGTTTGGGAGAATTTTTTTTCAAAAATCCTTCAACGTTTATGTTTTCTGTAAATCTGATTCCAAAGTTTGAGAATGTAGAATTTTTCTTGTATGGGAATCCTAAGCATCAGTACTGGCTCTAACAAATCTAACCAACTGGAACATGTAAGAGATTTATGTTTGGAGGCTAGGGAAATCAGTATCTCACCAGGAAAAATTTACAATAGGAAAATGCAAACTCGCCATGCTTATCATATAGTTAGTATGTTGTATATTGTTGTCGATAGTTTTACTGAATATGTCTAGAAAGCTGTTTCCCTACAGAATATATTGGCTTTTTAAATTGAAGTTTCCGTTAGACAAAATGTCATTTATACATTTTTTGAATTCAACGGTATCAAAGGTTAATGAATTATCTATATATTGAGTTATGTTAATGGATATGTCAATAAGGTCAAAGCGCGTTAACTTTTGAGGGCACTGCATGAAATCTTCTTATCAATTTGGAATTGAAAAAAAAAATCATTGCCGATACACAGTTCAAGTGCATTGCTGTCGCCTTTTATTTGAACGATTTATCAATTGAAAATTAAGGTGATATAAAAGGATTTTTAAGTTTTATGTTTAAGTAGTGGGGTAGACGACGCGATGCACCCAAGGCCGTTGTGTAATATTAAACTAAGGTGATAAAACGAAGAAGTACCGAAGGGTAAACCATACACAAGAAGAAAATGCTTATGTTGACATGAAATAGTCGGAAAGGAATAAATATCAGTTTTATACGTTAAACATTGAAGTTCCTACTATGTACATTATCAACCGTCTTAAACATTTGTAAACACATTTAACGAACTTGTAAACTGTGTAAATATCGCCAGGATTACCGACGCACGTTCAGCTATAAGAGCGTATGTCTTTTTCTGTATGTTTTCAACATGTACGGCGTATTAGGTAAGCTAAACAGATGCCATATATTTCCCAGGTCTCTGTATTTATTTCAGGTGTCATGAGTATCCACCGTAGTTGGTTGTTAAGGCTTCCATTTCCTTTTAGATCCAGTTACCTTCCTTTTTTGTACTGAACGAAACGGGAGAAGCTTACTCCTTCCCCAAACATATTGTAACCTCTGACTTCCCAGAATGTTCACTGTGGTACATTATTGAGAGTGCTAAGTCATATGACATCAATTACTTTCATATTTTACATTAATGTCACATTTATTCCTTTTGCAATGTGGAGCTCACAAAAATGTTCCCCGCTGAGAATGTGACTTAAGCGTTATTATATCTTTTTTTCTAATGTGTGGCTTTGACATTTTCTGTACAATGTTGGTCACATTCCTTTTATGCTTACATATCTTAGGGAATCCTTTTTATATCCAAGAATTCATTGCGGGTAAGACAAGTCCAATAGGAGACGCTCACTACATCCGGACACTTGGTCTCCCAGATCTAATTTTCATGACCCACGATTGTCCTTTGTGTTACATTCTTGTTAGTGTCAGTCATATGACACTAGTACTTTTACATCAGGTTAATCTTAACAGAAATGCATGATCAGGGTCTTAATTTCTGATATAATTTGCCTACATTTATTGCATTATTTCACTGCGGAATTGTTGAGAACTACAGAGAAACATTCCGAAATTCACATCAGCGGTATCGACCGAGATATTGAACTTACAACAGTTATAAAACATTTACATCATTTAAAGTTATGTTGTCGTGTTCTCATTTACCGACAGAACAGCCTTAAAACTTTACATTGTGATCACATTGTGAAGAAACAAACCACTCATTGTGAAGATACAAACCACTAAGCCTTAAATTACAACGCAGTGAATGAAATTTATCAGATAATCTCTTTAACAAAATCTCACATGATATTTTTTTCTGTTAGGAGCTTTTATCAATCATACTACCAATGTTGTATGTCGTCTTTTTGTGTTATTATGCGTGTTTATGCATTGTGATGTCTGTTCACTCACGATTTCGGTCAAGCTATCTGACAGGTGTATCTTGATATGTTTATTCAACCACAATGTAAAACACTCCTTTTTTCTAATGTCTGATAAATGTACTTTTAACTCTGTGTATATATACCTATGATAGATGAATAAGAAGTATTCGTGAAACAGTTCAGTGACTCGATGAATGGATGAAAATGAATAGATCTATTACATCAAAACTGTGTTCATTTCTGTTGATGAAACAAGAAAGTAAAAATGTATGAGTTAATTAAATCATATCGAAATCGTGCAATACATTTTGCTTAATTGTAGTCAGTTGCATTTGAATTAATACTGCAGTTTAATGTGGCACAACACAATATAGCTATAGGATATTTCACACCGATTAAACAGAGATATTTTAGATACTGTTTGCGAGGTTGTTGTTTTTAAACATCCGTTTGTCAAAACTGCATTGTCATATAATCCTCTGTTCGAACACCCCACCACCTTTCCTCAAACAAACAAATAAGCACAAACAAAGAAACAAAAACAATGACCAAAAAGCAAACAAACAAATAAAAAAGTTATACCTCCCCCCCCCCCAAAAGTAAAAATAAATAAGTGACACACACACAATGAAAAAAAAGAACATAAATGGGGAAAAAAGAAGAAGACAAAATGGCATTGATTACTACCAGCGAGTTTAACTGGACTTCAACGAGAAGAACAGAGATAGCTTGGGAGCATGTATTGCAAAGATTTCTTCATTTCCTTAAAATTGCATTATTTCCATTTCAACATCTATCTTTAAATGAAGTATACAGAGAATGGAGTTCATTTTCCAAGAACGTTACTATGGCACGTGCAAAATAATAGCGTAATTAATTGTCGGAGCTTTGAAAATGGCTTTAGTAGAAGTTAACATATTATCTGCTTTCATATCTAATTTAATTAGGAAAGTATTAAGGAATGAACAATCGATTTGTAAATCATGAAATACTTGCGAAAATACTTTGTAATGGAAGTATAAGGTTCATGGAACCTGTGACATGATGGCTTCATTTCTCATGAAAACCAACAAAAGACACTCATTCCTGAATTGTAATCAACAATATGCTTAGGTTGTCAGCTGCACGCCGAGATGATGATTCTTGTAAAGTGCTTAAAATATTGAATGAATTCCGTGTTTACTACTAACTTCAATTTTTCAAGGGCAAAATATGACAAGGATAAGAAATTCTTGGTATGTGCAATATGGTCAGTTTTACGTATCATACAGTGCACTTGTCTTGTCGCCCTTTCAGAGGTTTTTATTGTTTGAGAAAAAGGTGAAAAATATTGTCCTGAAAGTTTGCATATTAATATCCTGTATGAGATAACGCTGTGTATAAACACAAGGGTCAACAAAAAGTAACAGGACAATAAGTGTGCCCTTGGCTGTTGGTAACACCATAACTATAAAAACTATGACCCAGCATAAATATATTTAACCATATGCAGCATCATAACTAATCCGAAAATAGCTTATCTACTTTTAAGTAAATTTATTAACTTTCATAACCACTTTTAAGATTAATTTTAAGAAGTAAAGAATGTGCATGCGTATATGCTTTTTCATTAAAAGAGAGAGTATTTGTTTATAATGAGTAAGATGAATTACTCGTACTTTTTGTGATGCTTTTGTATTAAAGTTGTATACCCTACAATTCGGTATAAATTCAAAAATTAGGGCATGTAAAACAAAACCTGTATTTTTTTCTCGTACGGCTGAAGGTATCAACTTTTCGTTAATAACATTTTGTTGCTTCAAACCCTCGGAGATATCAAAATAAAAAGAAAATACTTCGTAAATAAAGTGGGTATTCCATAAATACAACCATAACCTGACTTCGCGCATGCGCAGTTTAATCAAAACAAATACGATGAAGGGAAACTCCAAAAAAAAACCCCGATTTCAGTAATTACTTACTTTAGAAGACTTGAATGCAGAACTTGAATTCAAAGTTACTCGTCAAGTTTATTTACTTCGCCCTACATCAGAGTCCATGATGTGGCGACTTCTGAATTAGATCACGTGATAAGTTGGTTGTAAACATTCTGTTTAAAAACAGCGCGTTTTAGACAGCCATATCTCACTTAATACGTCGAATTTGATAACAACATTTGCAAGGGCCCTTTTTAATATGTTGTAGGCTTATATATATAATCAAAACAATTTAGAATAAGTTAACCTATAATATGCACTGTACTAGCGAACATAGGTTATACAGTTTTAAAACAAATGGAACAAAAATTAGACAATAATATTAGAGGGACTTGCGCGAGTGTAGAATCAACACGTTTTATGCTTATTTATAAATTTTGTAATTTTTCTTTTATCCGTTTTGCCTGGAAAGATCGATGAACATGCAAGGGTTCAACAATTAAAATGTCGTTCTAACGAATATAGTTGCTTGGCCTACAGAACAAGCTTACTATTGTAAATTTTCTAATATAGTCATGTCTATGCATGCCCAAATGTTTACCATTTTATGTTCTGTTTTTGCATTTTCATCCTTTAAATGCATTGTATTTAAAGGGCTAGTGTGTTATGACCAATACTCCCATGTTTTGTAGATGTTTTACTTGATTTGTTTTAGATTTTTTGTGTCTTATCGCGCATATATGATAACAGTGAAATAATTCATTTTAAATATATATCTATATTTCATATGACTGGTTCACTATTTTACCCAAGATAATTGTATATTTATTGTAATTGTATATAATTGTAAGATCAAGGTCTATCAATTAAAGTTTAGCTTCGATTCATTACGAAAAAGAGGAAAATTGAAATCCTCTGATAAAATGTAGGAAATGTGTTCTACTGTGATGTGACACTCGCATCATAGTGCAGCCGTACACATTCATAGGCCAGTGAATCAAGTTGAGGCCAGATGCCCAATAGGAGTGAGAATATTCTGTTTGATGATGAAAAAAATTGCATACATGAAATGAAAGTGAAGAAACACTATATTTTTTTTTTTATTCTTTTCTTTCATTCTTGCATTACATTACATCACGACATGTACATTAAACAAACACTGTGTTTTTAATGTTTTTGCCATTTTCTTAAGTGAAATCTACCATGTCAAACTTGAAACTACTTAAAAAAATCCAAATCTTACAATGACTCGCCTAAATTACATGTAAAAATTTAATGACGTCGTGGTAACTCACACATGCAAACTTAATTACTGCAATGCCGTGTAATAGAGATCAATAAAAAACGTTTTCAATACAATATGATACAATGCTATAAATGGAAACGAAATCATTATCGATGTAAACACAATTATATGTCTACGCATTTAAATTTTTCCTGTTTTTCATTATTTGATGCATGTCTTCGGTAAAGTTTCTAACCCCCACCCCCAACAGATAAGGCCGCTTTAATCACATTTTCTGGATAAGTTTTTTGTGAATGACGTTAAATGTATATCAGCTCGCATATCCTGCGTGTTATGAAAAATATAGAACATATATACCTTTAAATGAAATCTCATTATGTAACACGATCGCACTGCATTGTATACACAAATAAAAGATATGTAAGTTTAAATGTTATGAATTACGTAACATGCTCTTGAACACAGAGGTTATTCAATAACTTATTTATAACATCAAGATGTTTATGACGAAGGTGTTGCCTTGACATGTAACTACATTTAAATGCCGTATACATGTTATTCTATATTCTTTTAAACTTCCGTCCCTTATACACTATGGCAGAAAGCATTATTGTGGAAAGCAATGTCTACCGTTTTAATAATTTACTTACTGTATTTAGAACCCCTTTTTTGGTTGTGCAAGACAAAATACGTGTTCAATTACCTATAAGGAAACAGCAACAACAATAGAGAAGTTCACATTCATTCTCAGTTTCAACTTCCCTGGCATGATAGATAGGTGTTAAATGATACAGTGATTTCAGTCCTATAACATTGTACTCAGTAAACAACTTCAGAGAGAGGAAAATACCCAAATAACCCCCCCCCCCCCCACCCCCCACCGACAAAACAATATGAAGGTTGTAGTAGGTGGTATATACTATAATTTATGAATTATGCTATAATAAACGACTATTTCCCTAATGCACAGCTCTGGCCTTACAATTATTTTGTTTTTATTTCTAGGTCAATATAAAGATGATGGATAGATCCAAACCGTAAGTCCGATAATCATGAAATCAAAGGACATACAAAATCAGTAAAAATGAAAACCAAATAGAAAACAACGAAAACGTCTACTTAAAGAGCATATGTGAACCCCCTTGATTGAGTGAGATCAGGTGCCGGGGGAGAGTGAGCATTTCTTACTTGCTAGCAACATCCGTCACATATACCCAGTAGAAAGAGTCAAATCGTGTAAATTCCATATATATATATATATATATATATATATATATATATATATATATATATATATATATATATATATATATATATATATATATTATCACATGTTTTGCAGTTTATGCAATGAAATATCGCCATGTCATAAATTAATTTATGACAAAGGTGACGTCATAGCGTGGAAAAGAATTGTGTCAAGCTGGTGGCTTAGGCTCAGGGATATAAAACAAACAACTCGTTTCATAAATACGGTATGAAATGAAAATTCATTTCAGATCCTATATATATTTGGTGAAGTCAAAGTAGGTAACCTTCTAGTATAGAAAGTGTCAAATCTGTGTAAAATAATCGGAATCGGTCTCAGTCCCGAATATCATTTCAAAGTCTGGATAATGAGATATCATACTGTGTAATAACGATCACAGAATTTCCTCAGTGACGTTGTTAGTCTAGCACGTATGTAACCCTGGTTGAGTAGCTTATCTGAAAGTCGCCTAGCCCTCAGAACAAAGTCACTGTAATTTGAACATGCTCTGGAATAATGTAATAACTGAGATATGAATACGCCGTATGCGGGCGATGATGGAATGTTGCTACTTATGAAAGTTTATGATGCGAAATTGTAATCGTCACGTTTGTCATAGAGTGAGGTGTTCAACTGACCATCAAAATCAAAAGACAACATTATATCTAAATACGAAGTACAAGTACTACTTTCGGTGCTTTCTTTAACCTCCAGTGCACTTGGATAGATGATGCTAAGGTAATCTGCGAATGAAGGATTATTAATTGAAAGCAAGTCATCTATATATCTGTAAGTTAAATTGTAGCAAAATGCCAATTGTTTCTTTCCTTGCCAAAGCAAAGACTGAATCAATTCAGCTTCGTATGTGTAAAGGAATATGTACGTCAGAAGCGGGACACAGTCAGTACCGATTCGAATGCCGGCAATTTGTTGAAAAACCTTTTCTCCAAACACCTTCAAAATGTTATCGATAAGAAATGTATTTAAGTACATTTATTTTGGAATCAGAATTTTCCCTTACAAAGTATGTTTTATCATGGCCTGTAACTATATATTAGAATTTGCCACTTTGCCGTTTTTACTAGTCTCTTTTAATTTCTGATGAGGGATCGTTGTATCATTTAATTTTCTTTGTGTTCATGGTTTTGCGGCGAATCTGATTGGTTAAAAAATTTAGTTCATTTCTGCATGAACAAAATTTTAAGTGCAGATATGTCACAATTGCCGGCGCTACTTTCCTCTGGAATGCGAAACCCGTTCTATTTATGGAACCGTGATTCCCGTGTTGTTAATCGATTGCATAAAAATGATTTCGTTATATATTACGAATACAAAGTACAAAAGAAATCGCACTTCACTTCAGAAACTATTAATATAGAATATAATTTCTTACTCTTATTAAAAAAAATGTAAAATATAACTAGGTCTATCAGTTAAGCTACAGTACAGTGCTGTTTGGAAATGCATGCAGTCAAGTACAAAATAAAAGCAGTACTCGTCTGCTACTAGCCGATCGTTTGACAACGGACGTTGATAACTAAAATGTCTACGGTATCATACCCGACTGAGCAAACTGAACGGGCATCAGAGCATGTGCTGCCTCCGATCCAAGTCCTTGAGCCTACACTTTCCACCTTGTGACACGCACGTACACCAGTCAATACTGTATGCCTTGCATTTCTAATGATACTAGATCTAATACCATTTAAAATATAAATACCTTTGGTAACAGATTATCATCCTCATATGCATCTTTCATTAAGTCATGTTTTTAATAATTGTTCATTCTTTTTCACTTCTAATCTTTTCAATAGACACTAGGATCAAATTTTTCGAATTTCGTCTTAGCCGCCATTATTGACTTCAAAATGTTGTTTACCTTGTTATTATATTACTACGCGATCAAGTCACGTGTATTCAGAGATAAAAAGTAATGTAGTGCCATAATAAATTATGTTAATTGGACACTTATTAAATTTTTGTTTTCATATATAAGCTAAATAAAATGATAAGAAATGAATCCTATATTCGCTCACTGATGCAGTTTTCCGTCCAAATTTTAGGTTGATACCTCAATCAACCAAAAAAAATATAGGATTCATTTCTTAAGTAAAGAGTCGAAAAGTCAAAGGACGTGATGGAGTGAATTTTAGTAAAACTCTCTGATTTCAAATGTTCTAATAACTGTTTTGAATTTAATAGGATCCACATTTGATTAATTCCACTGCTGGAATATACTGTTTTGCAATACCTACATGTATGAAGGCTAGATTTAATTTCTAATAACATTTTTGTGAGTAACATCGATACAGATTTTGTGGAACACTTCAAGAAACCAGCGATAAAGCATTGTTTGTAAGGATTTTTTGTGCATTGTTGGAATGCAGTACAAATATGGAATTTATTTGTGTCAATACCAAACATATTGAGGATAGATTTATGATTTTTAAGTACTTCCGAAACCGAAAAGTTGGTAATTAAGTTCTTTTCAAATATTGACGCTTTGTATTTCCAGTTTCGAACTCAAGCATCACTAAAGAGACATAAATTGTGGAAATGCGCAAATAACGCATCAGATTTATACACAATATACTGATATTTAGTTCTGACATTGTGTAGGTTCGACTTTTCCTATACAGTGTGTGTCAACTTCTATGTCTATTCAGTACCGGTATTATATAGTAGTTTAGTTTTTCCCCAGGAAAAATGGTTATACATGTATAGTAGTTTTTCCCCAAGGCAGACAAACTGCTATATAGTAGTCTTTCCACTATAGTAGTTTTCCCGATTATGTAACAGCGTGGAAATTATACACGTTCGTTCTTAATGCATCAATCAGATAACTGTAGGACCTTAATAGCCTGTGGATCAAACCGATGGTGTTGTGGTTAAGGATATCTCTATATTGTTAAGTGTTTTGTTGTAAAAGTCTTTCCTTTTATGTATTTACTGTCTATTTATTGTCGTTTATTTGCGTATAGATGTCATTCATGACGTCACGGCATGACTAGATTTGATTTCAGGCAATTTTTCGTAATACATCATAAGTAGATTAGGAATTTATTATTCAAAATTTTCAAATGATAAATATAAGAATTGAACGCCCAAGAATTCCTAACACGTTCAATTCTTAATTAAATTATAACTGATGTATTTTAGATATATCACAATATCGCTCTTCATATACAGAGTACATGATGAACATGAGAATAACAGAAGGGAATCCAACCCAGGTGTCCATGATTTTGCAATTTATGACGAGGCTTGCCTAATCGCAAATCATGAACACGAGAATGTGATTTCTTTGTTCCTTACGCAATGTGGTGATGGATTGTTTTCTTCTCACGCCTTTCTGTTCAATATTGAGCTTCGCCGTCCGTCATCCGTTAGGCGACACTCGTGTACTATGAGTTAGAGACGACGTTGAAAGTTAGCAACCTTATGACGTCATAAGAACGTTTCATTATTCTTTAGGTTTCTTAGGGAATGTGTTTTATGTCATCCCATAACAGTAGGACCGCAATTAATGGCGGCTAAGTTCATTATTCTAACATAATGCAACCTCATGGTACCACTTGTTATGGTAACGCAATGCTATTGGTAATGTAGTGACGTCAAAATATACTTGCTGCGATGTGATGATGAAACAGGGTTGTCCCACGCTCCAGTAATGTAATAAGTCCGAGTCAAATGCTCAGAAATTTACTAAATACTTTGTGAATGTAACTTCAAAGTAACGTCATCAACACGTATCGGGCAGAGACATATAGGATATAAGTTTATGACATGTGATACACTTTCATGGAACTTGACATTTATCAGTGACATGAAATAAATAATGATAATTTATATACATCATGACGTCAGTTACGTATATATGACGATTCCCCGACTGAATATGATGTTTTCACCTCTCTGACATCAGAGATACAAGACATTTTCTGCCTCCTTTCTTGTGATTGTCAAATATTAATAGGTGGTATATTGATACGTTGTGAGAATGATATAACTACATAGATGGCATGCCAAACTCCGAATAAAGCTATTTTCTACGTTAGTAGGTATCATTACAAGGGATCTTTATGTGAAATTTCAAAACCATTCACTTTTTGGTGCAGAAGATATAGTCAAGGTTAAAGTTTTTGAAAACTACGTCACACTCCAAGGTCAAGGTCACTAGGTGATAGGTCATAGTCCCAAATAAAAGGCCTTATGATATGAAATCTATATGTGAAGTTTTAAGCCCCTACCCCTTTTGGTACGAGATATATAGCCAAGGTTTCAGTTTTTGAAAACTAGGTCAAACGCCAAGGTCAAGGTCACTAAGTCAAAAGTCATGGTCGTAAACGAAAGGTTTCGTCACAAGTAATCTATATGTGAAGTTTCAAAGCCTTACATATTAATACGATATACTCAATGTTTTTTGCCACAGACTCACAGACAGTCTTTTTGGACCTAGATGCTCCCGAATTTCATTCCGGGGACGTGAAAACGAGCTTGTGTTTCTTTTTTTTTTCTGCTAGGCTAGTTTATACAGAGACTTTCGGATTAAAGAAGATATCTCGAATGATATTCTAGTAGACATATCTCTATTCTAAATATGTACATCTGTATTTGAAAAAGAGATTAAAATTGAAGACATTCCTACTAAAAATAATGAGATATCTCTTATAAGAGGGTGGATGGCTATATTGCCAAATTTCATCCGGGGGATAGACTACTATATAGCCATTTTTCCGGGGGGGGGGGGGGAGGGGGCTGCAATATATCACCGGTCTTCTGTGTCATCTGTAAATTTTGGCATCCACAATAAGTATGACTCGCAAAATAAAAGACTGTCTGCCCCATCTCTTTGGCACATTGTCTCATCTATGGTTTCAAAAGGACAACAAATGTGCACTGTGGTACGCGTTTGCTCTTTAGTGTCGACGTACGTTACATCAATTATTTGCATTGTTGGTCGTATTACATCATCTACTTGCGTGCTATACATCATCGGTTAAGAATATATTACGAGTTCAATTCCGTGCTTGACAATCCTTATTAAGCGATCTATCAGTATATGTGTTATGTAACATTGGTCTTTCATTCCTCAAGGACAGGTAAATCATTGCGTGCACTTAATCAATTATACCTCACTAGTAAGTTTTAAATGGGAGAGTTTTGTAAGATAAGAAGGGGAGTGTTGGCCAGTTTTAACAGTTTTCTAAAGCTACGTAGGATTGTTGTTTAGAGATTTATTGTTTTATTGTAGATATCCATGTATTAATATTTAACTTTTTGCGGTGGTTCAAAATAAATGGGCACTCAGCTTTTGTTACAGGCGATTATTAGATTGATTCTATTCTATCTATTTCATGACATGACACACGTGTTATTAAAATTGAGATTAATTAAAATATATGATATATTTTTTTTCCAATGAAACTGTAGTTCCCAAGTAAAAATCTTTTCAGGGATGTTTGAGGATAATTCACATTGTCCGCCATATAAAATTGAATAGAAGATCTTTTTTTTTCTTGTTTTGTTTTGTAATGGTTTTTTTTGTTTTTGTTTTTGTTTTTTTTTTTGGGGGGGGGGGTCCTTGACTGCGTTGTGTTGTTGAAGGAGTCAAACATTCCATTCTTTGTGAAACATTCTTTTGCTTTTTATTTTTTTTAATTTTATTTCGATAATAAACAACCTAAGCATAATCAAACAAGACTGCAATGCACAATGAATCAATGGATATCATATCACATCTATAATACAGCCATTATACCACAGAATATAAGACATTTATAATACATTTATTCCATTACGTAATTCGTTAGTATTTAAGCTAAATAAAATTCACACAAAGACATCAAAACTGGATTTTAAAAAATGTATTTTTGCTGAAATTGGTGTCTGAGGTAAAACGTTTAGATAGAATTATGCGAACAACCAAAAGAAAGACGGTAATGATCAAAAATACACTGCCATCAATAAATAAATATTCGCATGTAAAATTAGTCATTAAATGCAATTAGAAACAAATTGTGAATTATTGTTTTACTATGAAAATGACATATTCTTTGTTCTAAATCACGGTTTTAAATTATACCTGAGTTATGTACCCTGCGATCGATGACAATGTTCGTGTAAAATTATAAAGTTCTCTACTTGCAAAACTACCTCAGAAAAGAAAACCAAAGAAATTATTATCTGTTCTGTTTATTTGGTATAAATTAAGCCACATGTTAAGTGCTACCTAGTGATAGAACCTGAGGTAGACTGAGGAACCATCGATGAAAAGCATCTTCTGCCGACAAGTCGCACCCCGCGATGCCATAATGTTATCTCAACTAGTGTAACTTAAACTCGTTGTCATATGAGGTGGTATAAGTCGTGATAATTAAAAATAAGTGATCTTGTATTATCAGAGTACGTACGGTTTAACCAAACTGCAATCACAAAAGAAAGTTAATATTTCAGACAATGTTTTATTACAAGTAGAAAGAGGGTCTCTATAGGTCTGAAAGTGAAATAGTATACGTGAAATTCTGATATGCATTTGAAATAACAAACTTCGTAGCTTCCCTCAAAAATTGAAGTAAAGACATTTTTAACCTGAAATCGCAGAATTTGTCTATTGTTAAATGCATCAAGTCTTAGCATTTTTCGACACGTTGCACAACCATCCCTCCTCACGAAATGAAAGACAAGCTATGTAAAATTATAAATAAGTGTTTTACAAAAAAGAGCGGTTCTTAAAGATACAAGTAATAGTTTTGAGATATCCAGATACATATATTGTTAAAAAAAGACAATAATTCGAAACTCAAATACACTGAAGAGGACATCAAAAAGGGGATTTCTCATATACAATATATATTGTTATGTGGTATTTGGTGACCAAGTCTTCCAACAATTCAATGGTCACTAAATGCTTACCACAGTTGGCCGACTTCTCCCTCTATTCGTACATAACTGAATTTATACAATAAGTTTTGATTTAACAAAAATGGAAACGGCATTTCATTTCACATTGAGATATATTGCATTTAAATCAATTGTCGTTACGAAACTCTTATTACTCGATATGATATCTCGTTATCCAGACCCTTTAATTATATTCTGGACTGTGACCGATTCCGATCAATTTACAAAGATTTGACACCTTCTATACTAGAAGGCTACCTACTATGACTTCTCCATATATAAATATATATGGAATTTACACGATTTGACTCTTTCTACTGGGTATATGTGACGGATGTTGCTAGCAAGCAGGAGATGCTAACTGTCGGCGGGCACCTGATCTCAATCCATCATATGAGTTCACATATGATCCTCAAGCAAACGTTTTTTGTTATTTTCTACTTGGTTCTCATTTTCATTTATTTTGTATGTGCTCTGGTTTCATGATTTTCGGACTTATGGTTTGGATTTACATTAATACTTGGATATATATGCACACGCAAACGAAATCAAAGATAAAATAGAATCCAGTTCTTGCTCTTCGTACACACATATTACTTTTCTTTATCATCTGCATATGTTGCCTATGTGTACCAGCTGATCCGATATGCTAGAGCTTCTTCTGGACGATGGTTCCTTCATTCACCAAGGCTATTTTTTGTGAAAAGTTGTTATCACGAGTATATGAAATAAAACGTCCTAAGTCAACATTCCGCGATTTTTGCGGACAATACAAAGATCTTGTGTACAATTTTCAGATATCATTTTCCGACTTCCTTATTCAGTTGAAGATGCTCAATAACAATACTAATCGTGACGTTTTATCTAATGTGATTGCGGAGTTATACCGTCTACTGAATATGACCTCGAGTTATGATAACTCGACCTGTATAATGGCGGTTGTGATCAGTCGGCAAGTGATGCTTATTCCTCCTTTGCAACTGATCCAGCCTTTGGATTTTGCTGAGGGTCCGTTATTGCCTTTATTTATTACTTTGTTTTCCGATAAAACATTACTCGGTATTTTATTGGTTTACATACTAACATTAAACAGAAGTGATGATATTTACTTTCCATTGTTTGGTATAGAAGTACAGTTTGTTACCTATTTCACTTGGATAATTAAGGAATTTAATATATCAGTACCCTTTATGTATGGCAATGTGCATAGAATATGCAACACTTAGAAGAATGATTTTAAACAAATAATTACTTGTCACTTTCATAACAAAGTAATAAATGGCGATTACTGTTGCTATTTGTGTTTTCATAGGTCTTGTATTAGCCCCCTCTGCAGCATTTACGTAGGCCAAGGTAATTAGGACACTATGACAAGTCTAGTCCAAAACTTTTCAGTGAAGACATGGTCCTGATCCACGTCCTCTCCGACTATTCGTCGGGATTCCTACATATCAATGCATGATCAGATGTATTCTCTTTCGGATGGATGAATATCCATATGCCTTATGCATACTGGTAAAATGTGTATCTATCATAAAATATTGCATTTAGGACTATTGCCGGGCGGTTCGAAGAACGATAACTCGCGAATATCAGACGTGCTAATACTTCTATCTCGAACAAAAGCGAATACGTGCTGTAAAAAGTAAAATCAACAGGAATCGATGTGTTCGTGTTAATATATTGCCATAATTCAGAAAAGGAGGGGAGGTTGTGTGGATTTACTCACGAGTCTCTCACTAACTTTCATTATTCAATACTCCTGGCTTTACTTCCGATATAGTTAGAGTGCTAGCTTTTACAGAATAAAGTACATGATGATAGAGACATAAATATAAATATATTACTAAATGGAAAAATGTGTTGGAAGTTGTCGGGGCCTGAAATGTTAGAACGGAGACACATAGCGGGAATAGAAGTAATCTGAAAATATTTTAATCCAATGTGTTATACATTTCCATATATTTCATTAAATAATTGGATTTGTTTTCGATACTGTAACTAGTATCAGAACATGGTAGGCGTGACATACGACGCAAATTGAATAAAAATACATTAATAATGTCCCTGTGATTTGCTTTCAACAGCTGGCTGCAAGTATCTGAATAATGGTTAGATACAAGTACCGGGGAAGAAGTAAACGAATCTAGCACAAGAAAACAATTAGCAGTAACTTTACTAGTCATAAACAATGTTGTAACTAGCGTATGATTGAAACCTACGGTATATAACTCACTACATAATCTTCTAAACATTCGCGTAAAGAGAATCAAAGTAATGAGAGTACTGATAGAAGGCGATTACTAATTGGTTGGTTGATTGGGGTTTTACGTCGCTTTCAACAATATTTCAGTTATATCGCGACATGGAAGCAGGAGGTTACCAACCTCTTAAACAGTGGCGCAACCCGGAAATCGAACGCCGATCGTCGGCGCCGCAAGCCAAGCGCTTAACCACTACATCAAGCCTGCCCCCTGGTGATTAATGAAACATACCGTATAGTCAGCAATAGCAACGCCTAGCGTGGCATTATATGGCCGTCACAGTTTGAAAGGATGAATTTGAAAGTATAGAAACATTCCCACATTGCCAAAAATTCTGTGAAATACTATTCAAATCCGTGCAATGGGTAAAAAGTTATGGAGTAGACAAAGATTTACCCATCATATACAATGTGACCTTGATATTGTATATATAACTTTTGTTCAAAGTCAAGACACGCCCTTGGGTCAAGAGCAACACTTCTGTGAAATATTACGTATACTCAAATCTATGCATTGGATAAATAGTTATGGCCCAGACAAAGATTTACCCATCATATGCATTGTGATCTTGACCTTGCGGAGATAAGCTTGATTCAAAATACACCCTTTGATCCTAGACAACAATTCTGTGAAATATTTCTCAAATCTATACAAGGGGTAGAAAGATATGGCACAGACTGCTTTACCCATCATATACATTGTGACCTTGATCTTGAAGATATATGTATGACCTTTCAGAGTCAAGGTCATGACACTTCCTTGGGACCAGGGCAAGATTTCTGTGAAATATTATTCAAATTCATGCATGATTGAGTAGATTGACAAATACTTGTTTTCACACTGTGCTTTCCCATTCCATCCCACCCCCTTCCTTTTTTTTTGGCAATCCTAAAGCTGACACAGTTTATATATATAGAATCTGAATCTTAGCAATACCCAGCGGAGGTAATACTCCTTGTTGACTCTATCTCACGCGTGCATTTTTCTATAAAATTACTCCTTTGCGTTCTGTTTGATCAGGGGGAAGGCTCACTCTAGAGTAGGACCGCCGGGGAAAAATTATGGCTATGAGGGAGGCTCACTCTATACCATCGGCCATTCCATTTATCACAATTATAAGTTTACACAATGTAAGGTATAATTAAGGATTTCTAAACTGAGGGTTGGGTGTGATATGACCCTAGATTAATATCAAGATAATTTAATAAGATAAAAGCGATTATATATATATATATATATATATATATATATATATATATATATATATATATATATATATATATATATATATATATCAAACACATTAAAAACAAAACAAAACGATCGATCTGCGAAAGGCAGCCATGGTTAAGGAATAAACTTGAACGTTTTGACCGACATACTGTAGCGCAGGAGTATTTTTCATATAAGAGTACACTAAATCTATCTATTTTAGTAAATTTCAATATATAAAGCACAAATTCTTTAACTTTAGTTGCTAAAATCGAATTTTATGTAAGTATCGCATGATTTGTTTGGGGACTTTATTTTTGTTACTGTTTAGGGTGGAAGAACACTTGGGTAACATCGGATTCCAAATTGGAATGGGCGGCGGCTTAGGGAAGCTGATTACATCACCTTCCAAAATTTGGTCGCTATAATTCATTTGAGTTTTTAATACGCAAGGCTTTATAAGACATAAAATGTAGATGTGGAGTTTTGTTTTATAGCAGTAGAATAATTTAATTCCATTACTCTTAGAAAACCTCAGGTGTAATTACTGTGTTTTCCTAAAGAGAAGAAAAGACTCGATTGCTTGATTTTTTTTTTCATCATAGATGCACCCTGATTCGTGGAATTAAAACCTATCTCCTGATATTTGATGTCAAATACCATTTTAGAAATAGGAATTGTTTGAAAGTAAGAACTTGCAGACTATGCCAAAGATAAAATTTAGACATGTAAAAAGAGACAAAATTTTTTGTGACACATAGCCTCTATATGAACCAAAGCCAAAGTAATCAGGAGCCTGTGTTCATTTTTGAAAACAAATTATACTACGTAAACCTAAATACAATTAAATTCATTTTATTACTTACAACCATTCTTTACACTTAATAAATGTGTTCATACTATATTCAGCTTTAAGAATTAATGATATTGTACTTTAGAGTATTGCTACAAGCCAGTTAAATCGAAACATAAATATAGATTTTCACCGTTCGTAAACATTCCGTTGGGTTAGAACTGTTTAGGTAATACACCAAAAGCATAATATACAGGCTTCTGACTGTTGATTACATCATTGTTACTAGCAAAATATTGTGTTCAGATTATAAACTCATGCTTCCATATAAAAACATTACATGTATAACAGAATACAAGTCTATACAGTACAACCATTATACTTCATTTATACACCGTAAAAGAAAGTGGACACCTGATTCAGTTGTATGGGAAAACTACGCAACGGATATACAGAACAAAGAAGAATTATCACATAAAAGATAGAAATAATCGATTATAAAGCAGTTGCACTGACATTGTCTTCATATAATTTTGACTCTATAATACTTAGTTTGACTTTGCTGATAATATTGTTACATTCTTTACTGACTACGGCCTGGTATGATATTTTAATGGGAGAAAAAGAAAGGGGCCTTACTATAATAATAGAGATATTTAAAAAAAAATATAAAGAAAAATTCCCAAAATTTCAATTAAGACACAAAAAGGAAACATATCGCAATTTCCAACATATATAAGCATTCATTTCTTTGTCAAACTGAGCCCGAACGCGATAATAAACAGTGAGGATATGTAGAGGTGTGCATCATGAAAAAACATCTCTTGTTTTGCTGGACAAACTAGTCATTAATAGAAAGACATGAAATATTTGAACGATTGATATGATAATGTGCGGATACTGTATATGTAGCGAAATAGAGGAAAGCGGAAAAAGACATATGACTGCTGTATGAGGTTTTGATTGATTGATAGATTATTATTTTATGTCACTGCACGACTACCTCACGTATACATCTGTATGTGGAAACTCGCAAATAATATAACAAGAATATACTAAGACATCACCAATAATATTCTATGGCGGTAAAAACAATACAACGTTTATATACAATAACGAATAAAGTTTTTTCAACACATATAAACTTGAATTTGAGAAAATATATGTATGTTAATTGAGTACATTATATGCGAATCCCATGTTCCTTCAGTGATGATCCGGGCAGAAACTATGGGAGTCAAAGTGCATTTTGTTTTTTAGAAGAGAAAAATAATTAAAGTCTGGCCCTAAACAAAAGAGCCGCATGAATCTATCTACGGACAGAGTTTGTATAAAAAGATACTCTTTAGCGTTAGAAATATTGTCACTTTATCAAAATTATTTTAAAGTACGTATTTTAAAGATGCTAATTAGAGGCATAAATAAGAGGTTAAAACATAACTTTCTGTTTTGTAATTTGTCAGTATTATGTTTTATTACATATTTTGAAAGGTTTACCAACAGTTTTTATAGAAAGTTTCCGAGCTGATATAGAGCCATAAATGCCCGCAAACTTCATATCAGCCCGGGGACTATTTCCAGTTATGTGACGTCATACTTATTTTTGACGTCATACCGTACGCAAACAAACATGGCGGACACTACATCTATTATTCACGAAAATACTTCGATTTATAGAATTAAATGTAGATGGACGGTTAAATATGTAATACAAAGCAAGCTCGGACCACTTTACCGCCCAAAGACCTCATAGTTCGTCGTATTCAGTCAATAACCTATAATTAAACACCTTTCACTATCACCTCACATAGCTCTAAGAACGATTCCTGGGGTGAAAATGGTTTAGCGAGTTTTACGAACCGTCCTTTTGTACTTGCCAGACAATCGACTATCACCCATTCTCGTTGTTGTGGTGGTCCTTCATAGAAGCCACATATTCTGTTCATGTCTGTCGATGTCTCTCCCACCGATATTGTTATATCGTGAAGCCTATTCACTGAAAGTAAAAAAAAAGTGATATACAAAATTTCTCATGGAGAAATGATAAGTACACGCAATATTTTTGCATTATCTAATTATATTTATCGCTATATTTGTTGTATTTTTTTTTTTCAGTTTATCTGTTAAAACAAATCAAGTTCTACTTTGGAATCCACATTTTCATTTA
This sequence comes from Pteria penguin, assembly GCA_035048485.1. NCBI lineage: Eukaryota > Metazoa > Mollusca > Bivalvia > Pterioida > Pteriidae > Pteria > Pteria penguin. The sequence goes on from CM068584.1 coordinate 30,503,551, forward strand.
TTTCTTTATTGTCACGGGTTTACTACACCTCTTTACTTTAGATGGTAGGTCTCTCTGTAACATATTAGTATGTTGATATGTTGAGCGCGCACGGAAAGAACATCTAAGATAATTTATATAATATCACCCAGATTTTTAGGGGCAAAGGGGCAATTTTGTATTTTACTTAAATGAATTTAGTAGAACATTTAATACAATCCATTTTTTCTAGAATGATACCCAAAAATATGTTATAGATGGTTAGATTAAAAGAAATCGTTACTTGTTAAATACAAATTATTTTTAAATTTGCCAAAAATTTTTGCTATAACTAGCAATACAAGAGACGTTAAAAGGCAGCTTTCTTATTTATGTTTATAAAATATCATTCATTTGCATTTTAAGGAAAACAATGAATATGTGTATATCCTCAAGAGTTCATGAATTCATGAGCTTCGTTTTTGTTTATTTACTTTTTTGTATGAATTCTTATGTACAACTGAATATGTAAGAACCCCGTTTTCTATACATATATAAATGGTTTATGGGACCACTTACTCCGTTCTATATTTTCTATATTAGCTATGCATAAATATTTTGTGTATATTCTCACGAGAGCGCCTCGTCAAAACAACTGGTTTCAATGCAAGTGGTATATATCGTTTGTATAATGTGTGTCCTTTGATTGTACTGCATTTACGACGATTGGGAAAGTGGACCTACAAATCTGTCAACCACACCAGATGAGTACCATTTGTTACTCAGTTGACCGTGACAGTCCTAAGTCGATATCACATCTGCCGCATCATGAATTGTAATGTCATTGCATATATTTCATTACTTGTTCCCAAGAATTTTTTTTTACATCGCCTTGTTGACTTCTGCCTACAGCTAAGTCAGATGCCTTTCCCTTTTTTCTCAAAACTTATTCGCGGTTGCAGAATGGAGTAAAACGGCGAGGTATTGAAGTGTTATTATTCTACTCTTAGGTCACCGACCTGGTTGTGTGGTGGTGTTTTCCATGGTATGTACACAATGTATTACATATACTATTTATCATGGCTTCAAATAATATAAAGTTTAAAATTAGATCACCTCGAGTGTTATTAACTTTTCTTAAATTGCCCTCAATGTCTGCTAAACATATCCCTAGCGTCTCGTGTAAAATTTGTTTTCTGCTACTGAAGTTAGTAACATTTGTGTGTGTGTGTGTGTGTGTGTGTGTGTGTGTGTGTGTGTGTGTGTGTGTGTGTGTGTGTGTGTGTGTGTGTGTGTTCTTGGTGATTTGTGTCATACAGCTTTGTCAGACGTCTTCTGTTTCCTCTTCAATGGAATTATTCTCACACTAGAGTTAAAAGACTTTCTGCTTCTTAGATTCAAATACTCAAACCGACTGTTCTAGACACTGCGTATTGTCCAAAATGTCCAAGTACAATTCTAAGGGATGTGTTAATTGCCTCCATATCTCTTGTGAGTCCAAAAGTACATCCTCAGTTAATGACAATACTTACATCAAAATCAACAGAGACATTACTTGAAATGGTTCTCATTTAATATATGTTATTACTTGAGTAGCAAGGGGTTGTGGCGCTCAGTACGTTGCTGACACTTCTCAAACATTGAAAAAATCGTTTTCATATCCATTCATATAAAATTAGACATAACTCCAGACGCAAAGATAAGAACTTTTTTACAACCACTTCATTAAATGTAATCACAATATTGATAACGTTGTTATTACTCCTATTGAAAATATAACTAAATTACTTGGCGATCAAATTAGGAACGGAAAAAAGACCACATATGGTAATATTTCCTCTGATAACAAAACCGATATTTTTTTCCCTTGAAATCAAACATGAAGAGGAGATATAAATGACACGGTCGTCGCTGCAAATGTAGGAGATATACTCGATTGAATAGATCATTATAGGATCTTTTGTGAATAACAAAAACCAACGGCCATGAGTTATTACATGCATTATCATCTATCCCGATGACCAAATTATAACCTGTCTTGGACGAGGCTTACATGTATCTCGAAAGTTTACGGAATATGGATTGAATTCACATTAAAACGATTATTTTTGTATAATGAACCTTTCTCTCGTATATCATCTGATCCTCCTAAATTACAATTTATCAAAAACAAATTTGTAAATAAAGGTCTAGATCTTCTTAATATTTCTAATATTTTTGTGATCAAATCTAAAATTCAGCAATATTTCGAGAAGCTTGATCTACCTTTAATATGTTATCAATTCAAAATATCTATCAGAAACCTTATTTTCAATTACAAAGCTGTTACATCTGATCTAAATATTGTTGACTCCGTTTCATCTTCCTGCATAAATCTAAATATATTTGTAAGCCTTTCGGGCATATAATAACAGGTGATCTAACATGTATTTCCCATAGGTAATTACGGTCTCTCTTTCATAAAGGACCTAAGTATTGATTGCCTTTCAGGATACATTCTACAAAATGCCGAGATATTGTAGATGAAACATTACATACTTATTGTAAAACATGATAGAGGAAAGAAAATGCTAAAGTACATGTCCTCAATAACTAGAGAAACGAAACTCTTAAACTTATTGATATTTGCAATGATAATTTTACGCGAAATCCACATTCATTTAAGCATCAATGTGAACAGTCAATACAGACAATAAAAAAAGTAATTGGCTGATTTACAAAATACTTGTTCCTTTGTGCCTACTGACAAATCAATTAACAATATAATGATCGTTTGAAAAAGTTATCATATTGATGTACTTAAAAAAGAACCCTATCAGTACGTTGAAAGACCGGCGTTGAAGAAAATCACCTTGCATGACCACCTCATTACTCGTTGCAATTTTAAAATTAGTACTGATATAAATGATCTATCATGTATTAGCTCTCCAAATTGCAAAACCCATATAAATCACCCGTTATATTTCATTATACTCACTGCTAAACTACATTGCTTTTTAATTACATTATTTCTGCTTTTACTGCTATCAAAGATCATATTTATGTACTACACTTTTGTTTGGTTTTTTTTTTCATAATATGAATATAAATTTACATTTGATCAATTAGAAACTCCAGCCAAATCATGAATAAACCGTATTTACGGATTTTAAAGCTAGTCAAATTTCTACATTTGATTTTTCTACCTTATAAGCTACATGACTTAATTAAAAATAAGTTGTTGTCTCTGATACGCTGGTTTTTCAATAGAGCATCTAAATGGCACATATCTACATAAGATAACTGGATTTTTCTTAAACAAACACTATGAGTCTTATAAAATTGGACTTGTAACGTGTTATGCAATGCCACCGCCTTAATGATGGACAATATTTATATACATTTTAATGGCAAATTTATTAACAGGTGATTGGAATTCCCATGGGCACTTGGACCCATTGTGCTTACCTTTTTGCAAATTTATTTTTGTATTGTCATGAGATTGATTTTATGCAGTATATTAGAAATCATCCAGAGGTTTCGATCTTAATGATATGTTTAATGACACCTCTAGATATATAGATGACATTTTGGTAATAGATAACCCTGATTTTGAAAATTATATATCTAGTATTTATCCTTCTCAACTTCAATTGAATAAAGCCAATATTTTTATAAAGACACAACTTTTTTTGGATTTAAAAAATTAAAATTATTGATAACAATATTCAAAATTTCTTGTGGCACGTTTCCTATATTTGGATGGCGGTTGTACATAAACTCCCATCTTATGGTATTTATACAGCTCATTTGGTTAGGTTCGCTAGAGAATGCACTAACTATTTAGACTTTCATGCTTAAAATTTACAAATCTTTTCGAAGATACAGGGCCCGTAACCAGTGAACTACACCAATTGAGTAGCGTTTGTTCCTCTATTGACCGCCCTAAGTCGGTATCGCATCTGTCGTACAATAAGTACTTTTGTAATGTTATTGCATGTATTTCATTACCTGTTCCGCAATTTTGTACATCTTTTGGTGACTTCTGCCCTACAGATAAGTCAGATGATTTTCCCTTTCCCATTTAATTAGAAATATTAAAACATTATCAATGGTATATAAGAACTTATATACCTGTCTTAATTTAGTGCGCCATATGCACATTTTGACAGTATTCATCTAGCCCACAAATTCAGAAATCCTAAGAATATATTTAAAGACCAAACAAACATCTAAAATTTACCTTACAGTAAGAACTCATCTAAGTACAGAGCTATGCATGAGGAAATACTCCTTAGTAAACTAGTGTAAAACAAATCCTGTAACAAAACTAAACTAAATGTTACGATTTTATAACATACCCATCTCTGTTGTTTTTCCTAAAAATATGACATGTTCAATATTATACGAATTTCCGAGGTCAACCATCCACCATGGCGAATTGTCGTTACATGCTGTATGTGTCTGTGAGATGCACGTTCCGTTGACATTTAAGGCCAATCCATCCACTGCTTTTTCAGGTCCTAAGTTGTCTTTTGTTGAAGACTGGTTGGTCGTTTTTGCCTGAGCAAGGTTGGTGCCTGTATTGACGAGAGCTTTTTCATCTAAACATAAACATAGATAAATAAACAATTTATGTATATATACTATATATAAAGTCGCCAAATCTCATAATAATGCACACTGCTATATAAAATCAAAATAACAATAAAAAGGTTTTTGTCACGCTTAAAAGATTTTATAAATGTAGGAAATTCATACAATATACATGATAAAATGATCTTTATTAAATTGAAAGTTTTGGTGCCACCCAAAAGCATTATCAGGAAGGTACAAACGTACAATTTCCATATTTATCATTATCAAATTTCTTATTTACATTATATAAGAGTTACTCATTCATAAATATAGTTACCTCTAATCATATACACCCATTCCGTTCCAGAACTAGATCCTTTGCTTAAAATGACAGAAGAATGTTTACATTGTCTAGAAATGGGATTGTAAAGGTAACTTTTGCAATCCACACGCTGAGTGCAAAGTGCTGCACATGTTGCTTGAGTTGTATTATTTCTTAGAGAAGACAAATTTCTATCGTAGTTTCCAATCATTCTGATATATGCTATTTCACGAACTGATCCTTGTATAAAAGAAGCATACAACGCAAGTAAAATAGCACAATTAAGAATACTATGAACGTTACAGCACATCCTTGCCAATAGTCTTTACCATTAAAATACAGGTACAGTGCGTGCAGTCTTTTTTATTTTTAAATAAAAATGTCACTCCTATATAAAATACTTCCCGACTATTAATTCAATCTCAGACCAGTGTATATATCATGGCTGTTTCTCGTTGTTTGATTACCTCTCAATATCTTGACACCTTATCACTTTCAACAAAAACTGTAAATTACTTTGTTCCGTAACATAGTAACAATTGATCGGACATTAGATATGCATAACTAAGCACAGTTAGTTAACATATATTCCCTCATATGCTTTTCAATCATAGCTCTATTCTTAGATAGACTTTTTGTGTCTTACTATCATGCCAATTGGGTAAATAGTTTGCTCCTAATTCATATAACTTAATTTCCCACTGTTCCAGTCTTGCATCTTTACGGAAAAAAACTAAAGAAAAAAACCCATTGTGCAATAAAGAAATGTTTCTCCAAATGAACATAATGTAAGGGGGCTTTTGCCGTGATTTCCATTATGACGTTAATGCTAGCATGGCTATGTGACCGTAAAATGGCGATATTTTTGAAATGCAATTTATCATAAGTCATAAGAAATGAAATGTAAGATTAAACTGGAAAGGGTCTTTTGATAAAGGCATATACAATATACCATGTGCTGAAGACACTTAAACCTTTATGGAATCCGAAAATGAGTGTTCTCTCTTAGCAAACCATGTAGGCTATTAGACATCAGAGTGAGAGGTTTGAACGGGTGTTTTTTGGGGGGTTTTTTGTTTTTGTTTTTTTGTTTTGTTTTGTTTTGGTTTCTTTGCTTTTTTGTTTTTTTTTAAATAATTAAATTAAATTGAATAATTCGATTGAGATGAACAACAAGGTTTGAAATTTAAAAAAGATCTTGGCTTATTTGTTGATAAAATTCGAAGAAAATAGGTTTCAACATTTCATATTACCAACAGTGTGTGTTTATTGAAAGTGCTGTAATCTGATTGGTTGATCTATTTTAAAAGTGCAATATTATTTCTGTATAAAACGTCATTTTGATCTAAAGTAAACAAACAAAATTAGACTAATCCTTTCAAGTTAATAAATGAAATAAATAAAACTATAATTAAATACTGCTTTTGCTTTATTTTCCTTTTTATTCAAACATAATATATTCATATACTGACAAAGAATTAAAATAAAGTCAATAAATCTCCGTCTGTTGCGACCATCGATAATGGCTAGAGTCATCGATCTCGAGGAAGCTGTCATTTTCTCTAAAATAATCATCGATGTTGAATTTGATCCAATGATGGACATCGACATTAATCTCAGTCCAAAGCCAAGTCAATCCCAATCGGATAATCATACGTAGATGTAGACTGACTCAGATTTTTCAACGGATCCTGAGATCGAGTCCTTGATGTTACACGTTTCGGAGTCGGATGTTGGAAATATCTTGTCCATTCTAGACAAGAAAACCTGTTTACATATTCAAAACTTTGTTTGTCGTGAAGGTACACATCCATCACACTTTACTAGATCTGAATTTTAATCTAATATACATAAAAATTTAATAAAGTATGTTATTATGTCCATATCCTGACAGTGACAGAGGCAGACTCAGGAGCTCACCTCCGCAGTGACAGAGGCAGATCAAAAAGCTCACCTGGGAGATATTTCCAGGGTTTTCAGTGTTTTAATCAACATTTTAAAGAAATTATATAATACAAATTTCAGATAAATTTAACAAATTTCACATTATTGTACTTGAGGGATTCTATTTCCTGACATGCCCCCCCCCCCCCCCCCCCCCCCCCCTTGAATCTGCCATTGGATCACCGTGACTTTATACACTGCAAATCCACAATATCCAAGGTTTGACTAATCTTTAATAAAATCGTTGGTATGAAATAAGAGGTTAAAATACAATAAAATATGCCTAGATCAGGATTCAAACCTACATCAGTACATGTACATGTATGTCAGGATATGGCCCCTTAAATTCCTCATGTTACTTCAATTTCTTGGCAAGACGCATTTTATAATTTAGTCCATAATGATTAATTTGTTGGGTGCTTTTGTAGAAATGCAGAGAAAAAAAAACAACATTGTTTAATCAGGATTCGAACTTGGGATCCCACAAATACTACATGCAAAACAAATGTATGAAACAACAGCAGTTAACCCAAACCGTTATATATAATTTAAAGAAAAAAATGTGAAAACAGAAAAGTCATCTATTCTAAAAGCACATGTCATTTTGTCCTAGATAATGCTGAGATACCATGTTCACCAAGTTCAGAAGATCCCAGGCCATGTCATGTATCCGATGCCTGACTGTGATGAAATTCCTCTTGTAGGTGAAACCAAAATGACAGATTCAAAATTTTGACAGAGGAGACTCTGAGACTCTCAGAGGAGATTTAGAAAAGCATAGGGAGCGCGAGTCCAAGATGAATACGAAATGGGGACTGCATTTATTTTCAGGTAGATCTATTAAGCGATATTCTATTAATATTCGTGTAACTGAATATTTTCTGCCCCCTCCCCCCCCCCCCGGCTTACCTCCCACTTTTCACCCCCCTCCCTACCTTCTCCCTCTCCACCCCTTAAATTGACCTTAAAGTAACAAAAGATTAAAGTTCTTAAATAAAATTTAGTCATAATTATTGCATTTTACAATGTATGATTTACATTTGCAGAATTATGTATATGTTTCTGTTAATAAATTTATTGAAAGTAACTAAGCCGGTGTGGCCCAGTGGATGAGGTGTTTGGCTTGTGACAGGTAGGTCCGGGTTTGACACCCTCCGGGGCACACTGATGTTCTATCTCGCGGATGAGACAGTAAAAAGCAAGGTTCCGTGTCATGGTAGGTGTGTCACGTAAAAGATCCATCACTGCTTCGGGTGGGTCCGTTGCACAGGTCTAAATTTCTATGTCTCGCATCAGGCAGATGCAGTCACCATAACCACATGTACATGAAATATTCGTTGAGTGACGCAAAACAATAATAATCAATCAATTTGAAAGTAACTAATGATACATGTATGCATGATGTGGGCAAATAAATTCTACACATGCAATAGCCTCAATGGTTCATTTTATGACACACAGCAGTGAAGTTGAACTGTTGTGAAACATGTATCATCTTTCTTCAGGCTCTGTGTTCATTGTATCAATAATGTTTTAAAAAATAAAATGGAATCCCTCACATACTTTGTCTTTAAGCATGAATATAATTCTATACTTTCTTGGTCAAATTTTATCATAGCATAAAATCTCAGTAAAGTTCCATTTAAATGAAGTTACATGAATAACATTAGCAAAGACTCATCATATATTATGATGAATTTTTATGGGTTTTTTTATTTTGAATTTTAGAATAGTGCATTGAGGCAGGGTACCCTGATGTAAAATTCCATACTGTGCAGCCTCAAGAGTTGTTACCCCTTTTACGAGCATTTTATGCATCAGCAGCGCCCAAACCCACAGAGGGACGCAAAGCTAGTCTTACCCCAGAACAGACAAAAGAATATCACAAAAAGTTTGAAAAATTTACGTGCTGCTTTGAATCGCCATATTCGAAATATTGATACTGTTAGAGACAAAGACTTTTCTAGTGCAAATTCAATCCTTGCGGCTAAATTGGAATATATGTTGAAATCTGGTGTTTCTAGACTTACACAACACAAAAAAATTATTTCTAGAAATGACATGGTTAAAAATCAGTTCTTACCTAGAAAATAGTGAAGATCCTCAGATTTTGCAGTACAAGGTCTGGTATTCGTTGGCAATCCATTTCGTATCCAGAGGTCTAGAGTTTCATCAACAGCTGAATTTGAATTCATTTCAATTTTTCTTTGATGACTCTGGTCGGGAGTACGTTACTCTGGCACATGCAACTCAACAGAAAACTATTCAGGGTTGGCTTTCTGATCATGAAGCTGTTGCAGATAAGCGTATGCATTCAACTGGAATACTTGGTTGCCCTGTCTTTGCCTTACGAAAGTTTTTGAGCCATTGTGATCCCTGTGCTCCTGCTTTATTTTGTCGACTGAAGGCCAGAGCTGTTGGCAATATCTGGTATACATGTAAGCCACTTTCTAAAAAAAATGTTTTCTAAGTTCATGACTGAAATTTGTGAAGGGGCGCATTTGAATTATAAGTACACTGCTCACAGTGTCAGGGCAACCGCTATCCAGATGTTGAGTAATGCTGGAGTGGAAACTAGACATATTATGCTCATGTCAGGTCATAGAAATGAGGCGTCTGTACGATTCTACAGTCGAGATTGTTCCCAGAGTCAGAAACAAAACATGAGTGATATGATGGCATATGTCTCTCATAATGCAGGTGTGGATCAGGTAGAATCAGTGTTACCCTCAATTTCAAATGAGTCACTAGTACCTCGTCGCAACTGCATACCAAGTTCGATAATGTCACTGTCAAGTGCCCCCTCACCAATGCCTGTTGATTCCAGTTATTCTCAGTCGGCTGTACATAAAAATCAGGCATCTTGTATGGGATTTTCGAACTCCATGACATGCCTGTCTTCATCACAGGGTATTTTGACAAATTCATCATTTAGTAACTGTCAATTTTCTTTTGTTATCGGTAAAACTAGTGAATAGCTTCTCGACGATAACCATGTTTGTTGATGGCCAGATTGGCGTATGAATATCAAAAGAACTAAAAGTTGTAAAATCATTGATACAATGTGAATTTTATGTTTCAATATCATATGTTTTTAAACTGTTACAAGACAATTGATATAATAAAAAATTCAAGAGCTTAATCAATTTTGTAATCATTATTTCGAACGGAACTATTTTTTAATCGCCTTCATATAGAGTCGCCTCTGGTTGGTTGAGAGGATAGGGGCGCCGAATTCGAAATAGTATAAATCCAGTTGGTAATTATAAGAAAGAAAAAAGAGGAGTTACTGGCTCAGTTATGTGGCAGATGTCACCATAGAGCTATACAATACATGAATATAAATAATATACTAGAACATACATCACATTACAAAAATATTTGATTGTAGTGCAATTACGATACCGACTTAGGACGGTCATTTAATTTGACAAAAGCCAAACAAATGGTGTGGTTAACCGGTTTACGGGCCGACCTTCCCACTCACCGTAACAGCAAAACAATCAAAGGACGTACATTTAAAATTTATAAATAATCCTCCATGTAAAGAACAAGGGTCAACAGGTATCGCATATTGAGAGGTCATAAAAATATAAACACGTAAGGTATTGTTAAATACATAAAAATATATGCGACATCAACATGATAAACTGTGCTTTGCCAGTCTGAAAGCGAGCTAAGACCCTAGATCTGTAGGAGTCCCGACTAACAGTCAGAGGGGACGAGGTTCAGGACCATGTCTCCTCTGAAAGAGGTTTGGACAAGGCCCGTCATATAGTCCCCACCGCCCTGTTAGTCAGCGTGCAACGTTCAAGTAAAAGGCTGTAGAGGGGCCAAATACAAGACCTATAGTCTTTTTGATGATCTCAATATCATATTGTCTATTTAGAAGACGTTTGATTATTTTATTACATGATAAAATAATGTTATCGGAGCCTTTTACTTTCCTTAGTTTATATACGAGATCACCGTAAAAATAAGGATGGGAAATTCCATTGGACACATAGTGTTGAAAAGAAATATTTCCAAATTTAGATAGAAGTTCTGAATAAGATCTGAAGAATTTGCCGAATGTTTTTCTTAGCTTGTGATATCTGTAACCCAGAGTTAAAAGTTTAGTAGTAATTTGTAAATTTCGTTTATGAAAGTCCAAAACATCGGTGCAGCCTCTGACAAATCGAACTAATTGAGATATATAGATACCATATGATGGGAGTCGAGGAACATCGCCATCCAAGTAAGGGAAATTTACAATAGGAAATCCAAAATCCTCACGTTTATCATAAGTATTAGTATATATTAGGTTGTTGATAATTTTGATGTTTAAATCTAAGAAAAGTGTAGATTTATCTCAAGTATTTGCTTTATTCAATGTGAGCTAAGAAAACCAAATAATATCTGATAAATGTTCTAGTCTAAATTAATATCAAAAACATTGATCAACCATATTTTAAAATCGTTCCATATGACATTGACATTTAAATAATAAATGGTGAATAGTTTCTGGGTTTGAATGACAAAAAGAACATGAATTTGAAGTATTAATACCTATCCTATGAAACAGTACATTTGTTCCTAAAATCCTATGCAAAAAATATGACATTGAAACCATTTCATCATACAATAATTTCAGTATTTGTAAACACCTAAATTTATTTTTTGCCAACATAGCTCATCGTTAAGTAAATCTAATTCTATTTCCCATCTAATCTCACTCTTTGGTCGATTATAATACTTCATAATGAATATATCATAAACATCTTTTGAGCGCATTTAGTTTTACCTAAGAATTTTGATGTTAATATATGGCTTATTCTGAGAAAAATTATTCATATTTCTGTTTAACTTCCTTTTTAAAATACACATACAGATGCCGTAAAATAAAGAAAAAGGGACGTGAAAAGTTAACCAAAAGTTAACAAAAAAGATTCATAAACAATATTTTACCACTACTATCAAGTAAATCATAAACATAATATATAACTCTATCAATCCAATCAGAATAATATAATGTTTGATTATTTATTTCAATCAGCTCGCTATATAATAAAGATTCATAAAAAGTTTCATCCTTGTCTAGTAGATTTCTTAAATTATAATAGGATAAGAAAACATCTTTCCAAAAGTTATTTTTACCTGGTCCCACCTCGGAATTTTTCAGTATTTCGGGGTTCACAGCAGTTCCTTTTTGAAACTTACACGACTTTGTATCTGTCTTTGGACTTTGAGAATGATTAACGGTTTGGTACTTCTTAGATATTGTTTTTATCAATTTTAGATAAATGTTATAATATTCGTTACCAAATATCAGGAGGGAATTATAATTAACTGAAAGAATATCTGTAGGAAGAATCAACCAAGAATTGTTTTCATCACTTTAAATAATTGCTCAAATCAATGTGACTTTCACTTTTGTACTAAAAGACTTGACACATATCATTCTTAATCCCCCATTTTTATAGTCCTGAATTAGACATTTCCTGGCAATTCTATCTGTTTTTAGTTCCAAATATATTTAAAAAATACATTTTCTAATTCTTTCATCTTTTCCTAAGCACGACTTGGAAGTGAATTAAACAAATGATTTAATTTAGGTAAAAGTATTGACTTCACAACTGTAATTCTACCATTAGTGCTTAAAAGTCGCCGAGACCAAGATGTGATCAATTTCTTAAATTCTTATACTTTAGGTTCAAAACTAAGGTCCTCCTTTTCATATATGTTAATTGAAAAAATTTTAACTAGGAATGGATTTTGAGACCAGGTTAAAGTATACTCCTCACATAGTTTACAACAGAATTTCTAAGAGAGCCAATTTTAACACAAAGGGTTTAAACGGGACTCAAGATGGCGCGCCCGTATAAGTAGCGTCTAGCGTCGCTCCGAGAAGCTTGCGACGCCGACGACCCAGATTCAATTCTCGGGTTGCGCCACTTTAAGAGGCTGGTCACCTCCTGCTTCCATGTCGCGATATAACTGAAAAATTGTTGAAAGCGACTTAAAACACCAATCAAGCAACTAACCAATCGCTCCGAGAATTTTCGCAACTAATACGTACTATCGGCAAATAAAACCCTGAAAATTGTACTGGACTTATATAATGTGTTTGTGATGATATATGTGGAGTTTCCGACGGTAATAGTTCTCGTCTTTGGAGTTTTAAGCGATTTACCTTTTCGACAGCGTTAGTGATTAGTTTTCACTCGAGTAAACACGTCCAATGGGTCAACAGAACTGACCAAGTATTTCAGTATTGGAAATAAACATAATGAAGTCGGGACATTGAATAGGCCATTTAAATTTCCTCCCACAGTGACAATTCTGTGAATATTAGTTCTAATTCCAGGCGAAAATACCTGCATTAGTGAAAATAACGATAGTAGTGCCTCTTTGCGCAGATCAGAGTCGACGCTAGCGAAAATTGAAATTGCCGTCGATAGTGTTGAGAAAACGAAAGATCTAAAAGATATTGTGTCTAGCATGATAAAAGATGTTATGATGCAGCAGAGAGAGGAGTTCGAGTTACGCCTTGAAAAATCAAAAGGAACATTATCAGGAAACTCAAGGGTGAGACTGATGACATGAGGGTTGGTAATGAAAATATACGAGAACTCATCGCAGAAAAACGGTTCGCACTCATGGAGGTGGAGAAAACAGCTAAGTGCTCCTATAATACATTTTTACTATATTTGAAGCCAGAATGAAAGAGTTTATGTATTACAGGTAGATTATCCACATCATGAATGCATTTGTATTTATGTGTCATCTTATGTGTTTGTATGTGTGTGTGTTGTGTTATCACCATTCCGTTGTTTTTAGTTGAGTTTTATTTGATTTTTCTTAATCTTTTGCAATAGGCTCAGTCAAAATATCTTCATTAAACTGTAGAAGTATTAGAGATACATTAAAGAGGACAGATATCTTTAAATATTTACGGGATAAAAAACTCCTCAATTATTTGCTTTCAGGATAATTTACTTGATTTTGATAAATCGAAAATTCACATGCAATGGGGTTTTCTTAAGGCAAATATGATTCTCGTGGTGTCTTTACTCTATTCAATAACAACTTTAATTTTACTATGAATAGAACAAAAAAGATAGCAAATGTAATCTTCTATTTACAGAAATCCAAGTTCATAATATGATAACTATCACATTAATAAATATTTAAGGTCCAAATAACGACGACGATAGCTTTTTTGCAAAACCTTGGTGAAATTATTGAAGATTTCAGTAATGAATTTGTGATAATATGTGGAGACTAGAACCTTACTCAAGACTATCATAAAGACGTTTACAATTACGTTTCCCACAACCACCCAAAAGGTAGAGCTGCTGTTAAAAAACTTAAAAATGAATGTTATTTAGTAGACCCTTGGAGAATCAACTTCCCACAAAATAAGAAATATACATGGCATCGCACAGGCCCAATAAAACAAGCTAGACTCGATTTACTTCTAGTATCATATGAACTTATGTCACTTATTAATTCAGTTAAAATATTACACGGATACAGAACAGATCATTCTTGCATTGAACGTGATCTAAAAATTTCAGACTTTATAAAATGATCTGTTTTGGGAGATTCAATATTTCATTACTTAAAAATATGGAATATGTTCATTTGGTTAGAAACTGTATACTAGATACTAAACAAGAGTATGTGTCATTGCCAATTGTTAAGAAGATGGTGTCTGAAATCCCTAGCAATATCATCCCATTTACAATTGATGATAGCCTTTCTTAGAGTTGCTTCTCATGAACATACGTAGTAAAGTATTGCCTTTTTGTGTTATGAAAAGAGATAAATGTGAAGAAAAGAAAAGGAAAACTGGAAACTAAGAAAACAAGAACTAGAACGCTTGATTATAAGAACCCGCTCCCGGTGGATAGAGGATGGTGAAAAACCAACTAAATACTTTTGCAGTCTTGAAAAACGAAATTACATAAATAAAACAATCACTAAAATCAAAATGACGATGACAAGAAAATTACAGAACAAACAAATATTGAGAAAGTTTAGATGTTTCTTTGACTGAAGATTTTGAGCTCTTTAAAAGATTGTAAAAATAATAAAAGCTCTGGAACTTCGGGTTTTCCACCGAATTTTTCTGGTCTGATTTAGGTGATTTTCTTTACATGCCATATTTTTGTTCTTTTGAAAAAGGTAATTATCCACATTACAAAAAAACCCCCAAAAAACAACTGTATTCTTTCTATTCTACCAAAGGGCGACAAACCGCGTCAATATTACCCTGCTAAATATATCCTATAAAATTTTGTCAGGTGCTATCGCCAAAAAGATAAAAACTTTACTTCCTAATACCATTCATGAAAATCAGAAAGCCTTTTTAAGAGGGAGATATATCGGTGAAAATACGTGTTTAATCTTTGATGTGATTAATGTATGTAACCAAAATATATTCTTGGAATACTGTTAATGATAATGTGTTTGTTTGTTTGTTTGATTATTGTTTTACGTCACTCCACGATTATTTCACGTATATGGTGACGGCATCTGCCTGATGCATTGCATACAAATTTAGACCTTTGCAACGGACCCACCCGAAGCAGTGAGGGATCTTTTACGTGCCACGCCTACCGTGACACGGGACCTCGGTTTTTACTGTCTCATCCGAAAGACAGAACACCGGTGTGCCCCGGGCGGGAGTCGAACCCGCGACCTCTCGATCACGAGCCGAGCACCTTATCCACTAGGCCACACCGGCTTTAATGATAATGTGAAGATAATGGATAAATCCAAACCATAAGTCTGAAAATCATGAAACCAGAGAAACTTTGAGAAGGCATTTGATTCCATAATATAAAAATATATTTATAATGTATTGCATTTCTTTAATTATGGCGATAATATAATTAAGTGAATAAACATCTGTAATGACTTTAAACTTTGTGTTTTTTTCTCAGACTTTTTTCGAAAAGGATGCGGTTGCAGACAAGGTGTCCCTGTCTCTTCTTACATCTTTGTATTATGTGTAGGAATTCATTTACGAAATGATAAATCAATTAAAGGAATAACCATCTGCAATAAAGTATACAAAGTATTGCAATACGCAGATGCTACTGCATTTTTACTTGATGGATCAGAAGTCTCTTCGGAATGAGAGGTGGTCAGTTTGCCAAATAATTAGGTTAGGAGAAATGAAATTTAGTTTGTTCGACCGGTGCCGTATAGTAGCCTTTCCACTGTTAGAATGGTTTTATAGTAACTTCTTACGGAAGACTGGCTATTTACCAAGCAAGCAAACCTTCCCCTGGTATAAAAACCTATATAGACAGGCTACCCACCTCTTTGTAGTAGCTCTTTCCCACATAGGTCTTTTTTCGTTGTCGTAAATTGAGTTTCACAAAGATTCTTAAATCTTCTTCATATGACAAGATTTGCAAGTAATATTTGTACATGAGTGATATTTACTTGGGTAGGTAATTGTGGTCACATGTACGGTTTCCTTTATATGTAAATGAGAGTAAATGCACACCTTTACTTTTCTATATATGTTGTAGCACATTGCTTGTTTATGTTTGTAAATTTAGTGATATGAACTATTAGTGAAGTTAAAACCGATGGGGGGAGGGGGGGGGGGTCCACTCAATCAATTTTTAACTAAATGTCTCGATCAACAAAATTGAAAAGAAGTAGTTATAGTTCTTCATCAAAATTGTAGATCCAACTAGGAGTGAATCCAGGGTAGGAAAGATAGGTCACAGAGGGTTACGGGTGGAATCATAGTGTGAAGACATAGTTCCCAAAGGGTACCCTTGTTTGACAAAATACTTTGTCAGACCTCCCACATAGATTAACAAACATCTAATGCATTATTAGAGTGATCTTAAAGGGTGTTTTAAGAATTGTAGTTGTTTCTATTCTATTTTGCCATTTTTTCAAATATTATAATTTAGAAAAAGAAATCAGACTTCACGCGTTTATTCATTGTCTTCCTTTTTCAGCACTGAATTACTTAAGAGCCTTAATTCGGTATCTTTTACTAGAGAACATGTATTTCAAGTGTTACTTAAAAACGTTTCCTTGATACTCTCGTCAAATTTTCCCCATGTCTCTAATATGCTAGTTGACGTCTAGCAATTAGTAGAGTAGTGGTTCAAATCCCGCTCATGTATGACTTTTAAATTTTATTTCTGACCTGTACAAGTTTTCAGAGACTTTTCAATTTATTAGTGGCCCAGTCAGTCAAGGCATGTAGGTGTCATATTCTTCTAAACCTATGTCTCGTGTCTATGTAGGCGTGGCATGTAAAAGATCATTCACTGCTTGAGCGAGGGGGGGGGGGGGGGGCGGGGGTGGTGGTTCAGTTGCAAAGATGTAAATTCTAGGTTTTTAACATTGCCGTCACGATATACGGATAATATTTGTGGCGTGACGTAAAACAATAATCAAAATAAATACTCATATTTTTTCAAGTATTTCAGTACTCAATATGTGAAAGTAAGCTATATACGAATTGGTGAAAACTTCGGACTTTCTGCTCATTGTAACATGTGTTTTGGTCATTGTCTTACTTTATTCAGTACTGATATACAGTAACTAGTTATTGCAAATTGTGCTCAGGTGAGCTCTCTGTGCTTACTTGGCCTTTTAAAAACCAATTCATTCCTATAATTTGTTTTATTTTGCTTCATAGATGTAATAGACTAGGCATGGAATAGGAATAGCACGGGACCATGACCTGAAGGAAAATTCAATTCTGAAACATTCGAGATAATAAACCGTACATACTAATTACAAACAAAGTCATTGGTAAGAAACAGTATAGTCGTACAAACGAAATATTATGTCGTACATGTACATACTATTTCTTATATCTTACGTATGAGATACTTCATCGAACATACGAATTATTAAGTAGTAAAATTTTCTGCGAGGTAGTAGGTCATACTAAGTCTATCGTCGGAGATACAAAGTCGTAAGTACCAGAAACTAAGTCGCAAGTATGAGATTCTGAATCCTGTCTACGAGATATTGAGTCTTTCCTACGAGATAATAGATAATTCAGGACACGATAATTTTTGTAATGTATTAACAAAAAGACAGTTTGGTGGACAGAAAAGCGGAATGATGGATAAATATATTTCTATTAAAAAAAAAAAAAACAAAACAAAGGTCAAAGACGGTATGCACCTTTTTCTTTTTCTTCAAATTACTAATATATTTCAGTTGTAATTACACAGGATTTTAAACTTTACAATTTATAAAAAAAGTTCGGATTAGTTCAAATGATTTCATGAGTGGAAACCAACTATATGGCTACTTTTCCCCTGAAAACATAAAGCCGAACATTTTACAACCCGACAAGGTTTTAAATTTAGAGTACTGTACTGTGTAAATAATAAGAAAGAAAAAAGAGGAGTTACCGGCTCAGTTATGTGGCAGAAGTCACCATGGAGCTATACAATACATGAATATAAATAATATAATAGAACATTTAACACATTACAAAAATATTTGATTGTAGTGCAATTACGATACCGACTTAGGACGGTCATTTAATTTGACAACAATTACGAAAGGCAGTGTTGTCCGATTCACAAAAATCTGAAATTTACTACGAAGAGTTTCACAATTAAAACACTCATATGTGCTTTTACAAAAGCTATACGCCTATTTCGGAAACACTGTACTGGCAATGCATGTACAATGGCAAAATCATAAACAGCCAAAAACTGTTCAGGAAGATATCATCGCCCGAATTCGAGGATATTTGGGGTGAATTCTTAGAGGAAGCACTTTTGCCAATAGAAGGAAGCGGTAACAGAAATGTGGATGAAGCAAAAGAAAATTAGGCGGCAATCTACAAAAACAAAATCTTCTTCCAAACAGAACATTGAAGTTGGTGTAAAAGTGCTTCACTACAACGCAAAGAAAACAGGAAGAGACGGTTCAAAGCTGGAACTCCATGGCTCGGCCCGGTCCATATACAGTCGATACCTTAGAAAACAAAAGTTCGGTCACATCGAAAAATCAAAATCACTAAATACTGAAGAGAAAATTAAAAAACTTAAGATACAGGACAAGAAAATAGAGTGCAAAAATCCAAACAGAAGCAGAAGGTGAAAGCATGGAATGCGAAAACAATGAAGAAGAGGTAGAGAGAAGAGGAGATTAGGAAATTGAGGCAAACTAAATTGAAACAGCAAAGACCATACCATGAATAAAAACATCAACAAAAACATTCCTGCCCTCAAATAGGACAAGACCAAAGATGTTGGGCAATGAGATGAATAATATAAATATCATAAAGAAAGAAAAAGTACCACTTTATTATCCACCTGTTGACAGAACTTGGCAGGGGAAAAAACTATGCGTCTTAGGAGAAAAAGGAAAAGTTTGAACATGAGTCTTATAGAAGAAAATATTCAACGCATATTAAGCCTGAAATGAAAGGAGATCCCCCGTTTTAGTTCCGTAGCATTAGTTACTCCGTAACAGGAAGTCAGTTTTAAAAAAAAGGTTAGAAAGGGCACTATCAAAGGGATGACAGCAACCGAAAAAAAAAAATATCGAAAACTTTTTGTGAAATGTATTTAAACAAGTGTAATGTATGTATGTCAGATGTAGGAGTTTTTGCCACCGCTGGTCTATGACGTCTTGTTATACCAAATATTACTGGACTCGGAAGTATTACACGTGTTATAAAAAAAAGAAGATTTTTGATCGGGTTATGCAGAAATTTCCAACTACATGCTTCATTAATCGCATGACATAAAACCCATGTTTATTCACAATGTTCTGAACGAAATCAATATCATAGCAATATTATTACATGATGCAGATGTAATACAAGTGCTTCTGTTAGGTAAGCAGATATTCCGTCATCAGTGAATACCGCAAAGTGCTGATTTTGATTTTCTTTTCATATTTAGTTTGTAATTAAATGTCAAAAAATGGCACTGTTTATGTCTTGTATTTTCTAATTGTTATATGATTGATCTTTTCATTTTGTTTACTCAGACTCTATATGAACAACTTTCAGGTCAAGGTAACAGTGCTATTTTATAGGGAAATGATTTCTTTTACATATTTTTGCACGAAGCTCAGCCGTTGAATAATGCTCGTATATGTTACTTGGAAAAAAATAATCCTTGAATTGTGTCTATTCTTTTCAAATTTAATTTAGTACGATTACTAGAATCAATTTCTTAATAGAATCCAAGATAATTTAACACAGTTCAAGATTTTTGAGAATTTAACCTTGTTCTAAGACATTTGTTTGAAGAGAGAAAGGAATGGAGAATGCCATTTATGATCGGAAAACCTAAATTCTAAAGACAATCAAAACATATCAGTTCTTGACTTTGGAATAAAACCAATTAATGAATAATACGTAGTAAGTAACGAACCTTTCTTTGAACCATTTACTTTTCCAAGAAAATCCCTGTATTCGTTCCGTTCTGAAACAATCAAAGCGAAAGTCTAACGACGGCTTTGAACGACGACAGCAAAAAAAAAAAAAAAATAAAAAAAAAAAACGCGATGAGATAAGAGACGAGCATTCCTCCGGTTTCAGCTACAAAGCTTGTAAATGTATGATAAACACCCAGTATGTAGAAAAACGGGATCTAAATCTAATAAAAAAAATTAACTCTTTTCGTATCGCTAAAATATTCAATACTGGAAAAATTTTTTTAATGTACTTCGTTCATTTTACTGAAAGACGATTTACGAATGTCCAAAATTGTTTTCTTTTCTGTCAGCACTTTTCAGGATTTATATTTGTCGAAGCTATTTTGAAAAGGTACTGTTACCGTGCCGATACTATTGAGAACTACGTGGTAATTTGATCACTGGAACGAATAAGGTAACAAGAACCGGGTTGTCTTATGAAGTAAAGTCGGATCGTTTTATAGCGTGGAGATGTGATTTCTTTGTTTAATTATAAATTTACATCACGACACTTTTCATTCACTTTTATGGTGATGGTATCTTCCTAATACAATTTTGTCAGCTCTCTTTGGTTCTTCTTGTCTTGGCACTGGTTGGGTAGGGTCCACAAATGCTCTGTGGTCTGATAGATGAAGTGCTAACCAGAAACGGTTGTTTTCAGAGAAAAGCAAATCAAATGACATGCTAGCCCTCTCTACTGCATCCATGTGATTTGTTTGTTTGATTATTATTTTACATCACGACACTATTCATTCACGTTTGTGGTGATGGTATCCTCCTAATATAATGTACAGAATTTTTTTCCCGTTCGTTTTGTTTTTTATTATTATTTTTGGGTAGGGTGGGGTTGATTGGTTTGTTTGGTTTTTTTGTTTTGTTTTGTTTTGTTTGTTTGTTGGGGGGGGGGGGGAGGGGTTGTCGTTTTTTGATTACTCAATTGACCGTCCTAAATCGGTATCACAACTGTCGTACAAACAAAATTGTTGTAATGTCACTGCATTACTTGTTACCAAGTTTTATTGTACATCTTTATTGTGACTTCTACCCTACAGATACCCTACAGTTTTACTAACTGAGCAAAGCAAACTAATGGAGAAAGAACGACGCTTTAAACCTATAAAGCGCCATTGTACACATGATATATTCTCTTGCGGTGGCGTCATTAGATACCTACCACGGAAAATACGTCTTAAAATTAAATAGATTACAAATGCGTATTAGTACACATATCCTCACTATAAAGTCAAGTAATTTTTAAAAAGAAAATGAATTGTTATAAAGGCATACGTTAAATTCCGAGTTTTAAAAATACTCACGAGAGATAGAGAGGGTCTCGAGAGATGGATGTTTTGGAAGGTAATAGTCTAATTTAATCTAAGTTAATACAATATAGAATCATTAAAGTGTCAAACCTATAAACAATGTTATTTTCGTTTGGTTTGTATTTAGTTTACTTGCCTTGCTTAGTTTCACGTGACAGTTACCAATGAATTCATGTTGGAATATCGTGATTTAAACTCATATTCATAAGAAAAATTTCATTACTTTACTTTTCTCATGAAACATTTACTACTAATGACCGGGCATACAATGATATTATATATATATATATATATATATATATATATATATATATATATATATATATATATATATATATATATATATATATATATAATATCATTGTATGCCATATATATATATATATATATGTGTGTGTGTGTGTGTGTGTGTGTGTTTATTTTTCTCATTATGTAACATTTACTACTAATGACCGGGCATACAATGATATATATGTGTGTGTGTGTGTGTGTGTGTGGATCCCTTTGAATATTTTAATCCATTCCAGATTTTTGTAAGTAGGATCAAATAGAAATAGCACATGGGACGCGTAAAATATGACAACATAACGTAATATTGGCAAATGCAGCAGGACGTATTGGGAATTTGAAAGTAGTTCTGACTAAACATTCAAGTCACCATCTCTATAAGGTTCCATAGATATCGGATAATGCTATGCAATGCGAATTCAGGTACTCCTTTCTTGCATTTAAAATGTTTATCACATTCCGTTTGCTCTTTATTGTTAGACCTGAACGTTTAGTTTTATTTCAATAGGAAACATTAAGTCCCCCTCATAAATATATAGAAATAAAACTACTATATGAAGTGCGCTGTTAGTACCCATAGGAATCTCACCTATTTGCTGACAAATCTTGCCATCAAACTGCACGTAAAACTTATCCATAAAAATCTCTATGGCTTTACATAATTCACCGCAATTCCAGTATCTATATGAAGTATATTGTTTGTTTGAAAAGAATCTAGAGTACTATGGTCGATATAGGGAATTAGTTTAATTTCAAATTCCTCTGTCAAGAATGTTAACCGATATTTTTGTGACCTGACCATCCAAAATAACCATCTTAACTTTTTGACTATACTTGATTGGACATTATACATACATACATATATACATACAGACATTTGTTGACATGCATTTCCGACACCGGAATTTCAGTGAAATATTTCTTGCCTTGAATATGAAAATTTGACTTCGTGTTCTTGTCTTCTTCATGTGTTCATACGTGTATATTTATGTATTTACCTCCTCGACTTGAAAGGTTGTTGCAGGATTTTTGCGATGGGTGTTGTATGCAACCAGGGATGCTTCTCCTCTCGGGCACCTGGTCTCGCCTCGATTTCATTGGGATTCGCATTTGTCTGAATATGACACTATGCATGGCATTGTCCTTTTATTCCATGGACTATGAGATATGGTTTACCCTTCGGTATTTCTTCCTTTTTTAGTTTTGAATCAAATCATGTGCAATAGTTATATATGGTAGAAAAATCATATGTACAGAATTTAAGTAGCTTGGAAATTACGTGAAAAGAACCTTTCTATAAATTCTTTAAATAAAGTTTTTATAGACAAGAAGGATTGATGTTACTGCTATGAAAAGCGACATTAAGGTATTTAATAATACGATCGTTGATTGCCGTTAGAATAATGTTATATGTTTAGAAAGTACAGTGGTGAAGCAGTGACTAGAATTCGATATAAAACATTATTAATATGGATATTTGTGTAATTTAGGGAGTCAATACATGGTTGCATTATCATTTATCACTGTTAATCTTGAAATCAGAGATAGTCATGCGGTGGTTAAGCAAGGTGGTATCTTTCGACGTAGGGGTTTCAACATATGTTTTGGTAGAGTTTAATTCAGTTTTAATTTACATTAATATAATACAGTTTTTCAAACAAGTATTATATTATTGCCTGCTTTATCAACAAGTACAGAGACATATTCAGAATGTAAATCAGCCATTTTCTTTTTAATAGGCTGAGCTGACAGTATATAAGGCTGCTTGAATACATGAGAATTTTCAGTAACGTTGTTAATACAGATGTCGATGATTTTTAGAATCTCATATTTCCAATCATAAAGAGCATGAAAATTTACCTGTTCTGTTTTACACCAACAGTAGTTTATTTCGCAATAGTCTGAGGACGATGTGTTCACCGTGAGAGGACGTTTTGTGAACCTTGAGAGGATTTTGGTTGAACTTTGAGAGGACTTTGTTATATCTTGAGAGGACATTATGTAACTATTTAGAGGTCGTTGTTTAACTTTAGAGGACATTTTTATTTATCTTGAGAAGGCAGTCTGAATTTGGAATGGACATTGAAACCATGAGAAAATCGAGGGCGTTATACTTAAAACGACAGGGCGGAGTATTGGTGAAAGAGGTACATATATTTACCTTGAATAATAAGGTTTATAATTTTAGGGATCCGAGGCCAGTTCACAAGGAAAATTTATTTAATTAATGAAGACTGTAATTCTAAAATGGATATCACTTGGACACTGGGATTGTTTGAAGATAATTATATAACTGTTTAGGCAAACAGTGCTCGGGTTGATTATATATATATATATATATATATATATATATATATATATATATATATATATGTATATATATATATATATATATATATATATATATTATTATTATTATTATTATTATTAAATGAAATATACCTCATTTAACTTCGCTTTGGACTTCATGAAAGTAGACAGATTTATGAGAGTAAAGGAAAAAGACAAAGGTGTATGGCGATAATACGAAGCCGTTGGTTAGATAGTATGATGGAGATGAAAATAAAAAGATGAAAGCGTCGCTTGAAGTATGAATGTCGATCACGGCGATGGGATTCTATAAATTCATTTTTAATATGAGAAATTACATAAGTACTTTTAAAAAGGCGCATGTCAGCATGGTGTTCCACTGTATATATGACCTCTTCTCTGATATTCGCTTAACCTTCTATCCTTTTACTGCCTATAGTCAATATGATCTTCTTTCCTCTGAGTAATAATAAGGAAGTCTTGATTCCGAAATTAGAATAATTATTACGATATGTATATATGGATCTGATCAGTCTCTAACAATGTTAATAGATACTCTTCCGCACAGACACTATGTAACACACGAGTGTACTACGTTGTCGATAGCACAACAATAATAATACTAATTTAACAGATCTCCATCTCATATATGTTGTGGATTTATTATAACTTAAAGTGCTATAAGAATGTTCACAATTTTTCCATACAATGTGCGTATCTACATACACAAGTCGCTGACAAAATATTACACTGCTGCATGACTCCGATCACAAGATATATACAATAATCCATAAACAGCTGGATGGATTTTCAGTCGTTAATCTCCGTAATATGTGACGTCAGAAGTTGTGCAAATGCTACTTTTCCTTTGATTTTAATTATGACGGTAATGTTTGCATTGTGACGTCACAGGAAAATGACGTTAAAATTTGTACAACAAGTTGTACAGGAAGCCTTTCTTTTACTCGGGTGTGCCCGTAAAATCGGGCAAATGGATATATTTAGATAACTCTCAGATACATACTGAAGTAGAAGGAGCAGTGATTTTTATGAATTTTATAATAATTCAGTTAGGATTTTAAGAAAATGCAAAATACCCCAGCATTCTAATAACACTTTAAGTATAATATATTTCCAGAATGTAGGGAGATAAAATCGTACCTTGGCTAATCAGTCGATAAGCATCGCTTAGATCATCTATGTTGTGTTTACGCTCTGAGTTGTCTGCCATTTATGGCAGATTTGCCATATATATAGGCTCCAAGATTTGACCACGTGACACTTCTACGCCAATGAAGACACTGTACGGTAACAATTAACCAATGAGATTGCTTGTGCGACAGTACAACTTTATCTACCAACGTATAGTGCTGTGCACTTATGTAAAATGTTGGAAGTAACATCATTAAAATACCTTTAAGAACAATATTAATTTGCACCTATAATAAATCACCATTTCTACCGTTCAGACATACATTAAGTAACAAATAATAAATATAAAAAAAAGGCACTAGTAGTTGAGCTGTGTATTACACTTCCTTCATTCTAAGAATCTTAATTATCCCGAAATAATAACCATTTAAGTCAAATTACTAGTTTTACAGTTACCGTCGTGTTAAACATAGTTTTCTAACCGTTGACCTCGGCTTCCAAGCGAAGGGGAATATTGGCACAATCTATCATGCTTATAAGGTGGTCCCGATCCCGGCTTCTTTTGGATGATTTTCTCTTCTTCTGCAGTATTTTCTTTGCTCCATACTATTTCCTTACTGTCTGATAGAGATATATCCTGCTCTTTAATAGAGGATTGTTCATCTTTTCTGTGGGATAATGTGATGTTGCCATGTTAAACGAGGAAGTTGAAAGTGTCCAGCAATTCCGCTCTCTCCACAATAAAATCTGATAGAGATATATCCTGCTCTTTAATAGAGGATTGTTCATCTTTTCTGTGGGATAATGTGATGGTGCCATGTTAAACGAGGAAGTTGAAAGTGTCCAGCAATTCCGCTCTCTCCACAATAAAATCTTCATTTCTTCCTTTATTGAGCAACATGGCAGCAAACTCGACTTCTAGCAGCCGTTGGTCTTTGCTCATGTTCTTGTATCCCTTTGGAGGCCACTTAACTGTTGCTACACCACTGGTTAATGTCACTGTTTCTGGCGTTCCTTAGTTTCGCCTGGCTGATGGAACCAGTGGCTTACACCCCCGTGCTAGCAAATTTTCTGCCCTTGCCTTTGGGAGATATTTGGTAGATTTTCGGCCTTCAGGTAATACAAGAGTTGCTACCTGTAACATACTCTTCAATACTGAAGGTTTCATTATGCTGGCATGACTGTCTGTGGAGGGTATAATCTCGGATGGCTCAATGATTTGCCTTTTTGGTGAAAGAGACCTCATAGATGGGCGTCTTACAGTGGAGTATGGTGTCAGATGAACTTGGATATTCACCGTCAATCTCCGAGCGAGCAAAACGCTCCATTTCTCACTCCATCTGCTCCCTACTTTCCCACCAATGACGTGTGTATCATCAACTACCAATTTTGCCCCTGCTCTCCTTCCTAATGTGCTCAGTATGGACCCAGAGTGTTTAGTATATACATCTGTTGGAGATCTTCTTTTCTTTTCTTTTTTTTTAGCAATGCCATCTTTCTAGTGAAACTGGAGATAGACCGTGCATCCATCAAAGTTTTTTCATCTATGGTGCATTTGTATAATCGATGGCCCTCCAGTAAAATTGCGGTTATGTGCCCGAGTGTGAGGGAGATGTCCTTCACCTCTAAAGATGAAATGTCAAACTTCCTAGGACTATATCGGCTTTTGTTACAAGTATTTTCTGTCACTGTCAGTAATCTTGAAGGTTCCTGTTTCCAACCATCTTGTCAACCCTCTTTGGTTCTTGTCTTGGCACTCGGTATTTGCCACATGGACACTGTTTCTCGCATTTCGGTTGCTTGTCTGGAGTGCTCCTCAGTAGGGTCCAAAAATGCTCCGAGTCTGATAGTTGAAGTGCTAACCAGAAAAGTTGTTTTCATTGAAAAACAAATCAGTAGACATGCTAGACCTCTCTACTACATCCATGTGTCTCCTTTATACATGTGTTGTTTTAGGTCACTTCCACAGAACCTTCCACCTGCTTTAAGGTCCTGGAGTAGAAATGACCATAACAGTTTTAACAAGGTGATATGGAACAGAGGCGGGCGTGTACCCACATTTAACTTACGAAATCCTTATCGGAATATCGGAACCTCACTGCAAGTGGTAAAAGGAAAGAAATCCTCAAGATTTTTTTTTAAATTATGCATTTCTGTAGGCAATCATCATGAAAAAAAGTTAAATGAAAAATCAAAATGCAGCAGGCGACAGATGTGATATCGTCATCATCTTTATCAGGGCCATCATCCTCTTCAAGTTTATGAGATGAAAACAATCTTTATTTTCAAATATAAATACATATGGAATTTACACGATTTGACTCTTTCTACTTGGTATATGTGACGGGTGTTGCTAGCAAGCAGGAGATGCTCACCCTCCCCGGGCACCTGATCTCACTCCATCATAGGGGTTCACATATTCTCTTCAACTAGACATGTTTTGTTATTTTCCACTTGGTTTTCATTTTCACTGATTTTGTATGTCCTCTGGTTTCATGATTTTTAGACTTATGGCTTTATCCATCATCTTTATATTTGAAAAGTTCGAGACACATACATAGCTACAGTGCTTGCACGAGTCACTTTGTTTAGTGCTTTTACATTCTCTGAATCCTGTCAACAAAATAATTTTATTTCCCTTCAAGTCAATGCTCTTCCAAAATTAATAGGAATTTTATCATTCCTTGTCAGATAAATAAGTTCACATAAGAAATTTCAACAAACAGTGACCATGATTACCGTTCTCGAATTTCATTTTCTAGCATCTTTGGGCAAAGGATCTTTTAGACAAATCATGCAGATACATTTAATATCAATTCATTTTGCACAACTCATAGAAATTGTCACTTGTTTTTTCCTTTTTTCGTCTCTATCAATTAGGAATTAACCTGTAGTCTTTGAGCACATTCCTTCCATGAAGCACCTAATTTGGGTGCCAGGGTTGGAATTTCATATGTTTGCGAAATGGCATCATAATCGGCCAAGGCTTTCACAACATCCACGTGTTTTGTGAATCTGGAGGGTTGTTTCATCTAGTGTAATTCTACAGTTTCTCTGACCTTCCTTAAAAACATCCCAACTCTGATCTTCTGACTGATGAAATACCTGTTCCCAACATTGAATAATTTTAACCATAAGAGAGAATTAAGTGGTGATTCCGTACCGTGTCTGAAATTTCGTCATCACTCGGGTAGCAAGAATCTCTTTAAACATTTGAGTATCAGAGGCACTAGCTGGAAGTAGTAAAACACTTCTCGATTTTACACAACGATTCACAGTAGGGCTCTTAGAGGTAATTTTGCTTTCACAGCTTTTCTTACTTTTCCACAGGTCTTGTGTTACGAAAAAAAAACCTTAAACAATATTCACAGGGTCCATACTCTTCCACCATAACTTTCTGATGTTGACTGGGTCTTTTAAAAGGGAGAACCACTCCTTTTCCTTTTTCAAGCACTTCGGTATTGTGCATAAAACTTCTTTTGTTAGTCAATTCCTTAAGAAGTATGTTTCTTTCTTTTTCTTTTTCGAGAGTTTTGGTAACGCCTAAATTTTGGAAACTTGTAGCTCAGTACTGTTTTTCTTCAAAGTGTTCGTGTCAAAATATACAAGCGGCTTTTTTCTGTCTGTTCCCTTGTCTCTGTTATGTATTATTGTATTATGTTTCTTCTTTATGGAAATGGCTGCTGTTGTAGGGACCTCTAATAATGCTTTTCTTCTTTCACCATCTGTAAAAGAGAATACACATTAGAAATGAATTTCCAATGGCAAAACGCCAGACACGTTTGACGGTACACAGTACAACGCCAGACATGTTTGACGGTAATGTCTTAGAATTACACAGTAATATGGTTTCTTGTCTCAATGTGCACTTGCATATTGCCTTATCATATCCATATATTTTTTTTGACTAGTAATTGTTTGCACGTTGGAGTCAGCTGTCAGTTCAAATGTGTGACAAGAAAAAATAAGCATTCCTATATCCCTTTTCACCATAGAGAAAATGTTGTAGATAGATAGATAGGTAGATTATTGTTTTAAGTCGCACCGGGAATATTCCACCCATATAGCGACAGTACAATTTTACACAAATCGAATCACATTAAAAAGAGCAATTAAAATATCTACGAAAGACCAGCTCTCACTGTATATCTTATCTACACATAAATGATACTACTAAAATGTACATGTATACACAATTAAAATGTGTTATATTACAATATATTATATCTTACTATATATGTTAACTTCTTTTAAAAATCCCAGAACTTTCCAAATACTGACATTCTCAAATAACTCATTCATACTTTTTACAGTATAATAGTTATTTCGAATGTGTGCAGTGTCTGCACATTCTAATAATATATGTTTAATACTTGATAGACATCCGCAAGGGACACACTCTGGAGGAGGCTCTTCCTTTAAAAGGTAGGAATGAGTTATCCAGGAGTGTCCTATGCGGAGTCTATAAGTAACAATTTCATCTCGACGATTACTATGATAACAATGTAGTTTATTTTTTAAAATTGGCTTGAAATCATGAAGTTTATTGTTCACTTCATGGTCCCAAGCTTCTTGTCTCAAATTCTCAATATAATTTAGAGAAAATGAACGAAAACATGAAATTTTGGAGATACAATGGTATACTGAATTTCACTCGAATATCTGTCCATCACAGCAGAATTGAAGAATATGAGGGAAGGACGGCAAGGTACAACGTACAGTATATGCCCCCGGCCATTTCATGGTGGGGGGCATAGAAATATGAAAGTTACACCAAAAGCGTAAAGGTGAACAGGTCTGACAGAGACATGCTTTTCGAGATCTGTTGAAATATCTGCACTATTTGAAGGGGGAGAAGTGCTAAAATTTACTTACTAAGCATTTGGAAGAGATCTGATGCTGCATTTGAATCTTCTGATTCTGCTATAAGTTCTCTTTCATTTGTTTCTTCACCTTTCACAACCTAAGTATTCATGATAATCAACAGAAGATGAATGAAGAGATCAGACTTAGCTTTATGACAGAGTCAATACTGAAAAGCATAAAATACAACAAGCTCAAATGGGCCTCATGCCGCTTGAGCAGTTTAAGACAAAAAACAGAAGATATCTGACAAAGCTGTATGACACAAATCACCAAGGACTTGTGTACACACACACACACACACACACACACACACACACACACACACACACACACACAAAATAATAATAGTAGAATATACACAGAACGACATTACAAAAATATTCGATTGTGCTGCGGTTACGATATCGACTTGGGAGGGTCAATTGAAGTAACAAACGTCACTCAACTCGTGTGGTTAAAGACAGTTTACAAGGGAGCTTAAGTAAACTTCTACCTCTTACGGTTCAAAAGCTTTGATCTTCACACCCCTACGGGTGAAAGAATTTCATTAGTGGAGTAGGTATGAAGTCTCTAACAGTTTGGGTTCAATATTGACAGCATAAGTCCCCAACCTTCGACCCTAACTCCACTACCCAAGAGAGTCAGCTGAAAGGATTTTATTAGAAAAGTAGGCATGCGAAATATGACCTTATGAATATTAGAGCATTATTTCTTTTTAAAAATGGACGGAGGGACGAACGGGCCAGATGTTATATGCCCCCGTCAGTAGGCCTTGGACATAAAAATGTGTCATCCAATCAGAGTCCAGGGCAGCTATGTATGTTGACAGATCCTACCGCGGTAAAAGACTATGAGTATCTGCTTCCTGCCAAGTTTCGTTGAAATTCGTGGGGCAATTGCGGAGGGAAAGTGGAAATTGACCAAACAAATCAGACATCAATGTTGTCATATTTGATGACAAATCTATCCATCAAACGGACACAATTCTTGTAAATGACATTGAGTACTAGCTTCCGTTAAAATCCTCAAAATCCATGCAGTAGTTGTGGAGAAGTTGAATGTGGACCAGGGTGTCAGAGGCCAGGACAGTCATGTTTGTTGAAGGATCAGCTCCTCAGACACAATTCTGGTACAGGACCTTGAGTATTTGCTTTCTATCAAGTTTATTTGAAAACTGTAGTGGTTGCGGAAGAGAAGTCCCAAAATGTGAAAATTCAGAAACAGCGACAAACAGATGGACAACGGACAAAGACACAGGGCAGTATCTCATTCGATTTCTCCGTTCACAAAGCCGGTGTGGCCTAGTGGTATCGCGCTGGACTCGTAATCGGGAGGCCAGGGTTCGATTCCCGCTCTGGTCATGCCGGTGTCCTGTCTTTCGGATGAGACAGTAAAAACCGAGGCCCCGTGTCGTGGTATGCATGGCACGTTAAAGATCCCTCACTGCTTCGGGTGGGTCCGTTGTAAAGGTCAAAATTTGTATGCCCCGCATCAGGCAGATGCCGTCACCATATACGTGAAATATTCATGGTGTGACGTTAAACAAAACTCAATCAATCAATCAATCAATCTCCGTTCACAAGAGCTTAAGGCATAATCGGGTGCATAATACGCCTGCATCTTTTAACACGCTAAAGTACTGAAAAACTATATCCAAACTATACCATAGTTTTACTACTTCAGTGCATTGTGACCTTGACTTTGGAAGCATGACCCTGAATCAGGTCATGACAAAGCCTTGGGCCAACACTCCTGGGAGGCTTGATGTGGTTTCACAGAGATATGGTAGAGATGATTGCACAGATATGGCTCATACTGCATTTCAGTACCAATGTCCGCTGTGACCTTGACAATATGACTTTTGTCCAAGGTCATGACACACCCTTAAGTCATGCATAACAATCTTGTGAGGTCTGATGCAATTTTACATCATGACTGCAGAGATATAGTTCGTACAGCATTTTAATACCAAAGTCTTCTGTGACCTTGACCTTGGAGATAGGTCTTTAGGTCAGGGTCATGACAGAGTCTTAGGTAATGGACAACAGTTCTGTGAGGTTTGATGCATTTCCACTTCATGACTGCAGCGATATGGACAGGACATACTTTCAGTACCCAAGTCCAGTCCATAGTGACCTTGAACTTTTAAAAAAATGACCTAGGGTCTAGGTCATAAAACACCGCTAGGTCGTGCGTGGACATCGATTTTCAGAGGTTTCATGTAATTCCATTTTACGACTGCAGAAATATACACCGGACACGATTCTGAATCAAAATCCACTGTGACAGTCACCTAGGTCATGGACAACAATCCTGTGATATTTGATGCATTTCAATTTCATGACTGCTGAGACATGGCCCGAAGACGATTTTTGCACTAAAGTCCACTGGGAATTTGACGTTTGATCAATGGCGTTGGTTCAAAGTCATGATAATTTTTAGTCATGGACAGCAGTGAGGTTTGATGCATTTCCACTTCATGACTACCGATATATGGAATGGACACAATTTCAGTACGTAAGTCCAGTCCATAGCAACCTTGACCTTGAAAGTATGACCTTGAGACAAGATTGTGACACATCCTTGTGTAATGAACAACAGTTCTCTGTGGTTTGATGTAATTTCATTTTACGACTGCAGAAATATGTCCCGGACACTATCTCTACCAGAGTCCACATATAAGTAAAGTATTCAAAGATTGACGACTGCAGCTGGCCATTCTAAATGGTTCCAGGTGACCCAGGCTGTGACAAGTAATGGCACACAGCACATCATTTAAATGTAAGGAGTTTTAAACACACCGTTATTAAGACCTACGTCATACAAATAAAAACTATTTAGGTAAGTAGTAACCAGTTCTAAAATGAACGACACTATCGTTTATGATTTAACATCAAGACGAAAACGAACCAAATTTACAAATTGATGTAAGATCAGGTGCCCAGAAAGAATAGCTTCATCGTGCTTGCTTGACAGGTCCATCGCAAACTTCATGTAGCATTCCGTGAATTATGCTGAATATATATTGTCGAATATGGTATTGTTAGATATGTTAAAACCATCAAGTTTATATATGCACGCCCCATTAAACATTTTGGAATGCGGATGCTTAAACTGCATGAGGTCTCTAGACTTGTCATTAATATTATTGAGAATTGGAAATATGCTCTAGAAATTCCCTTTTAATGATCTATATCCGACCTATTCCGCTTCTGGTGTAAGCAGTAGATTATTACTTCTGAAGACCATGTTTGTTTATTGTTAAACACTTTCAGACGGGCAGAGCACGATTTGCACATGGTCATATATGTGATTGAATATCTATATTAATATCATAATAGTTATAGTAATCTAATAATCGTGTTTAAATTTTAATGATTTCTCAACTAAAGTAACATGTAGTTTCTTGGTTTCTAAATCGATAATTATTTCAAAATGTTTAATTTGAATTCTTAGATTGTTCTGTGGTTAGTGCTGGAAAATGGGCATGCAAGCCGTATAACCACACCATGCTTGTTGCGAGATCTTTCTTATGTTGATATAAATGCTTTGACATGGATTAAGCTTCGTACAAATAAAGAAACAAATCGGATATAGGAGGAAAACAAGGTGCCCTATTAGAATTTCGCAACATTCTTGCAGATGTTTTCAGTTAAAACATACACGTGTGTTAATTTATCTGTCTATGATACGGGTGATATAATAGTGTAATAGGTGATTGTTTATCAGTCATGTCTGGAAAGAACTCCATTTCAACTTCCTAAGAGGATGACATGAATATGACGTGAACACTTATAAATATATTTTGAAAAGCTATCAGAACTAGTTCTGTCCTGAGATGAGTATTCAGCTCACCTTTAGGCCAATTTGGTAACTATTTTGCTACATTCCTATTTAGAGAATTGTTGAATTATGTTCATTGTTTAGATGAGAAAGTCCTTGACAAAGCAAACAGTAATCGTGCCAAGAAAGAGAAAGCAGAAGACAGAAAAACAAGTTGCGCTGTGGTCTTAAACCCAGTATGAAGACAATGAGGACATAAAAGCACCGTGAATGGATTTGTTTTATATATGGATGGAATTTGCATTCCTCGAATACATATAGCGAAAGGCGATTATGATTTAAGCTCAAAGTTACTGGAAAAAAAGAATGGGCTATATAATACATGACAAAGGTAATCAATTTCTGTCTGTAATAAATCTCTTTTTGATGGAGCATATAAAGTATCTTGCCAAGATTCTCGGAAACTGATTTTGTTTGAGTTTCAACACAAACCAAGATTGATCGGGAACGTCTTTATTGTTCTCAATCTTACCATGATTAAATGAGAAAACATCCGATTAAAAAGAACTTCATAGGTAAAATATATACATATGTAATTTTTGTCATAAAATATATACAATTTCTCAAACATATCTTTTTAAGCAGTATAAGCTGCACTTTTGTAACACTATGATTTGGACCTCTCAATACAGAGCTACGGATCATATCGTCTAAGCTATGAACGCCTAGATACAAATGAAAATATAACATATAAAATACCATATTTTATTTACAAGTACAAATGCCAATCTCTGTACATAAATCTAATGATTAATAAAGTAATAAATCTTCGCAGAGAAAAGCAGGCACTCAGAATCATGGCATGAAAACACTTGCTTTATGGGCCCGAAAGTGATTTATTTCGGCTGACTTTTTCCCGCATTTTTAATATTGCGCTATATAACCATTTGATCATTAACTTAAAGAAACAATTTGCTTAAAAGCTAACTAGATTCTGTGAACATTGTCCCGTAAGAAAAGTGAATTAGAATTTGAAGACGATATCTTTACGTAAATGTATATTTAGATAAAAGGATAGGAGTAGTTTGAAAAGAGGTCATAAATCTTTTATGTCCCTTCGTCTACCGTGAGATTGGAGTCCACCGCTTGGTCCGAAATACTGAACATACACGAACGCAATATTATAGGAATATTGTAACGTGAATTTGTCCGAGCGGAATATTATACAAGTCAAGCGTTCTACCTAAGTTATTTTAATTCGTCGTATAGTCAGCTATTCTCCACTATAATGTAAGTCGGCACTATTCGGGCCTTTACTCCATTCAGGCATGTACCCAATAGAAGATTCCTTTGGCTTAT
This sequence comes from Pteria penguin, assembly GCA_035048485.1. Classification (NCBI taxonomy): domain Eukaryota; kingdom Metazoa; phylum Mollusca; class Bivalvia; order Pterioida; family Pteriidae; genus Pteria; species Pteria penguin. The sequence continues at coordinate 30,538,834 of CM068584.1, forward strand.
TCCTATTTTCTTCCGATCTGTTCTCTGCACCAGCGTACAACATTCTGCTGAAAGCACATGATCACCTGTTTCGGAGGATTCCATTGAGCAATATAGGGGTCAAGTTGTAATATATGATTCCATTTTAACAAAGTCAGTTGGATGCCTGCTTGATTGTTATCATTCAGACGTTTAGATGACTTAACTAAAATCAATTTTGTAACACTATGATTCTCACCTCTCAGTACAGAGCCACGGATCATATCGTCTAAGCTATAAACGACTAGACACAAATGAAAATATAACATATAAAATACCACATTTTATTTACAAATAGTTAATATAATTATATTTAGACGTAAGAAACATATGTTTGTGATTGTATAAATTTACGTTTTATCAATATTATTTTTCACCATGGTAAGAAAAGGAAGTAAAATGTATGGCTTTTTTATATTTTATATAGAATTATATAGGGATAGATGTACAAATAATGATGTATATATTTATTGTAAATAAGGTAAATAGTGATGGATAGATTATCATACACTGATGATATCAATTAGATTTCGAACCATTCACAGCGATAATAATGGATAATTCGATGTTTAGCTGCACGAGTATTGCAATATGGCTCAGGTTAATGGTGCAAACAAATACTCTATATTTGGATTCAGTATCATCCCCAAAACGTTAGGGAATTTTTGTGTGTATTTTTTCTTTGGCAAACTGCTTGTGAAACTCGAAGTAAAGAACTTTCGGTCACAAGGCAAGTAGCTGACTGATTAATGTACATCGGCTGGATTCAGCGACACCAGCTTCCTTATGTTATAAATTAATGCGTCGTATATAATGGTATTATTTTGATGTTCAGGGTATTCAACATATTGTTTTAAGACAAGTATTTATCAACAAAGCAACAGTAACATTTATGATAGCTGTGACATTAGTATAAAAAGAAGTTATGAATAGTTCCTTGTAAAGAGGATAAAACTTGCATCGCTCAGTTTTATATGGTTTAAAATAAACAAGTGATTGAATATATTATTATCGGAACATTTTCATTTAAAGAGTAATACGAATAGCATGTTAAATGATAAGGGAACTAGATCTAAAAGAAAATATAAACAAAACTATAAATAGTATTCACAACTAATACTTGAAACAGCAATTATTTTGCTCTAACGATGTTTTTCCTACTCCGACGTGCATCCAAATCTCCTTTTAATAGATAACCATCATTAGATTGCGATATCTTTTCATAAGATAAAAGAATAAAAAAAAACATGTACCATTTGAAAATTTGTGATAAAAGGGGATTAACTCAATAATCAATTATGAGACACATTTTGAAAATATCCTGACTCCCGCCAGTACAATGAATGTACAGTCTTTATTATTTTTATATTTAAGATATAATTACTCCGCATATTTCTTTAAGAAGCAATGTATCGAAACACTATATCGTTGCTTGAATATTTAAAATATATGGCTATATATAATGTATTTTACTGAGATGAATAACCTGTTGTAAAAGTTGAAGCAAGTAAAACAATTATATTGAAACGAACTATACACATAGAACGATAATTTTGCACATATTCTGATCGACTTTCTCGCTTCAGCTTTTTAATCTTCGTGTGCATTCCTGTGCACACTAAATATAAGCTTTTCCACAAGCTTTTGCATTAGGTTACCATCAAAATATCCAACACCTCTTCTTTTCCATAGAATTAGAAAATATATACTTTTTGAAAACCCTCCCCAAAAGTACACAGCCCAATAACTTTATCCTTTTTACAGTTCTAATCATAGCCATGTCAAAGTTATATTCATACATACAACTATCATCATCATTGATTCTTGCGGATGCCAACTTACATCCCAGGATTTGTTTTCTATTTTAGCTGATATTTTGCAGGTGAACATGATAGGGGTGTTATGTTCAAATGTGTCTTCTGTATGATTTTTATTCTATTGTGAATTATCACAAGTTAGGGTGAATGAAGTAATTGGTCTTTGACATTCCCTAGCGGCTATTGTGAATGCTACTCTAAATGTATATTACATATTTTTCTGTTCCTCCTTCGTTTTGTTTTCAGAGATTTTTTTTTCAGTAATTGTTTGTTTAAAATTACTTTGCGGAATACAGATGATTTACATTAAAGGTAAAGCCCAGTATTTTTTTTATTTGAGCTGATATTTACAGGTGAACATGATAGGGGTGTTATGTTCAAATGTGTCTTCTGCATGACTTATTCTGTTGTGAAATATCACAAGTTCCGGTGAATGGAGTAATTGGTCTTTGACTTTCCCTAGCGGCTATTGTGAATGCTACTGTAAATGTATATTACATATTTTTCTGTTCCTCCTTCGTTTTATTTTCAGAGAATTTTTTTCAGTAATTGTTTGTTTAAAATTACTCTGCGGAATACAGATGATTTACATTAAAGGTAAAGCAGTGGTAGGAAATATCATACATTTATCCCCATTCTAGCTCACATTAAATACACTTATCACGTTACTGTTTAAAATGATTTTTCTCATTCCCCGTAGCATAATGGAGTCAAATTTCTAAATGTTCTTACAAGAAAAAAAATCCGAAATGAATTCAATAAATGAATAATTAGTTATCATTTTCATATTACGTATCTCATTATTTGAAGTCGTACATTTGTTATAATCAATCAAAATATTAATACAAGTATTGGACGTAGTTATATATATTTGGACGGCTCACTCATGAAACAGAATTATAAAATTATTGAAATACTATCTATTGAATAGTTTGTGAGGAAAAGTGTTTTTATTGATATAAATTACAATCCTTCGCGATACGTGCAGCTTCAGAGATGAGAATCTATCAAAATGCAACATACACTTCGTTGAACTATTTGTAATGAAAATACTCATAACTTTGTTTCTTACAAAAGTTTTTTTTTGTCTTTTTTTTCACAAAACATCAAAAGAATGCAAAAATTAGATAATTTACAAAAAAAAAAAAAAAAAAACCCAAAAAAAACTAAAGAAAGAAAAGAAAATATAATCAAACAAACTAAGAAGAAAATTAAACAAGAAAAAATAGCTATAAATCAAATAGTTATCCATAAAAGAATTTTTTATTAAATTCAAGTCTATACTAAGGCTTCTCTTCACTTAACGTAATTCATAGTGTTCTAAGCCTTATAAGTTTATTTGAATTCATGATCTGCCAATGCCGCTGCTTTACACAAGGCTGGTAGTTCTTTTGTAAATCCCTCTTTTCCTTCAAGGAAATACGTTTCAACTGTGCCTTTACCCTTGAACATAAAAATGCGCTGTTAAGGGTCGCATATTTGTAAAATATATAAACAGTAAACAAAAATTGTAAAAACTTAATATTAAGTATGCTTTATGTACATAATGTATGATCAACACATACATATAAGTTAAAAAACAATACGTAATGTACAGAAAACAAAATTAACATTGTGGTTTATGGATGTTGCTATACAACAGGAGCGTTTTACGTTTTAATTAAACCTGATCTGCGCAGAGCTGTACATTGATCCAGCCATTTTGCCACGGGTATTTTACACTAGTACAAAATAAATTTAAAGCGTTTCCAACGAAGTTTGTACATGTTATACGTCGATATTTTTCAATTATTATTTGTCGTGTATTTTGATTACCGTATCATTAAATAATAATAATAAATACCCGCACGCATCAATACCTTTACTTCTATGGGACCTCTTGATTTACAGTGAAATCCTCCAAGTATATCTAAGGCCCCTTTGCATGTTCCGCTCATATGAATTCGTAGTGCTTGAATAATGCAAACATAATTGAAACATTGATATTAAATCAAATGTAGGGAGTCACGTTTATGTATATAAACAAAACTAAATACCAAAAACGTACAATTCTACCTCAGTAAACATGAAAAAAATTCCAGATTTTTGGGAGAAAACTAACCGCCAGTGTTGAATGATTCTTGGATTAAATAATTATTTTGAATTCTCTCTTTGCCTCAACGTTTTGCCTGATTTGTTGTTTTACAAATGCAGATATTTGAAACACATGCATCTGAAGCGTTAAGAATATTCACAACGTGCAAAATGTCACAATGAATTTTGACCTCTGTTGCTAAAGTAATAAAAATTACACGTGAATGACATCATACGTTCTGGGGGTTTAGTGTATAAAAACATAAAACCGATTTTAAGACTATGATATGATATGATTCGAGTTAAATAGTTTCATAGAACAACTTGAGCAAATTAATCAACTGCATCGAATTATAATACATATGTCCTAAAAATTGTACATACATAAATATAAACATACCTAGTCCACTAGATTCCATTCTGGATGCATAGTTGACTGTGTCACCAAATAAACAATAGCGTGGCATTTTAACACCTACTACACCTGCACATACAGGACCTGTTCAATTTCATTTTAAAATTATTAATTTTTAATTATTATTATTATTATTATTATTATTATTATTGGGATACTAAAGTACCTAATTTATATTTATAATTTACACTTGCTTAGACTGTTAACTCAATGAATACGAATTGTAAAATGTTTAAATTGGAACAAAGATCTACGTGTCTTGGAGTAGTTAATGCATTCTGTTTAACCATGAATTAACAAAAACATTCAGACAACACCGAAACATTAATATTACGACTGCTTTGCGGTAAGTGGGGAGATGCGCGCCTTTAAAGTTAACCATACTCAATTAAGTGCGGTTTGTTACTTTGATTGGCCATCTCAAGTCGGTATCGTAATTATAATACAATAGAATATTGTTGTAATGTGGTTTACTGTGTATTTGATGTCCATGTCTCATGTACATGTAATTTGTGTCATACAGCTTAGCCATTTGATTTGTCTACTTCAAAAATAGCAGTAGAAAACTTTCAGAAAAATAAACACGATTTAAAAAATATTGTTTTTCTGTACGAAAATAAGAAGTAATGGTTACCTGTATGTAATCCAATCCTGAGTTGAAGCTGTTTTTGTGGACGGTGTCGAATAGTGAAAGTATTAACATGGCTGAGGAGATCCAACGCCATTGTTGCTATTTCTCCTGCATGACGGTTTCCATTTTTCTCGGGGAGACCGCTCACAACCATGTAAGCGTCTCCTATAGTTTCAACCTAATACAAGAAAAACAAGAGTTATTAGGAGACGACAGAGCTTGCTTGTGGCAACCAAATTTAAATACCAACATTTTGTTGTAAGTAGGTTAATCTTCAAGGTCAATGTCAAAACACAAAGATTTTTTTATACGTAATGAAAAGCCTTGTCACAACATATACATACATGGAATACTGATAAACAGAGGAAAGAAGCCCTATCTCTTACTTTTCAGAAGTTATGACCATGGTTAACGTTTTTAAAGACTGAGCAAACGTCAAGATAAAGGTTACAAGATCAAAAAAAGAGTGAAAGGTCTTAGCTCATGGAATACACATGTGAAATATTAAAGCCCTGTTCTCTAAAGGTTCTAAAGTTATGATCCAGGATAACGTTTTTGTCTATGGACAAAGACGACAATGCTGGCGGTATTACATCAACTCTCCGCACATTCATCCCGGCGAGCTAATAAAATCATTCATGTGGCTTAATTTAAATTTTTATATAAGTAATTGATGTCCACTATAATTATAGATATATGATAACACACTAATGGTAAATTCCAAATATTTCAAAACAATAAATACTTGATAAACACCCCACTGAGAATACAGGTGATGTGGTGTCGGGTACGAAAAACAGTTACCATTCCCTGTTGACTGATCACATACGACTGTGCTCACCACAACGGAATAATATTTACACTTATACATAACAACTACCTCTATTATGGCGAAATTTTTGTATTTTATACAATTACGCATTTGTCACACCTTGTAAACATCGTATTCTTCAATTACTGTATCAAAACACGTGTATAAATCATTCAGGAAATCAACAACCTGTAATGTAGAATGACAATTGTAAGTGATTGCATAAGGGACAAATGTAATATTTTTAAAATCAAATAATTCATACAGAATATTTATACCTTTCAATTTTGTGCACCATTTGCGCATTTCGACAACGTATGTGTCTTCAGTGATACTCGTGGCCGAATGATTGGAATTCTCATAATATTTAGATATTTGAAGAGCTGTGTTGAAACCAGAATGACCGAAAAGTGAACCAAAGAATCAAACTAAGGACAGAGCTATGCATGAGGGAGATTATTCTTAGTTTTAGTGTGATTTACATCATTTCATGACTGAAAATTTTAAGTATATATTTCATGTCATTACAAAAGTACTGAAAAGTAGACCGTCAGTACAAAAGCACTGAAAATTAGACGTATGATGCCCTGGGGAACTATCAGTCCATTAGCAGTGACACCGGCCTAGTGGTTATAATTGATATGGAACATACATATCTTTCATTTTTGTGCACATGGTGCGCATTTCGACAACTTATGTCTCTTCAGTGATGCCGATACATTTGCGTAAGATCAAATTCAATATTTTCATTTATACCTTTTCTCATAATTTCTCGCTATATATTACCAGAGTAATCCTATTAAATTTTTCGTTCGTAGTTTTCACATTATTTTTTCAAATTAAAATGTCAGCTTGTAGGAATGTGGTTTGTCTTTCAAAAGTCGCACTTATTCCCTTTGTAATTTGGTGCTCGTAAAACTTCCCTGCGGACGGTTTAACTTAAGTGTTATTATACGATTTTCACAGTGTTTGTTCATATTCTTGTATATCTACAAATCATGTCTGTTTCGGCTGTATGTAAGGCCCCTCACGGCGTGTTTGGCCAAACAGGAGACAAGCACTCCTCCCGGGCAGCTGGTTTCGCCTCTGAATCTCAGGTGTCCGTTGTGGTAAATTGTTGTTAGTGTCATAGCCATGTGACACCCGTTACTTTCGTATTTCAAAGCTGAATGATCACAATATTGGCCAGAAAAGTATAAACGTAGGAAAAGTATGGTTATGTCTATTTTCCTAGCATAGAAAAAGGTATTTACTTTCAGAAAACACTAATATCTAAATTGTTTTGGACATCACAACACTCTAAAAACGTAATTTGTTGTAAATAGAGGCTTCGACAACAATTAATACAAAAACAAAAAAAAAAAAAAAATACCGAAAACAACAACAATATAAGGAATCGTACGACAAGATTGTACACGAAAAAAATTAAATTTACATAGGCCGGCATACCTACAGTTGATGAAATGAATAAAGTGGAGGTAAGGAATATAAAACCGAAAGCGGGAGCGACCAAAAGAATTAAATAATTCCAAGAGAGAGAGCATTGTATTTAGACAAAGACTTTGAACAAAATAGGGGAAGTTACCTACAGCATTAGAATTTAATGAAAAGAGGCTGAGTTTGAAAGTAAGCGTACATTACATGCATTCTCCTCAAACGCTTGTGAGTACATGCATGGCCCACATAAGCTTTCTTCATAGATAGTGTGTAGTACTTTTAGTAATTGATTTTAACATTGTTATTTTGGCCTTTTGACCTAAATAGTTTGTTTTTTTTATAAAGCAAATTAATGATGTAAGAAGGCGTCTTTGAACAACCGATAAGACAATCTTTAAAATTGCTCTCTTCATACATTTTTATGTCTGACACTTTTTTGTATTACGTGAAATCTATAACTTTCATTAGGACTTGGTCATATCGCTTTACATTTTTGTATCTGTAGAGTTCCACGGTTACGGTATTAAGAACATTTCGGAGTAGCAAAAGTTTTATATTTCTGCTCTTAAGAGTTCCCCAAATCAAATGCAGCTTATGACAAGAAAGATAACTCTAATTTAGTTACAGGATTGCCAGAAATATTAGAAATACATATTTACTTTGTCTTTTCACAGAAATGTTTGTATGGAATATTATAGCACAAAAGAAAACTGTCTGAATCAGTCAAATAAAGAAGTTGAAAAAATTCATAATTTTCATTTGGTAACCACATTAGATACCACTATTAGTCCGTATGAAAGACATCGGTTCCATTTTGAAGCAAATGATAAGAAAAGAGAAAACTGAGGACATCTGACAAAGCTGTATGATAAAAATCACCAAGGACATGCAAACAAAACATGATAACAGTGGCATATAGATGGAAAAACGACATTACAAAAATATTCGATTGTGCTGCGGTCATGATACCGACTTAGGGCGGTCAATTGAAGTAACAAACGTCATTCAATTGGAGAAGTTAAATGATAATAGAAATAAAAATTAACTTAATAAGCAGGATGTGACAGTAAAGATCACTGAAGAAATGTATATGTTGTCATAATGCTCGTGGTGCTCTATATCTATAAACCGATTTATTTTCTCATATGTACGTGTTTTCCGTGTTAGCTTACTATTCATCCTCAGTGTTAGTTTTGACTTGTTTATATATTTCAGATTCTGACTATATAAAAGTTGTTCGTATTCAATATATTATTGTCATTTTCTTCTAGGAATATATACAAAGATTTAATAATAATACGCAAAAAGAAAGCATTTAATGAGTTTTACATTTAAACAAAACAATATTCATTTGTGTAAATGAAGATCGAACCTGAGCCCTTGCTTTTATAAATTTTGCTATGTAATTCATGTTGGAAATCACAGACCTGGAATGGTGTACTTTCAGATGCCAATTTCGTAAATTGCACAATATCACTGAAATAAATCGACACCGAGCTGTATTCTTCTGGTAAAATTGTTTTCCCAACTTTTAAGTCTTCGGCAATTGATCTGGTAGACAAAAAGAAATTAAATATGATATATAAAGTGTTAAATATCGAAAAATATTATTTCTATTTATGTTTTTAAATTTCCAGACATAATTTAATACAATATATATCCCTGAAGATCACCAGCAATAGCAGTATCACCAACATCATCATCGTCAGTAGTGGTAGTAGCGTTATAGTATACAAAAATGAGAAAATCAGAATTAGAATCATCATAAAACATAGAATCTCAAATCCAATTCACCTTGGTAACATTCTACATAACAACTCCTGTGTTTTTGTTTGCTCTTCCTCTAATTGCATTGTTCTTTCACGTACGAGTTCTTCCAGATTGTCAGCATACTTTTCCATCATATGTATCATCTGATCAACAAGGTTAGTCCTCCTGATTATAACAAGAACACTTATAACTAAACGTCCAAACAATCAGTCTCATTTTGATGTCCATGCCTGGTTAACATTAGTTTATAAGATACCATGATATTTCACAGAGATAATTAAGCTAGTATTTATTTAATTAGCTGATTGTCTATTCTTTAAATTTATTGTGAAAAAAGTGTGTAAATTATCCTCCCGTTAAATGGCACTTACATTTCGGTCATTTTGGAAATGAGTTTTGGTAAAGTATTAAATTTGTAGCCACATCTTTGACGAGACATAACTGTCAATGCGCATATGGTGTACTAAAGAATTACAAGTATGTAAGTTCATATAATTTATTACTAAAATTTTTCATTGATTTGATGTCGACCGTGTCACCTCACGTAGCTAAAAAGATAACTTACCCATGTTATGTAGTTGTCTGAACGCTTGTATAATGGTAATAGACAACATTTATACTAATCTTGACTTTGATCGAGGTTATAACGGTTATGCCCTAGCCACTTAAACTGAATCGTTCAGCAGGGAATGCTTACTCTTCCATGGCACTCCATCCCACCTCTGGTTTTCTAGGGATACCTGATTATCTATAGCTCTTATTTTGTCTTAAATTCTGGAAATTCCACGGTACGTTTACATCTTTCTTGGATCTAACTTAAGCGTGACTGATGTAATAGGGTATATTTTGTCAACTCTTTCAAAAGAGTGCGTCATAAAAACCATTGTTTGTTGGGAGTGTCACTTCTTAATTTGCAGCATATGTAGTTTGAGCCAAAACGGACACCTTAGCTTATTTTACGCTAATCTTTTTTGATAAATACTTTCATATTTCTTCCGATCAGGTGGAAATAATGTTTAATTGTCATACAACTTACAGACGTCTATATATTCGGACCATGTTCATCACCAACTTTGACGCCTTCCATGTGTAGAATTTACTTGATTCGACAATTTATGCTTGACGTATGTGAGGAGTGTTATTAGTGAACATCTCTCTCTCTCATGTTTTGTATGTATATGCTCTTTTTTGTTTATTAATAACTTCTGTTTATTCTTTTTGTTGATTTTTTCCCTTTGGTTGAATGTTTTAGGCAAATGAGATGATTTTATACACCTCATTATTTGTATTCTAAAGCTACTTTAATGATGGAGTCAGACATATCTCTTTATATCAACAGTTGATCACGTCACTTACCATAAATCCTTTACAAAGGAAATGCTTTAAACAAAAACAGACAAAACGTGTCATTATAACAAATATTCAGTATTTCATATACTATATTGAAAATTTCCTTTAACTGAATTATACCTTTAACTAACTTACTTTCCAGTATTCAGTTTCTTCAGAGAATGACAGATGTCATGAAAATTAGGTCGGAGATTAGGCACTTCATCCCAACATTGGGTCATAAGTTCGATGATTTTACCGTCCGCAGAGTCCATTTCTATCTGAGGACGGAATGGAGGATGTTCCAATACAATAACACGTTGTAATGTATCTAATTCAATAAATAATGTAAATGTGAAAAAAAATGAAATAAAAATTCATTCAGGGCTTTCGAGAGGAGAATATACATTAATTAACGAAAGAGATTAAATCTTTCAATACCAACTGGTAACAGAATCCTTCAGTCAAAAAGCAATGATCTGACGTTGTAGTACCTTGTAGTAAATTCATAACAATGAAAAAGGCTTGTTTTCTCGTATTTTACATATTGTATTTTATATAAACACAATCTAGAATTGCTAAATGTTTAAGCGATGCGGTTGATCACATTGAAATCTCTGATGGAGTTACTTTGTTGTTCAGCTCCTGTATATCTAAATGTAACATAGATGAAAGTAACCTTATATGCATATATACCAACAAATATTCAATTATTTTCTCATAACTGTTACACAAAATTTACTAACATATATCTAGGAAGTCGCTATTTCTTAAAAGTCAAATACGACTTCAATTCCAGGCACAACGTAATGGAAATATGAGAAATTTACAATCAGGAGATCAGATTGCAAAACTGCAAGCCAAACAGATGTTTCGTTGTTGCAGAACAACTACTCTCAAAAATCGACAAGTTGGAATTTGTAACTAGTAAATGTTATCAAAACAATCGGTAATAAAAATATGTACCATAAGGATTGTCAGAATAGTCTCCAAAAGGAGTTACTCGTTGTATGATTTCCTGCAGAATAATGGCAAAAGAATAAACATCTCCTTTCTGTGATGATTCTATCGTTAATTCCTTGCCCTGGCTCTCGCGCAATAATTCTGGGGCTGTCCACAACATTTCTAAAATTAAACGTGCATTCATGTGAAACAAAATAACATATAACAAATGAGGAAAAACAGCTGTTCCATATATTGTGATGCTGTTAAGATAGTACCGAGAATTTCAACATTAAGGCTTAATATGGTAATTTTTGTCGTGAGTGGCAAAATTTTATGAATTTTATCATATATGTATAAAGAGAACCCAACAGCAAACACTATTAAATTCATAACATGATTAAATGTACAGTTCCTAGTGAAAAGTAAAAGGTTTGATAATCCACAGGAACTCTCTCCTCTGGTTACTGTTTATCCCATTCCATTCTCACCGATTCAGAAAAATATTGCTGGTCCTTAAGATGGCGGATATTTTCTCCTCTCTTCCTATCTATGAGTTATCTGCAGAAAGTATCCAATTTCTATTGATCTTTGATAAATTATTGGCTACTTTCTGTACAATCGTTGCAGATGAATGTTTAAACAAGCATTATTAGTCCGGTGTGGTGGCACCAGTAACAAAAGCGATTGGAAATACGGACCATCTAAGCAGTGCATAATGATAAAAACCTTATAGCGCACACGAATACACTACATACACAAGAGGAGGGTGAATAATGAACGGCTTGGCAATAATATTCTTTAATGGATGGTTGGTCAATGAGTTCCCCAATACCAATTCCGAGTAGTGATGTTACATTATACTGTCATTGTACCTCGACTTCTCCATATATAAATACATATGAAATTTACACGATTTGACTCTTTCTACTGGGTATATGTGACGGGTGTTGCTAGCAAGCAGGAGATGCTCACTCTCCCCGGGTACCTGATCTCACTCCATCACAGGGGTTCACATATGGTCTTCAAGTAGACATATTTTGTTATTTTCCAGTTTTTCATTTTCACTGATTTTCTATGTCCTCTGGTTTCATGATTTTTGGACTTGTGGTTTGGATTTATCCATCATCTTTACATTAGTACTGACTACATATCTAAGAAATATTCATGATTCAGCGAATATCAGCAAAAGCAATTTTACTTACTGTAGTATTTAGCATGATCGCCATCACAGTTCTTCTCCCCTTTCTTAAATACAGGCATGTCGATATCGCCAACCTTACAACTCCAAAACTTATCAACCAACACGTTGCTGGATTTCAAACGACCATGTATTTTGACTGGGGAGTGATGTATATAATTCATACCCTAAATAGAAAACATGATTTTTGTTTATGATTATATGATTCGTATCTTAGATTAGACATGGGTTAGGTATAAAACGCATTGCCAGAAGAGCTAGTACATCTGTTTTCGTTTTTGATTAATGTACTTGAAATTTAAATCGTCTGAAGACGTTCCTCATAACATATTTAAACGGCATATGCTATATACAAAGTTTGTGTTTTAAATGATGATTTAGAATACAAATACATTAGGTCTATTACAAGCCCTTGGATATGCTTTACCTGTTGCTTGAATGGTGTAGTGATAAACAGAAAGCATTCATGAAAGATGCACTCGATTGAAATGATTTTATATTGAAGCCTTTTGTAAAACGTTCCTGATGAAACAGAGAGAAAACCGAAGTCGGCTACCTTGCAGTGTTTGAAATTCCCATGAGATGTAATATTTTAGTGTCGTCACATAAGCAGTACTTATGGGCCATAATGATAAAAAGTTTTATTATATAGCCTTTTGGGAGCCTCACATTTCTTCTATTTGAAAAACCAATGAATGAGCTTAAAGGGAAACATGATATATTGCATTGCATATAAATAAAAAAGACAAAGGAAACGATATCTTTATAAATATTTGGCAATAAATATGGCTTTATTTACACGGTACAATGATCATATCAAGAATTATTATACGCAATACTTTCGTTTTCCATATATTTAACACATAAACCAAAAGGTGCAATATTCTACAGTACACGCCCTTGGACCATCGTGTAAAGGGGGGGGGGGTGTTCTTGTCATCATACACCTCCCCCACAAAACCAATCAAATGAATCCTACTTCGCAGTTGGGTTATTATTATTATTGGGTAATTATATAATGTTGCAGAAAACCCGCCAAAACATAACATGACGTCATTGTTACGTCACTATGGCTCAGTGCATTATATCAACTCTGTTTGTTGTGTACTTTCGCATAAAGACTGTTATATATCTATTTGAAATGCGTCTTGCTGGGCCTAACTTTTAGATTATAATATATCAACAGAATTTCAATTTAATTAGATAATGTCTTACAAGACTACACCATTCAACAACTCATCGCTATATACAGTAGTCACGTGATTGCAAACAACTAGAGATAAAATTTAAATGTGTGAAAAATTAAACTTGTTTAACAATTTGCATTTTTATCATTTTTGGAGAAATGATCTTTATTCTATTTCTTATGCGGTTTTCAATATAGACTATATAATGTCAATGACACCGAGGAGTGCCTTAACGTTACTGCGTTATGAAAGGAAGTTTTGACAGATATAAAGACATCACGTCTCCCTATAACCAAAGTTTGCAAAGCATGCATCTGAAAATCTTGTAATTCTTTTAATTTGAAATATTGCAGCACATTCGTATGATTTACATCTTTGAACGCCGCCATATTACGACACAGGTAACAACCCTGTATTGCCGATTTTAGGTGTCGGTTTATTGAACCATCATGGTGTCGTGGTGGACCAATGAGATCGTAGGATTTCAGACACACCTTCTGAAGGTTTTTGGTTGTATTGTCCCACGGGTTTTGTGAGGTACGATCTACCCCGTGGGTTTCACACGATGGCCCCGGACTGGTTTCAAAAGTACCAGAACTACTTATTTATTTATTATCATTATTTTTGTTTTTGCCTTGGAGTGAAGGACTTGATTTTGTTTGTGTTATAAGGCCATATCACTGGTGGATATTGTTATTTTTGGACATTTGTTTATCGGATATTTAACCGATTTTACAGTTAGACAAGGTATTAAAAAAGGCACCTGAACACAGATTCTATTTCCATGTGTATAAAGGGTCAAATACGTTTGAATTATTTACGTTATGATGCAACTATCCTACGTTGTAGTTCAGTATATCATACTCTGGACATAGGTAAGATATGACAGTCTTTTTGAAGTAAAGCAAGACTGTACTGCGATGAGCAGATAATCTATCGCACGGTTCAAGACATAAAACAACAAGATGCACTATTGCCACCAAATTGACACATTAGAAATTGATTCTTGATTTAGTGTAGTCGGCATGAATATTCCCAACTTATTTGCAAACATGTTATGATTCTATAAGGAGAAAAAAATATGAAAGAGACACACAATGCTCAAATTGGAATTAAATTCCCTCCTTTCACAAAGTGTGATTGGAAGGTTTTATTGTAGGATAAATATTATAATTAACAACATTCATTAATAATTTATTTATTATCTTAAGTCATATATGAAGTAAATTTATACCGTACGGCGGTTTCGCCTAGCCTACAAAGCATGCCGCATATAACGTCACGCCACGGAGACAACCCAAAAAAGGTTGTTCCAATGACGTACATATATTACGGCATGCTTAGCAGACACCGGAAGTGAAGTTATGATCTGAAATTGGTCGCACGTGCTCGGTTCTGAGGTGGGGATATCACATCCTCGACACCAGCGGACGTCCATGTAGGTGCATATGTCATATATGAAGTAAATTTATACCGTACGGCGGCTTCGCCTAGCCTACAAAGCATGCCGCATAAAACGTCAGATTATTTTTTAACCTTCTAATGTTTTAATCTGCATATTCCAATGCAATGTTATTTTTATGAACAGGAGCAATTGAAAGCAAATTGATGGTGACTGATAGTTTTCAAGCAAATCCCGCACGACCATAGAGGAGAATTACCTTTGCAATGTCTGCTGCAAAAGACAGTTTGAAAATCCAGTCCAGTCGGATACTTTCATTTTCGAGAACATCCTGTAAACTACCTTTAGAACAGTATGTCGTGATGATAGAAATGTGCATAGGTTCTACACATCCTCCTATTAGGGGATTTACATTCGAGTGTTTTAGAGCCCGAATCTGAAAACCATGAAATTAATGAGTGAAATGTGTTAACCTGGTTCAAACTACATTTAAGAATTTACACATTAGTTCTGCATTAGGTTTATTTGACATATCAATATACCTAAGCTCCCTGCGACCCCCCCCCCTCCCACCAACCAAAAAAAAAAAAAATACAAACAAGCAAACAAATAAAAAAGAAAAGCAAAAGAAAAAAAATGATGGTATTAATAAAATACAATAAAACAAAAATAAAAAAACCCGAAACCAAACAGACATAGCAAAACAAACAATATATAAAGCAGATTTATAGCGTATGGTATGTGTACTTATTTCAGAGGAATTGGGGAGTAAGTACTGTCTTGTGTGCACTAATTCCTGACTGCGAAATAATGTGTTCCACAACACGAAAAGTGTAAAATACAGGCTGTGCTCATTAATGAAAATATGAATATCACGAAGTTTCACATCTAACAATGTGCGTTTAATTTAAATACATACACATCTTGTAACAATATCGTTGAGTACATGGTAAGTAAAGTGCTATTTTTACATTTTGATAATAGTTGTATATGTCATAACGTTTTAGGACCCTAATTACTTATGCAACTTACCTGATTCATTTCGTGAATAACATCCGGTGTTACCGATATCGAAGTTTTATTTATAGCCTTAACTGATACGAGACTTCCGCCATAAACAGCCGTTTTGCTGAACATCTGGTGAGCCGCTGAACTATCCGAGTCAATACTCAAACGTTTTCGACTCGTACTGAAGTTAAAGGTGGACTAAATGGTTAAAATAAAAAAGATATATAAATATTCAAACTCAAATATTGAAAAGTTAAAGCTGAACGAAATCATCAAAAACCCAACTAAACCAAGACTCGTACCTATAGATTTAAACTGATGTATTCACATTATAGGCTTATATTATGTCTTTCATTGTCCGTATTTTATCATTATCATCACACCTTTATTAGTGATTGATGCCGAGAAGGAGAAGACATCAATATATTCATTTGTCACAAATATATGAGGTATACAAAATAATTATTAGTAGACATGTCCATATAGCTATAGTACATAAAGCGACAAAACATTCACAGAATTAAGATTTTGAAGTTGAGAAGTCATGAAAATACAACACGATATTGAAACATATCAATATCAAACAGATAAAATGAGATGGACATGCTCTGTCTTTTTTGTGTATTTACCTTACTGAGGGTACTGCTTTTCAGTAAGTTCTTATTGTTACTGAAATCGAGATCAGCAAATGGTACTTTCCAAGACATTGATGTTAATTCTTCTATCATACGCTTTCGCCTGTAACCATGAAGCATATCATTGTACAAGTAAACAACGAAGTCGACGGAAGTCAGTGCCCGGGAGGACCAAGCGTCCCCTATTTGCATGCAACACCCGTCGCAAAAGTCCTGCAAAACTGTCCAGGAAGTGCATATATATACATGTCTGTAAAATATGAAATATTTTGCTGACTTTTATATTTAAATGCACTTTGGCATTATCATAGTACAAAGGTAGTAGATCAGATGTCAGTATTGTTCTCAGAGCAACATATACCTTTGAACACTTATGGTCGCTTAGAATTATAGGTGACGATCAGATATATAAAGGAAACAAGCAACTTCTGTTCGAACAATTGCACCAAGGAATGCCCATAACACAGTCGATATAAAAATAATTTGAACAATGCACGCATGCACAACTTTGGTTCTAACCTTCTCTGATGTACAAACATATAGACGCCACCTATTGTTCCACATACGACAAGAAGGACAATCAGGACGATTGCAGCTATAAGGAAATCTGAAAGGAATTGCTACATTATGGTAAAATAAATCAATGGTACATGTGTATATCATGTTTATAGCTATTCATATTATTTAGAAATTACACAAAAATCCTTACAGTTATATCTACTACTTTATTTATATTCATGTTATTACTTTTTCAACTTCCGATATCGGGACACTGTAATTCGTTAAGCCGGTGAATGAGATAGTAAAAATAAAATCGAGGTCCCCTGCCACTGTAGGCGTGACACGTAAATTATCCTCACTGCTTCTGGTGGACATTGCAAATATACAAATTTGCATGCAAACCATAACACAAGGGCCATCACCATCATAAATATAGTGAAATAATCGTCAAGTTAGGTAAATCAATAATTAATCAATCTCTTTGATATGTACAGTTCTTATTAAATTAATCTAATGCTGGAAATAGCTTATGCATTCACAGAAAGGTACATAAATGAGTTCCTGTAAACAAGACGTAAATACAGTAATTTATGGGGAATCAGCTTGGTTTGTTTGACTCGCAACAGAAACGAATCTTCTATACAGGCAGATAAATTAAAAGATATTTTATCTTTGTACAAATGAATATATGCCAAGATTTAATAACAGCATCGACAGTATCGGAGCAGAGGCAGAAAAATTTCTCACCGGATAGTCCTTGGCTTTTTTGACAATATTCGTTGTTCCAACCACACTTTGGCCGTCCTAGAGGCGTAACTGTTAATCCTCCTGTCCACACGACAGTGACATTTTTAATAAAGTGTGTGAGTCGACGACCTCTTCATGAAAATGAAAAGAATATATAGACTCTGCTTTATATATATCATATAAATTAATAAATGGTAGTCATGTAATTTAAATGGAACAGTTTAATAAATTTACTTTCGACTGTCCATATACACCAACCGATTCTTCTTTTCAAGAAAGACTTGCAGTCACCAAAACCGTGTGGCACACTGTCGGTAAAAGGAAAAATCTGAGAAGCCATCCGATTTAAACTGACTAAACTTTTGCATTTTCTCTTATTTTGACCTTATATATTATTTCTTTGTCCGTGTGTCTTTTTGGTTGAGACAGACAAGAATTAGGGTACGGCATACTTTTAGAAATAAAATATCTTTTCCGGTTCGGGGAGACAAAAAATAAAACTTCTGAGTAAAATATCAGTATATATGTATATGCAAATGTGATCATTGTACGGTTTAAAATATGGTCCTATATTCTGATTCTTATGAAAAGATGACATCAGTTTTGCGTTACTTGTTAACTCTGACGTCATACCTTGTTTATAGTGCGCTGGGCTGATTAAATTAGCAAATATGGATTTTACTTAGAGATTTTCTTTTTGTGTTTTCACTTGATAAGACCAAGTGACCGCAAATCTTTGGACATTGTGTGTTCCTAACTATTATTTTATAAAAACATAATACTAATAATATATGTGCACCAGTTGCGCTTTTCAAAGAATTCAAATTATAACTGATTTGCTAAGGCAAATAATTTTAAAGAATTACTTAAACGAATGCTATTAAAATTGTAATATCTACACATGAAAATATATCAATCTACTCACATTCCAGAACTGTAAGCCATGTTTACGTAATGTCCATCATAAAAATTATGAATAACATACGATGACACCCTACTGGCGTTAGAGTCCATGCGAAATTCACCATACAAGCCTATTTAGAATTCATATGAAATGTTTAACACATTATGAAGCAAAATATTTGATAAACACTTTGAATTGAGAATAATTCTTATATTATTATTATTATTGTATTTTCGATTCCTATAAGAAGACGGTGACGGAAAAACGGTTTGACCCATATGATATCACGTTGTACATATTATTAGTAGTTTAACACTGAGTTGGCCTCGTGATATATGTTTTCAAAGAACTTATTAATTTAAACATTTGTTTGAATTCTGCTACTTTTCGTAAAATGCTATTAGAATGCTTAAGGACATTTTCATATAATCCTGATTGAATTATTTTAAAATTCATAAAAATAACGCTCCATCTGTTTCAGTATTTCTCTGAGAGATATCTAAATATACATATTTGTCCAATTTTACGGGAAAACCCGAGTAAAAAAAGGCTTCTTCTACAGCTTTTAACGTCATTTAACTGTGACGTCAGGATTTGAACATTAACGTCAATTAAAATCTAGTAGCATCTGTACTACTTCTGACGTCACATATTACAGAAATTAACTGAAAAATACACCGACCTGTTTATTGCATATATCGACTGATCGGAGTCCCGCAAATCATGATTTTTTGTCAGCGACTTGCGTGTGTAAATATTACCATTATATAGAACAATTATGTACATTCTTATAGCACTTTAATAATATACCTTCCACTGTTACATTTGCCATAAATTCCATAAGACGAGAAGTGTCATTCGCTAGGTTGTTTTGTGCTAATGTTGCGTTTAGGGCGTAGGCATACAATGTAATAGCGTCGCTCATAAGACGAAACCCAACGTGGTTCTAAAATCATACAATTAGGAATCAGTTACATTTTACTGATTTGAAACACCTGCAAAATAAATTATCATTACTTTTATAATGGCACTGATATATAACCGAAGTGCTGCTTATATTACTATAACCTTTTTCCTGATGTAATGTGGTAGTGGCACTTTCTACAGTGTTTGTTCACATTCATGTATATACAGTGCTGAATTATATTTGGTTCGTCTGTACGTAAGGTCCTTCACGGCGGGAGTGGCTAGCCAAACTGGAGACGCTCACTCTTCCCGGACACCTGATCTCATTTCTGGATTTCAGGGGTCCGTGATACATGATTGTTTGTACCATAGTCATGTGACATCAGTTACTTTTGTACTTAACAATATTCAACGATTACGCAAACAGATTCTGTACTCATGTCGCTAAAATGGCGCATTGTTATATAGAGGAAATCGAGTCCAGATATCCAAAACCAAGTGCTAAATCACGTAGCATGTCCCTTGTATGGGAGTGGGGTAATAAATCCAAAAAAAGAAAAAATAACCAAAATGTAAACATCAGAAATTAAAACATATTTAGATATCTGTCACTATGAAATTATCTTGAAACATAGACAACGACCGACCCAAACGTGTTTCCAAGGGCGTTAGTGTATATATGGGGGCCAGTAGCGCAGTCGGTATCGCGCTCGCTTCTAACCAATGCGACCCGGGTTCGATTCCGGTGGGGTACGTGAGATGGTAAGGCTGTCGCCAACTTGGCATCGTGGGTTTTCTCCGGGTACTCCGGTTTCCTCCCATACAAACGACACCTTTACGCCAAGATCCGTGCCAACGAGAAAGATTTATATAAGTTAACTTGTTTCTTAATCGTTCTGAAATAAACAATTTTTCATTTTTAGTGTATATATGGCTACACAGCACTTAAACAATTATTCAAATGTAACGAGACTTTAAAAATACATCTAATCATGAGATTGTCAGTGGGAATTTACAAAACGGACAACACATGTATTTTACGTTAAGACCCTTTTAGAACACATTATAGCTATACTGATACAGGATTCCAGTTATGGTATAATAGTACCTTGTATTGCAAATCTCCCTCTATTCTTCTCAAATATGCAAATATGTACTTTAATTTAAGCTCATTGATTGTGTAACTAGGAGTTGGTGTCAAAAAGCAGCTGGAGCATCAAGTACCAAAAGAATTATAAATATTCTATGGTCTCGTCTCATGAGAGAATATTTATTGCTCTTAGTAGGTAAGGTTTCTGAGATCACCGGAACAATAATAACTTTAAACGACACAAACGAAGTCAAGCAAGGTTAGCATAGCAATAAATGGTTCTTAATCATGTAAACGACTTATTGCCCCGGAGTTGATTAATAGTTCAAATGGAGAAATTGACGGCTGAAGACGCAACGGAATGAAAAAGCAATACTGACAGATGATTAACGATGGTAATTACCATTTCTTTTCCTGTCGTGAGAACAGACCATAATGTGGCGTTGATGGATTCTGATGTATCAAATGTAATGTCCAGTAAACCTATAAACAAAAATAAAACTAAACACTAGTCTTTATAATGCATAAAACACACAATCACTACGTGAATAAGTCTGTCAGTGAAGCCAAATATTTAATTAGATCAATCGGGATAACAATGAATTTTTTTAGATAGGTCGATTCCATCATACGATTGAATACGATGTTCTACTGAAGTCCGAAAGTTGGCAGAGAAAGTGTAAATGGGTCATACTCTTATCAATGTCAAATCGGTAAATACATTTTAATGATACGACTACAACGAATATGCACGGACAGACGACAATTCACAACAAAAATCTTTAGTATATGGAACGCTCCAGGACAAAACAAAAGCAGAAGGTTTCACTGATGTTCATCACGTGTATAGGAAGGTGTAAGCAATTTTGGCTACAGAACAGCGTTACTAGTCTCCACGGATGATGTACCTGTTGTAATGTCTTCTGTTTGGCAATCAGTAGTGTTAATGACAACACTGTAGTCATAATCTATAGCAATGAATATATGTTCTCCATCGAGAATGTCGAGTTTCTTGGCAGTGCATAGTACTTGAAGCAAAGCGTCGCCATAGGCACAGATGACATACACTGTAAAACATAAACAAGATAGCATTCTGAACACAATTATTGTCGAAGTAAAAGTATCTGTTATAACCGACCGCCAAGAACATATCAGGATTAAAGTTATATAACAAAACATTAAGCAAATTAATAATGATTTCTTCTCCAAACGCTCCTAAATTAAAAGACATGGATCCTCAATGAACATTTACAGTGAATTATTTATCAGTCAAAGAGCCTAGATCGTGCTTTCAAAGAATATGAACGCAATGAAAAGCAATCAGGGACATTATTCTATTTGATTTTTCAAGCCTGAGGAAAAATGTGATAGCCAAACGCTTTTACCACGTTCTTTAAACATAAAGAATAATTAATACAATGTAATGTAGAATTACTAATATGAAATGACGTTACGGATATAACGTTACGGATACCTCGTGCGTTTTCCAGCTGGGCTTCCATATGAGACAATAGATATGTTGGATCTGCGTGTATTGTAATGAGTTCAACCCAGTAATTATCAGCTTCCATCTTCGACTGACAAAAGAACAAAAGGTGAAGAGTCATAACACATACATACAAAAAAGAGAGAGAATTTATGTGTATTAGAGTGTTTATGTATGACAGAGAGAGAAGTACACATGATTTGTAAATTGGAAGGTGGATATATATATATATATATATATATATATATATATATATATATATATATATATATATATATATATATATATATATATATATATATATACAATCTTAAAATTTGTCAAAAAACATGCATACAATCTTATGCTAGAAATTATCGAATGCTTCTTCCAAGCTCGTATTTGAATATCATAGCCTCTCAAATACAAAAAGTATACTTTGGAATGTAACGTAGCTTACCAGATGGTTTAATTCCTAACATAGCATTCACGTCAATGCAAAATACGAAAGTAACTTGTAAGGTGACTATGGCATTATAAATAATGTACTACAGCGGACATTCACAGACCCTTCAAATTCAGAAGTGAGATCAGGTGCCCGGGAAAAGTAAACGTCTCCTAAATGGTTAACCACTCCCGCCATGAATGTCTTTACATACAGAAGATACAGATGAAACTCAGCACTATATATATAAATGAATGTGAACAAGCAATGTGAAGAAAGTGTCATTACCACATGATAACAGGAAAAATAGTATAACAGCAAGTAAAAACGATCCTTGTGATTTTTAAGCACACTTGACACATCTACTCGACCCAACGATCTTTGCTTGCGCTTCACATTCACGAGTTCAGTATAACACGATGGTATTATATGGCTCAAACATTCTGATTTGTATGAGAATTGAAAATGTTATGTTAGATTTTCACCCAACTGTAGAATGATCATTCTATATTAACAGGTTTGTTTGGACAACGAACCTCTTAGATGGATTTTCGTCAAATGACCTTGTTAAACCACGCCATGTTCTTTCCTACATGTAATTTTAAAAGGCATAATAACTATCTATATATATAACTATATGCCTCAATTTTACAACAGTTAGGTCGCCTTCAAATATTCCTAGCACCTAAGATGTAATTCTACATTACCAATTCTGGACACTCAAAACAAATAGAGTATAATTGGCTATTGTGAGGCATGAGATAAACGGATGCATGACCATTCAATTTGTCTAAGAGATGTTCCTTTCAGACCTTATCATATCTTCACATGAGAGTCTTAATGTCTCGAAAAGTCTATCTAGACAGTCATAAAAGTTCACATTTTTTTCTTTGGTACTTTGTTGTAACACAAAACCAATGATATTTTTGTTACAGTACAGTACAGTATGTCAAACATATAAATTTTTATTAATTACGAAATATATGCGTAAAATTATATATTACTTCTTGATTTTAGGCTGGTATATTTCTCTGCGTATGAAAGAGAAGACATCAGACTCGACTGTATGGCACAAATGACTGAGGTCATGCGCGTAAAACATGATAATACTCAAATAAGCATAGAAAATGACATGACGAAATGTTGGACACTCATGAAAGAAAACTTGTTATCAGATTCAGTAAGGTAGCCATTCAATCAGTCAGTTAACTACAATATGTAAATACATGTCACATTTGTGATGAGCACAGTTATTCTATAAATGTTTCAGTAAGAAATTACATTAGATCCATGTTGATATCGAAAACTACATAAGCTAGTTTGATGAAAAAGATATTCATTTCATGTGATCTTTATTGTTTAGTGTACTTAGTTGCTGCTTATGAATGGAGATATAAACCATGAATTCTTTACTTCCAGATCTGTCCTGTATTCTGTTGCCTTCACCTATAAATATATAGTTTTCTTTGCTTTGTTTTGTATTTTTGGTGTGTTTGTTTTTTGAGTTTTTGTTTTTGTTTTGGGGGTATTTGTCTGAACGTTTTATCAAAGGTCCATGGTTTGGTGAGGTTTACATCCTCTCTATATTGCTTGACTTCAGTGTCACACCAAGTGTTGTGGGAGACATAAAAATTTAATGAACTGATATCGAATCCCATTAATTTCCCATTTTCCTTTATCACCTCATACAATCGCCAAACCATTAAAGAAAACTAATCTTTCAGAATTATAATTAAGACCTACCAATTTTAATGACTAATAATAAATAAGCAAAATCAGAGAAATTAATCTATCTACAAGTTTCCTTAACACCATTTTAAACATTGCTGCGTTATAAACATTTGATCACCATTCAAAGAATTATAAAATTATTCCAGAAGAAAAAAATCCATTAATCCATCAGAAAAATATATTACCGATCTCACAAATTCATACGATAGGTTTTGTACTTTCTCTGTATATGTATGTGTCTGTCTTTATTATACTAAGAATGAGCTCGGGAAAAAAACCGGAGAAATAACCTTAAGAGACATTGTTCTTTATTAATAGAATAATAACTTGTAGAACGTATATAGCAGCAAACATTTATAAAACAAAATTTCGACCGCTGACTATTTAAATTGGATTTTTTCACTCATGCAATGCAGAACATATCCAGTCGTTGCTTTCTAAAACCAAAAGTAATTAACTCTCTAGATGCATAGATGACATTAATTAATAATCACACATTAACGAGATCTTAATGTTATATATCCAAATGAACTAGAAGTTAAGGAAAACACAGGGAGCAACAGTTTTCCTTCGTATCTCGATATCTAGATCTAGACATTGGTGGTCACCTGGTCTCCACTCTGTGATTAACTTGCCTCTTTCAATTTCAGCATCACATACTTTCCCTTTATATGTAACAATATCTCAACTTCGCCTGTCTATGGCTTATTCATATCTCACTTAATACGTTATACCAGAGTTTAAATTATGAAGATTTCTGAAGTCGTGAGAGCAAAGCGACTTTCTGATAAGCTATTCAGTCGCGGACATGTACGTAGTAGAGTAAGAACGTCACACAGGAATGTCTGTGGTCGATATGAAGTATCGATATCACGAACATTGAGTGATATTCTGCGTTTAATCTCCCGACCATTTTAAGCACCTATTTGACAATCATTCGTGGTATTGACTCGATTCGAAATTTCTCACGGACTGAAGCGATGGGTGTTTATAGCGAGCATGCAGTGTTTACGTCTTCCCGGAAATTTGATTGAATTCACCTTTGGAGGTTCCCTAGTTTTTATTTATTTTCTAATTTTTATTATTTTAGGAATTGGCTTTATCCATTTTCTGCACATGGCATGCTGCTAGGTATTGAGGTATTCTATGTGACAAGATGAAAGACAAAAGATCTGAACAATGTACGTGATAAAACCTGCCAAAATGATTGACAACTAGTACTGGCATATTGTACAGAAGATTATAGAGAAGTTAAATGAAAGATTAATCAATAAGAATAATTCAAAGATGTATTCATACATTTTATTGTGAACTTGCCGAAAATGTATGCCTTGACTGATTTTTGCGAGCAGCATGATGAACGCTGAGGTGATTATAAATCATATCAGCAATAAATCTGTCTTTTGCTGGAAATGTTGAATGGTTTTACATTGAATGCCAACGTCCGTCCAAATCATCATTACCATGAGTCAGATAAATTCTTTCCTCAACCTTAGGGGTACCAAGTGAATTCATTAGGCAAAGAATCTAATAGAATTATTTCTGTCTGTTAACATACTCAGTGAAAATTTATACAACTGTTTACAACAAGGATATACAAACCTGAAAGTGTGCTGCAGTTTCCCGCCAAATGGTCTCCTCTCCTTCAGCAATGATGATGCGGTCCCAATTGTAGTAATCAAGTATATCTTCCAAAATGTAAGCCATGTTGTTGTAAGAACTAGTCACGCGGACGAATGAAGTGTACTTGTCTCTTTCGGTTAAATGCTCTCCTGCACACCTAAAGCTAATCATTGGTCTGCCCCATTTACTAACCAGTAACCCAGCAGATTCACAGACGTCATCACACACAGGGCCTATATGATATAAAAATTACACTTTGTATATTGTTCCTCAACATTCCTTTACCTCTGTATCTCTCACTCTTTGCTCTTTTTAAAACTTATAGTTTTAAGTAAAACGTACAATATTGTGAGCAAAAAAAAAAAAAAACCAAACAAACAAACAAAAAAAACCCCCAAACAAATAAACAAAACAAAAAACCACACACACACACTAGCAAAGAAAACAAACCAGCAATCTCTGATTCCATTAATTGAGGGAAAAAGAATACTTAGATTGGTTTTTTGTCTTCATAAAAAGGTTAACCATTAAGTAATTGTTATCGACTATCTAATTGATTCAATACTTCTACAGTCCTCAGTGTTATGGACATGTGCCGTATTGGTGTAGACGTTGCGTTTCATATTTCAAATTTAAAAAAGTATTCAGCGAGTACATGGCAGAGTATAAGGTGCTTGGCTATTGATCCAGAGGTCTCGGTTTCGAGTCCCACTATCGACAAATCAAGTCTTTCGAATGAGACAGTGAAATTTGAGGTCCCTTTTCCAGAAAGACATGGCACGGAAATAGCCCCTTATTGCTTCGGATATGTCTATTACAGAGGTATAAATGTCTTCGCAATGAATTAGACAAGTGTCGTCATGAGAATTCGTGGAGTCATGTATCAACCAATTAATAGATTGTAGAAGTTTTAGCTTAACAGCAGTGTTAACGTCATACACATTTACATAATGTAGAAAATCCGTCAAAACAAAACATAACTTAATTGTGAGGTCACTGTGGTCCACTGCATTATATGAAGCGGGCTAAAATCAAGATGTCAAGAATAATGATGTAGTGCAACCTTTTCCTCAACTCCATTATATGCGAAGCCGGCGTGGCCTAGTGGTATCGCGCTGGACTCCTAATCGGGAGGCCGGGGTTCGATTCCCGCTCCGTTAAAGATCCCTCACTGCATCGGATGGGTCCATTGCAAAGGTCAAAATTTGTATGCCCCGCATCAGGCAGATGCCGTCATATACGTGAAACATTCGTGGTGTGACGTTAGAACAAAAATCAATCAAAAACCATTTTTTGCGTAATTTCATATAAAGACCGTTCTTCATCTGTTTGAAATGTGTTTTGCTGGACCTAACTTCTGGATTTTAAAATATCAACAGAATTTCAATTTAATTAGAAGATTTGCTGTAAAATTACACCATTCGGCAAATTCATCCCAGTATGTTTACACAATTACGTCTGTTATAAGTTGGTTAGATGTATAACTGTTATTGATAGACTTCCATTTATTGTTTACAACACAATTTGATTAGCAACTTGGACAACGAACCCTTGGGCTTTATTAATGTTGGTTATTCATACTACATATACGATATATAACAATCTCGTGATAGGAAACAGGTAGGGATAAAAATTAAACGTGTAAATGAAAAAAATTAAGAATTGTTAAACACTTTGCATTGTTAACCGATTTTACATAAAAAAAACTTCATTCAATTATGCAGTAAAATTATAATGTCAATGACGTCATCGCGGAGTGCCTTAACGTTACTGCGTTGGATAAATTTTAATTGCATTTCAGTAACGTCATAGAATATTGTAAATGTCGAAATGTTTCAAGTATTGAATTGGCAGTGAAATTGGATGTTGTACACGTACAAATTACACTTACCATATTTTGATTGCATTTTTTAATTATTAATGTACTGAATTCATAGTTGTCTAAATGCAAATGATTCTGTATCTATAGGAATGCCACATTTCGATTTTGTGAAATGAGTTTATAAAAGAAATTCTATTTTGTTTTTTTTTTTACTGGAGATCACTCATGATATAAATCGTTATTTGACCACAAGTTGAACTTGCAGTTGTACCAATTTGCTCAACGGGGGGGGGGGGGGGGGGGGTGACAGAGTAAATTCTAAACCTTCCATGACGCCATAATCCACAGCCTGTAGTACTATCTCTCTTTTGTGTTGAATATTTCGACTAAGCATCCATTTATTTATTAGTATCTCATCATTTTAAACAATAATTTTTGAAAAATTTTGTGCCATGTAAGGTTCTAATTCTTATCATTGATTTTAATCTCTAAAACGGCATCATATCTAAAAATGTTCAATATTAATATATAATTTGCTTGTATAAATTCATATCAAAACTGAATAAGATTTCTATCTGCAAAAGACTGAATATTAAAAGTACGATGAGATTGAATAATTCAATAGATTGTACCATGAATGAAGATCAATTGCTTTAATGAGCGAAAATATCTTTAACTTAGTGTCACATTTTATAATCAGTAGATAGTTATAGAAATGATAGGATGACTCATTATTCGCGGAAATATTTCCAATTTGTGTAAACAATGACTGCAGCCACTGATCTGTCGACAGAAGGATAATAATGTCAACAGAACAAAGGACTTAAATCAAGTTATGTAATGTAATTTAAGCAGGTGGAATATCGGCGAAAGCTATTACAAATGACAATGATTAAAACTCCTGGCGTTTTATTCACAAAGAAACTTAAATATAAGTGTAAAACCTGAGAGATATAATAACATGTGCCATAACCATAAGAACTAGTAGAAAGTTTTTCTGTGAATAGTATGCCTAATAATCACATCACTCTTCAAATAAGTAAAACTGACATTCTATACTCAAACACCTCATCATAATACAATTACAATGAAGATGGGACATGCAAAAACAGAAACAAAAACAAAAGTCAGATATGACTATTACGTAAGCAGATTTACCTAGTATGTGCAGTGTTGTGCTTTCAGGAGAAATGAGCACTTACACTTCTACGTGTATATCAGCAATAATCATCAAATGTTTTATTTTGTTAAGATTAATGCATGATGGCGACACCTGTCAACTATATTCCGTCATCTTTTTACTGTCGCTACCACCCAAAACAGCGGGGATTTTTTTTTCACGTTCAAATGTATTCCTTGACACAAAGGACCGGATTGTATGATATTATATTCGACAGAAAATGAAAACACAATTTTAAAAAATCACATTCTTATTCAAACCCCGATTCTTAAGATGTGAAGTCCTGTACAATACTTATGGAACACCACGCCTCTCAAATCAAATGAAATCATTTAATTTTCTTTGTGTTGATGGTCTTGCGGCGAATCTGATTGGTTAAGAATTGAGTTGATTTCTGCATCAACAAAATTTTGAGTGCAGATATGTCACTACCGGAACTACTTTCCTCTGCAATGCGAAACCCCATTCTATTTATGCAACAGTGATTCCCGTGTTGTTAATTGATTATATAACATTGTTTCGTTACAGTATATATAATGAATTCTAAGTACAAAAGAAATCGCACTTCACTTCAGAAACTATTGAATATCATATATAATTTCATTCTATTATTCAATAAAAAAGTAAAATATAACTAGGTCTACAAACTAGGTTACACGCAGCCTACAGTACATTGCTGTTTATAAATGCAAACAATAACAGTACTCGTCTGCTACTAAGCCGATCGACCGACAATGTACTCTGATAACTGTTATTTGTACGGTAACATACCCAACTAGGCAAACAGAATGGGCAACAGAGCAGCTGTTGCCTCCGATCCAAGTCCTGAACCTACTCTTTTCACCATGTCAGGCTTGTGACACGCACGTGCGCCCCCGTTCGTTCTATTTCACTTGTAATCTTTTCAATGGACACTAGGTTCAAATTTAGTGTTAGCCGCCATTATTGACTTCAAATTGTTTACCTTGTCATTGTATTTCTATGCGATAAAGTTACATGTATCAAGGATAAAATAGAAAAATAGTGCCATAATAAATTATGTTTATTGGACACTTAATAAATTTTGTTTCCATATATAAGCTAAATAAAATGATAAGAAATGAATCCTATATTTGTTGGTTGATTGAAGTATCAACCTAAAATTTGGACGGAAAAATGCATTCTTAAATGAAATGCAATATTCGATGGGTTACATATACTTTAGACACTTCCAAATTTTCATGACTATGACCTTACTTTTGATGTATTCGTAAGATATTCATTTCTCCAAAAAAAAAAAATTCAAGTGGCTAACAATGAGAAAAATAAAATGATATTATGAAAAAGTGTTGAATTTCCCCCAAAAATTCATTTTTTTTTATCTGTAATGATTCATTTTTGACGGATGAAATTATCCCAAAAACCACAATCCAAAGTCTGTGGTATTGACGAAATGATACGAAACGGGATGTGTGTTCTTCTATAAATAAAAACAACTTTGTATTATTTCACATTGTACATATTCATCCTTTTGTTTATATAATTTGTACACCATTTAGAATTAGATTCTTAATGTATGCCATGGTAAAATATTAATATAATGCATAAAATTCACAGGCAACATCGTATTTAAAGTAAGGTAGTGGCATGTTATAAATGCATAGTTTCATTTAGTATGTATTCAATAGAAAAGAAATTCTTGATCAGTATATTTTTAAACTGGATTTTACAGCTCTTTGTTATTCAAACATATTGCCATGTCACTAATGACCTAGGTCTGATGTATATTTCAAGTGGGTTTTCCTAATTTAAATTATAGACACGAATCTTTATTTAATGACCCTGATGTAACCAGAGAACTCTCTGAACTCAACGAACAATTTATTAGTGCCCCAGCTGACAAAGCAGCGAACAATTATACCTTCCTTTGCAAAAGATTTTAAATTAATTATCTGTTAGAGGAACTTTGATTACACTCTGCACCTGGAAATCCAACATACACAAACAAATTTATCTATTTCTGAAATACCTCAAAACCACAAATCTGTCCTCGAGTCTTTTGGAATTACCATGACAAACTCTGACCTTGAATTACCTTATATATGTTGGATTCCAAAAATGCACAAATCCCTTGCAAACATCGTTTCATTGCTGGTTCTTGCAAGTGTACCACCAAACCTCTACCCATAATGCTAACGAAGATACTGACACACATCAAGCATGGTCTTCAAATTTACTGTGATACCGCATATTACAGAAGCAGAATAAATCAGATGTGGATCCTCAGGAATTCTAAAGAACTTTTTAGAGAATCTAAAATTCAATAATATTTTCAGCATCAAATTTTTTGACTTCTCCACGCTCTACACTACAATTCCGCATCACAAGCTCAAAAACAGACTCGCTACAATTGTTCGAAATTCTCTTTTTCCATAAAAATGGAAATCGTAGATATAAATATCTTGTCATTGGGTGGGAAGATACATATTTTGTAAGAACATTCTGATGCAAAACACAAGTATACCGAAGATCAAATCATCAAAATGCTGGAATTTTAATAGACAATATTTTCATGGTGTTTGGAGGTAACATTATTCAGCAAATCATTGGCATTCCCATGGGAACTAACTGCGCCACTCTTCTTGTTGACATTTTCTTATATTCGTATGAGGCAGAATTGATTCAAAACATGCTCTTCACAGGCAGAAAAAGCCTTGCATCTCAGTTTAATTTTACGTATAGATATGTATACGACGTATTGTCAATCAGTAATCCTAACTTTAAGGATTACATACATGAAATCTATCCCCATGAACTTGAGATAAAAGAGACAACCGAGAGCAATAATTCCGCTTCGTATCTGGATATAATTTTAACTTTCGACAATGACGGTCATTTGAACACCTCTCTTTATGACAAACGTGACGATTTTAACTTCCAAATAACTAACTTTTCGTTTCCTTGCAGCAATATCCCAGTCCTCACCTTCCTATAGAATTTTTATATCTCAACTTATAAGGTATGCAAGAGCCTGTTCTCTATACGACGGTTTTATTCCAAGGGCCAAACGACTGGCCACTAAGTTCTTCATACAGGGATATGTTAAAGAACGTCTGAAATCGTCGCTGAGGAAGTTCTACGGTCGCTATGGGGATCTTGTACGAAAATATGATGTACCTCTTTCTAGAATGATTGATAATATTCTGGAATGCGACTAAATGACCTGTTCAGTGAACACCAAATATGACTTTGTATACCAGTTTTGTACTTTCGTATGTACAATTAGGGAACTCTTGATTTTGACATTGTTTCTTGAGAACTGCTGTGACGGGTGATGCATGCAAACAAGAGACGCTATTCTCCCAGGGCACCTGGTCTCACCTCGGGATTTTTCAGTATTTCGGTGTTCACAACGGTTCCTTTTTGAAACTTACACGATTTTGTATCTGTCCTTGGACTTTGAGAATGATTAACGGTTTGGTACTTCTTCGATACTGATTAGTAAATAATAAATAGATAACTATATCCTTTTTTCGATTAAAGATGGCCACTATTGCTGCCAGGATGACGTTCTAGTGAGCGAGAAGTCCTGGATTCGACTCTGCCATGGACACATCGGTGTCCTGTTTTCGAATGAGACAGTTAAACCAAAGGTCCGTGTCACACCCGGGGTGGCGCTTGAAAGACTTGCACTTGCACTGCTTATGGTGGGTTAGTTGCAAATGCATAAATTTCAATGCAATGTATCAGACACATAATTTCAATATATTCGGGAAATAGTAGTGGAGGGACATAAGACAATAATCAATCGATCAATAAAGCAATATTCTTTAATGATGTAGTGTTGATTACACATTCTTAAGCTAACAGTTTAAATGTTTTGTGATAATGTGACATTCTAAACACGGCAGCATAGTGTAGCGTCCAAAAATCATAAAACGTCAGAAAAGCTGACGTGGAAAAAATATCAATTATAATTCGATAACATTCCTGATAATATATATTAAGCATATATAGTAAAAAGTGTTATTAAATGAAAATCATAAACTTCAATAATAATGCTCCTTTTATGCATGGGTAATGAAAAGTATTTTTTATTTTAAATTCTTAAAATTCATTACTTTATGATTTGAAAATACACTTCTAAATAAGTTCTCATTGGACTACAATCACTTCAAGCCAGGAAGTTAGTCTCATGTGAAATTAGAATTGAACTCTGTGTACTATGCCTATATCATTTGTTAAAATAGCTTTTATATTGATGATTTTGTTTTCATGCAGGAATGAACTACAATGGCTGATGCATTTAGAAATTAAAAGGTATATATGTTCTATATCTATTATTACCACTAGGCCGGTGTCACTGCTGGCGGACTAAGTCTAGGTTTCAGTACTTTTGTTATTGACATAAAATATATACTTAAAATTTTCCGTTATGAAAATATGTAAATCACTCTGAAACTAAGGAGTATCTCCCTCATGCATAGCTTTGTCCTTAGATTGATTCTTTGGTTCACTTTTCGGTCATTTTGTTTTTAATACTGCTCTTCAAATATTTATATAATATGAGAATCCAATTTTTCCGCCACGAGCATCAATAAAGAGACATAAGTTGTCAAAATGCGCATCTGCTGCATAAAATTAAAAGGAAAATATGTTCTTTATTTACTAGATATAATGTCCGTGAAGTCATTATATCTCATAAATGCATCAGACATTGTAATTCATTCCTTCATGAATACACAAAATAAAACACTTATTCTGTGTATATATATGCGCTTTTAACGCCAAAATATCATGCTGGAAACTTCCATTTCACATTTATAAACTGTATCAGCAAATCATTTCGGAGGGAAGTTATAAATTGAAAGAAACAGTTGGTGTCCCATGACAACGTAACGTGTATGCAGAATGACATACATTCGTCGAATGTCAAGCACTTTAGCGCAAAATACGACTCTGATGACGTCATGCAAGATTGGAAATGTCTAATATTTCATTATCACGTCATAAGCACAAGAATTAAAAGTCTGCCAAACATCGCTTTCTATGCTGAAAAGTGGATTAAATATGGGGCGTTATGACGTCATCGATCAATGTTATTCATACACAAATAAACAATAAAGATCTTGAAAGCTTTATCTCGGGCAATGGACTTCACCTCTATTAAACGCGGTCCTAATTTTAAGGGCCGAAATTACACGCATTCCCTCAAAAAAGACGTAAAGAACAATTGAATGCTCTTATGACCCCATAAGGTTACTAGCGTTCAACGTCGTTGTACACAAGCGCCGCCTGACGGATGATAACGGACGGCGAAGCCCATTGCAGTGATTTTGCATATATATGAGCATACCGATGTAATGCATGAAAATTAACATATGGGGTTCGCAGCACTCAGTATTCTTGGCATGTACTGAACTACGACAAGTATGAAATTTGCAGCATTATCTATTTCTTCCTCTTCACTTAATAAAGCGAATTTTATCTTGTGTTTGTTAACTTTTTGCAAAAAGTTTTACAGGAAAGGGCCTCAGAATATTTTTTTTCAAATCATATATTCACTCATAATACAAAATATATAACAATATATTTCGTTCTGATTCGTGACTTAAATCATCGTTTTTCCATCCTTGAAATATTAGCAAACACCTACTCATTATTCCCGTATTACCGATGATAATCATGAGATCGTCTCACCATAATAATGTTAAGAAATAGTTATATATCGTGTTATATTATCGTGCACGGGTCTTTTTTTCATTTTACATGATGCAAAAAATTTCAAGACATTCAATGACCGTTTGAATGCAGCTCTCATGCACTATCTAAAATGGCATCTCTACTTCAATACTATTATATTGTAAATAGTATCCAATACGTAGGTTTTTTATTAATGGGGTTTAAACTCTTCCTATACTCCACAAAATGTCTATTGGTGGTTAATGGTTCTGCATAACGAAATGCTTAGGGTCGGTATGTTAGATCAAAGGCGACTCATAAAGATTAATTAATGAGTTTAATTATGTCTTCTAAGAACCATAAAGCCACATTTAATGGACAGATAATGTAAATTGATCGGGCTTAAAACAAAAGCTTAAAAACTGTTTCCGGTATGTATTTTCGTATCAAAGAAGTCTTGTGGTGATAATAATACTATAACATGCTTTAAACGAAAATTGAAATAGAACAATATGACATTCTTGACATAATCGCCTAGTACTAATTAAACCAGTATAGATTAATAATATTGTAGTTTAATAATATTTACATGGTAAATGTGTACATTGGTGTCTCCAAACAGGAAATGTTTTTCCTCCTCGGCACTGAATGGTGGTCAATATATATTTACTTTTGCCAATCATAGAGGACTAGGTTCATATATACATTATGACCGAATGCCACTTCTTGTTCAGTCGAGTGGCGATCGTCTTTTTTTCTTTTTTTGTCTTTCTTTCTCTTGTAAAAGAAGGCAGATATGATATGTGAAATAACTACCGGGAAATACTCAACCTATTTAAATCGGAGGCGGATAAACACATACTAGACATATACAAATACACGTATACACTGTACAATGACGGTTTGACTTAAGACGATGAAATTACAAGGGTTCATTAACTTAATTAATCTGTGTACTATGCTATGTCAAAAGAGCAATCACATTTAAAAAAAAAAGCAATAAATAACAATCGAGAAATGGACAACGCTACAACAAGTGATGTAACTGAAACGACATAAAACATAGACAATTTTTTTTATAAATGTGTGTACGTACGATGTGTATGTTAGGATTGACAACAAGGAATCAGATTTGTGTTTTCCTGGAGGAATTTAAATGCGGTTTTTTTTTTTTTTTGTTTTATTGAACATTATATTTCGCTATATATATATTGATCCTTTTTCCATGCCTTTTGTTCTAGCACGAATACATACGTATATAAATAGTCCTTTTCATTTTAATTAGAATGAATTTCAGATGCTTATAAAATGTCAACTTTAACGATTCTGTATGAGATGTGTACATGTAATTTAGAGAAATCCTCCGATTTCATACCTAAAACTGATTTAGAATATGCATGTACATGGATATGAGTATGCATGTACAAGCATACGCGTTTGTACATTTTACACTGCACGATACTTTAAATAAATATCCATACATTGATTATGAAGTTAACTATCCTTTGAAATGAAGATTCTTTGTATAAACCACATGACCTTTTCTCAAAAATTTAAGGTTTGGTATAAAATGGGAAAAAGTAGCAAATGGAATTTAGTATTTCATGTTTGAATTTTTGCGAAAAGAAAGTGGAGAACTATCATTCAGTTGTAAGGGAAAAAAGAATAGACAGGTTAAAATATCACAAATGTATTAATGCAGTTCAGTTAAGGTACCTACTAAGGACGATGAGTTGAAGTGACAATATTCATTCAGTTGTAGTAGTAAACCAGTGTACGGGCAAACTTTCCCACTCACAGGTTTACACAGGTTGAGCCGTCGTGTTGTCACTCTATTTTTATAGAAATAAGATTTCAAAACTTTTAACTTTAAAATATATAAAGTGACATAAACACGAGTCACCGTACTCGGCCCGTTTGAAAGCGATCTGCAGAAGTCCCGGCAGTTTTTGGAGGGGGATGTTCCGGATCTTATTTCCTGTGAACGGTTAAGACAAACAGCTCCAATCGTATTTATAATGCAACGCTAAAGGAAAGTCTGTATAATATTGTAGAGGGACTACATTCCAGACTTATGGTCTTTGATATGATCTCAGTTTATAGTTAAACTATTTTTGATATTTGCGCAGTGAGCTTATCAGAACATTCAACTTTCTATAAATTACGATTATGGGAAGAACTAGGAAGACGGACTTCGTTGGATTCATTTTGATTACAATTAAGTTTTCAGAATGTAGATACAAGGTCTGAATAAGAACAGTAAAATTTGTTAAGGGATATATTTAAAATATACAGTATGTTTTACCCGGAGTCAAATGTGTTGACCGAGAGTAATTTGAAGATATTTTGATATGGAAATCTAAAACATTAGTGCAGGTTCAAACCAAGTGACTAATTCATAAGTGTCAATATATTTCACCTTAAGGTTTGATGGTTTCAGCAATACATATCTATTGCTAAAATGCATCGAAAATCGAAATCATTCAAAGATTTATCTTTTAAAGAACATAGTGTGTTCAAAAATAGTTTTTCCGCGTGTATTATGTCGCTTAACAAAATACAAAAAATAGCTAGTGACAATTAAACAATTCATCACGAACAGTATCGATGGGTCTCTGTAGGTCAGGGGTGTGATCATGCTATACGGAGGAGTAAGACTGACCTGTTTCGTCCAAATATATTAATGAGTACAAAATCTTCTTGAAAATAATTTTGTTTGAGCACTAGAAATAAGGCGGGAAAAGCATTGCCATGTTATATCAGAAAAGACACTGTATGGATGGAAGCATAAAAACTAATGCCTAAGTAAATCACTAGAAATAAGGCGGGAAAAGCACTGCCATATTATATCAGAAAAGACACTGTATGGATGGAAGCATAACACTATTGCCTAAGTAAATCACTGTACCGTTACATGTCAGCAGTAAATGATTAAAGAATCAACAGTTAATAACAATAATATTAATAGATTATACGTAGCATACAGATCAATTTTAACTTTTTGTTTTGTTTTGTAGAACACTTCAGAATCACACAAGAGAGTTATAGTTATACTAAAAGAAACAATAATATGCGAATACCTATGGGAAAATATTCATGAAGTGGTCGATGTAGGGATCTTGTGCAATTTGAGATTCCATTTCACGAATGTTAACCGAGATTTGGGATCTGTTCATACAAACTTACCCTTTTGAACTTTTTTACTATACTTGATTTGACATTATATGTACACATACAGGCGTTTGTTCACGTGCATTTCCGACATCCGAGTATCTGGTCAACAGCAATTTATACCGTGAATGGGATAATTTGGTTTAGTGCCCTTGTTCCATGTGTGTGCATATGCAAATAATTACCTCCGGAAGGAACTTGAATTAGTTGTGCCGGACTTTTTCGAAAAGTGCTTTATGCAACCAGGGGACACTTAATTCTACCGGGCACCTGGTCTCATCTCAGTTTAATTGGGGCTCACATTTGTCTGAATATGACATTGTATACAATATTGTACCTTTGTTAATTGGACTTCGAGAAGTTTAACCCTTCGGTACTTTTTCTTTGTTTACTTACAAACATATTACTTAAAGTCATTAAATCTAGTCCTTATTATCTATAGCACTCAGCTAATGGGAGCCAGAATCAACGATGACAGCATATCAGTCTATTGCAGTTTAATTTCCCATCTGAACCTGGTTCCTATTTATAGCATGATAGACAATTACAATTAAAAACAAAGTGCAAATATAGGTATCATGAGTGAAACTTAGCCGCTGATTTTTTTGTTCCATGTGAATATTTATTACAATGATTCTTTTATATCCCGTAAATATAAGAACAGTGGCATGTAGCGCTTGTTGTCTGTATCTCAGTGGAACCACGGATGTTTGATGGACACACTACCAGAATTAAGCACTTGCGCCTGTCAGGGATCGAATCCACTCCCACAAAAGAGATATAAAATAAAGAATTGTTTTAATGAGAAAGAATACTAAACCGTTATTCATTTATTATTTATTCATTTGATAAAATAATAACGTCATTAATATCGATGGTTGTTGGAATAATTTTGTCACATACTGGAATCAACTGAGACACCATACGCTTATGCTGAATGTTGACACATAAATATGAATAGTTAACAATAGAAAAAATTATCCCATGTAGTGACCAAGAATTCCAACAAATTAACGGAATCTCAATGCTCGCTAATTGCGCGTTCATGTCTTCCTTTATTTGAACGACACTGAACAATGCAAAAGGGACTGTATCACAATAGGAAGCA
Source organism: Pteria penguin (assembly GCA_035048485.1). Lineage (NCBI taxonomy): Eukaryota > Metazoa > Mollusca > Bivalvia > Pterioida > Pteriidae > Pteria > Pteria penguin. The sequence continues at coordinate 30,577,864 of CM068584.1, forward strand.
GAGCAGCTACAGATTCAGATACAATGATATGATGCCAATACATACTGAAGACTTAGAAAAATCAACAAAAACACCCCCCCCCCCCTAAAATTAACGATAAAGCAGAATACAGTCCCTGATCATGGTATTTAGATCTTGTGTTGGATATTTACAAAGGCGATACTCGTGTAATTTTATTACTATCATGACAAACGGACGACTTTAATTCTTTTGGTTAACTTTTCATGTACATATTATACATATACCTATCGCTAAAACACAAAAATCGTATCTATACATCTCATTATATTAGTCCCATAAGTTAGAGCTGGTTCTTAGAATGATCCCTTCGTAACCTATTGATAACCAACGGTTGGAAATGTTAAAATACCACAATGGTACATGAAGTACGTCTTAAGTCTGCAATCCGTAAAAGTCACGGTCACTATTGTGAATCTGCAAATAACAACAATCGATGTATTTTGACTCCCTTATAGTACTGTATATCTTGCTAGACTATTTTCACTGTGGCAATATATTTTCAACCATTCACATTTATCCATGGGTGTGTTTTCATTATGTTTGCTGTATTAGCGTAAATAAATAATGTTACAGAGAACTTGATTTGGATAAATATAAATATATTACGGCAGATGTGATAGGTCGACGGGGGAAGCTTACATCTCCAGAAGATCCCATCTCTGTCTCGTATTGAACCTTTCTCATGAGCCTACGTAAAATGAATTCTATCTTATGATTTTTTACACATTATTTTATGTCTATAGCATTGGTTACAGCAAAAACATTTATAGGTCATTACCTCTAACACAATACAATACATAAATTCAAAAAGTGAGTAATCAAGACAAAATGGCGTCAACTGATTGACTCCTTTGCGTAAAACTCTTAAAGTGTTAAAATGCTTACATGTACTTATTTGGATTGAAAATTTCGTATTCCGTGTAAGATTGATTCTTAGTTAAATAATGAGAAGTTTACATGTTTCGCATACTTATTATGTAAATTGATACTCTCAAAACGAAGTTATTACAGTATCATTCCATTGCCTTTCCCCAAAAAAGAATTTGAAATAATCCTTAATTCATGGAAATTGACAAAATAATAATGACAATAAAAATAAAATGCCTTTCGGGAAATTCAGTAGTAATAAATTTTAATAGTTATCCGAGTATTTTTTCCATTTTTCACAAGTTATTAATATGTAGTGAAATACTGCTATGCGTAACGACTCAAAACATATTTATATTTTAAATTAAGGAGGCTGGCGGTTTTCATAAATAATAAATAATCTAATCTGCCTTGATTTATTGATTAATTTGAATATCTAAAGAGAGTTGAAAGTATTGGTACGTGCTTCCCTTCGTAAATGCTTTCACATTTCCAGTTGTAAAATGTTAAATTTTAGAATAAAAATTAATTTATTTTTTACCACGTAAAATGCGTGAAAATAAGGACTCCCTATAAGCATTTTCATAAACGACAGTTCACAAAACTTTCCCTCGAGATAAACTAAAATACTCATCATTATAGATTAACTGTTTGTTCATATAGGTCAAGAATCAGAGTTCCATTACAGACGGATAGAGCACGGTTGACTTGTGTCGATATAAACTTAACATATTCACATACGCTGCAGAATCATATTGATCCTTGCTATCTATATGGAGAAGTTTTGGCAAAATTTTTAAACTTGTGTCCTATGATTACTTGAACTTATTTTGCTGTGAGAGGGTAGGTGGGTGCCCGTAAAATGGTAAACCAGACCAATTTAAAGACCTTGATTACTTTAACTGACCGTCCATCGTCGGTATCTTAACTGTAATGCACTGGAATATTTTTGTAATGTTTTCTATTTCATTTGATTATAATAATGTTTTAAGTGAATGTTCTTTGTGATATGTGTCATACATATCTCGGTCAGATGTCTTTTGTCTTCTCTTCGAGGTAAGTAATCCTGTGATTTCATGTTGGGTGTGATCGGTTAGACGGAAATACTTACTGTAGTGAAATACCTCATTTGCCGAGATCTATGATTGCCTATATTTCCCAATTCTTCTATTCTATTAATATTTCTTATCTGGTTACTTCTTGATATATAAGTATTTTATATGAAACAATATATTTTGTATGAAACAATGAAAAAATGACACCTAACAAAGGAACTCCGGTTGTATCGGGCACTGATTATTGCTAAATGATTGCTATTATCAAACCTAAGATGACAAGATTATATATATAAAAACCTACCTATAAATGCATCAACATGAATGCCACCTGCTGTTTGATCCAGGACCATTTGTACTATCTCGTATAATCCAGTTCCAGTTGTACACCCTGTGTCACTTACTAAGGAATTGAATGTTATATTTCGATTCCTAAGTTCAGTGTAGCTGCTGTCGTTGTTTATCTCCGACAGGAAATGGTCCACTAACGCACCAGTTTCCCATCCAAAAGAACGATGCCCACTCAAAGAGGCAACAATGCCGAGTGTTATATTTTCTTGTATTGTAATAGTCGGTAGATATAATATTACCACGCATATTTGGTAATACATATCTATTAGAACAGGCCTTTTATTTGTTCCTTGGGGTAAATTTGGTCATCAGAGTCTTCTGCGAAGAAAATGTTCAGGATAAAAAATGAAATTTGAATATTTCTCAGTTTTTCGATTCGCAGAAACATATATTAAAGGGTATAGTAAAGCTAAAATCATCAGTGTAGACAGACAGACGCAAAACAAAATAAAGGATGAGTTTCATTTAGTAAAATTACTATATGTTTGTACGATTTGTTTCTTATTTAATTCCTCAAAAAATGCAAAATTTTAATTACACTTCACGTCCACACTACAACAGAAAATGACTCTATAAACTTACTTGTGAGCCCAATACAGTAGAGTGAATTTAATTGCTTAGTATTTTCGGACGTCATTAATACTAAGATATATTTCAAATGCACTTATGAAGTAAAGAATTGTAAAATACATTTAAATAATAGTAGTATGTACCCTATAGTTTCTTTGACAAAATATTTCATAATATGTCAAACTTTACACTTACCTGAAATTATTGTCTAAGCGACGATCCTATTAGTTTTATTTCATGATAAACGATGCTATTCTAAGTGAGTGACCGTGTCAGTTTGTACCTGATGACTTCGCGTGACATGAAACTGATGATGCATTCTGCGAAACACATGAATCGGACATTTTAAAAGAAACAAGAGAATTGCATCCAAACTTCTTTCAGAAGAATCTTTGATCTGAAAGCTAGGTGCTCTTAAGCTTTATATTTGATCACTATTGATTCCATATCACTCAGGTTGTTAAGAGATAATTTTATGTACTAGCCTATTTTGACAATGTAAGGCGTATATCGTCTTTACACAAACTCGAGTAGACACGGACCGATATCGGTTATACTCATAATAAATCCTTAAGAGAGCTCCGATTATCCAGTTTAAAAAGAAACATGTCCTTCATAGATCCCTTATTGTAAATCATGAACTACAATATTTAATCTTCATCATAACTACCATCGTTTAATTTTCATGAGTGTCACTTAAATCGGCCAGCCATTATAGATGTTGTGATTACGATTTTCGTCGATACTTTGTAGCTGCAATGATGCATTTTACGAATGATGAGCTTGAGATGTCAATAGGCTCTAGTAATCGGGAAATTGCGAGTTCAAGTAACGCTTAATACAAGGTTATGCCTAGTATACTTCCGTAGGAGGAATGAGTGAAGTTCCGCATTACATATCAGAGTAGCCTCATTAGTTAAAACTTTCCAATGCGACGACCGTAAATTATCAAGGTTTTGTGGAAGCTAACTTCTCGTCTTGTGTTTAAATTTATCCAAAGCACCGGCCTTTAGCGGGAGAGACATACGAAATATCGTATTTTCGGTACTTCAAATATACACTTAAAGTCTGCCAGCCATAACAGATGGTATGATTACAATTTTCGTCGATATTTTGTAGCTGCAATAATGCATTTTACGAAAGATAAGTTTAAGTTGTCAATAGTCTCTATTAATAGGGAAACTGCGAGTTCATGTAACGCTTAATACAAGGTTATGTCTGGTATACTTCCGTAGAAGGAATGAATGAAGTTCCCCCTTACATATCAGAGTAGCCTCATAGTTAAAACTTTCCAATACGACGACCGTAAATTATCAAGGTTTAGTGGAAGTTAACTTCTCGTCTTAGCATCGTTGTGTTTAAATTTATCCAAAGCACCGGCCTTTAGCGGAAGAGACATATGAAATATCGCATATTCGGTACTTCAAATATACAAAATTATATTCTATCTCTTGTTCAGGGTACTACATTTAGCACTGTTTTTGTAAAGTGACATGTCTGTATTTACTCCAGATTTAAGACAGATGTGATTCTCTCAAAAAACAAAAATAAAGATTGGCCATTACTCTGATGTAAATTACAAAAGTACGCACGTCTTGCATCACCACAATGGATAAGCATATACTACTTTCATCGTATAAGAGACTTGTGCAGAGTAAGCGCCTTGTATTAGTCTAGCAACATCTACATAAATGCTAAGACATACAAGTTAAGACATACAAGTTAAAGGATTGATATGGACTCATATCTTACAACATAAGAGCATAATTACAATCGAACAAAACTGATCTTTCATTTCTTGTAAAACAATCCTTTTATTGAAAGTGTTTCTTTCAGATTTTACTACTACATTATTATATTTATTTATGATTAATTAACATGTTTTAACTGCAGCAATATCAAAATTTGACGAAACCCTGTTGCACAATTTATCAAGGCAGTACACTATTTATTGTCTTAATATGACGAAAAGAGTGTGATCTTTTTTTTCCTGAATTATGTATATTCCAAACAAAAATTTCAATACTTCAAGTCACGATTACTTCATTTATATGTGGAGAACATCTGTTTGATGCAACGAAAATGAATATAGACCTAGGCCACCAGAAGCAACGAGGGATCTTTAAAGGCCGGCGTCCACTATTACAGAAGATTTCGGTATTACGGTATTCATGTTTTATCCGAAAGACAATAACCACCGGCAGAACTAGAGCCCGGGTATTTTGCACATTATGAAATGAGCTTACGCTAAATAAATTTTCCAAAACATGTTAAGTGATATATATGTCACTTCCATATTGGTATTAATTACACTGTGTTATGAATAATTAATGGTTTAGTTAATTAAAAATAAGTACGATATATGTTTAAGTACTTGAAATTTTGAGAAAACTAGTGAAATGTAGCCTATATATAACGTATTATATATTTATCATTAATAATTTATCATTAGATATAGATTAGTAAAAGGAAATGTCGATGAAATTAATAACGGAAAAACGTCAGGTGCAAATCTTTAAAAATGTACTACAAAACAAAAATAGCTGTCCCCGCCAAAAAAAAAAATCTGCTTTTCTAACATAACTTCGGGTTTTTTTTCATTTTTCATTTTTTCATTTTTCATTCCTGGACAATACCTTCATTGTCCGACATGTTCACATTTTCCTATGATTGTGGTCCTTGTTGAACAGTTTCTGCTTCGAGAATAAAACATCTTACCATTTCTCTTATTATGGATTCTTTACCGATTACTGTTTTTCTACCGTATATGACAATAAGTTATGCTAAGTCAAATAACCTCATGACATCACGGCGGATGTGATCGGTCAACAGCGGATGCTTACTCCTACATGGCACCTGATTTTAACCAGGTAATTAATAATTCTGTTGATAAAGTACCCTATTTTAGTTTTCTTTCCAATGCACGATATCTCATCATCTCCTAAACCATTAACTAGAAATAGGGCATTCTTAGTTTGCCCTAGCGAATAATATCGAATTTAAATGTAGCCTGAATTATTTCTGTAAAAACTCTTCATTTTATGTTCATGAAATTTTAATTATTCAGTCAAATATCTTCTTTTCAGAACTGTTGATAACGGGTACTAAAAAACCATACATTTCTAATAGGACCAGTTTATTCATCTTTTTAAATGTACCTATAGAACCATAAATTGTATTTTGTGTTCTATCGATCAAAGAACGATGTCTATATTTTACCATAAATACTTAGTATAGTCAAGGTATGGATGCTTTAGTATTTTAATCCCGGTTTTAGTTTCTGTAGTTATTAAGACCTCATTAGAAAAAAAAACCAATACTTTGGAATTATGATGATGACTAAGAAGAGTAATTTGATAATATGAATATGAATTCTCGAGAAAGGTTGTACAGATAACAAGAAATGTGCAAGTTAATTGAAAACAGCATTGATACTTTTAAGATTAATAGCGCTGCCAATAACCATATACATGGTCATGTTTTAAAAAATTCCACATGGTTTTTTTTTCCTTAGTTTGATAGCTTGGAAAATCTTTTTAAACATAGACGTTACATGATTGTCCGCTCTAATCTATTTAGTTGAAAACATAGAATTAAATCGTGGTTATTACTCCCGACAGCAAATTAATTGCAGCAAATTCCTTTGCTTAAGTCGTTCAATATCATTTATTTAATGCATATTGTGAAACTAATGACATTGATTAAAACGAGGTGTTGATCTCTTTCGATAATGAGAAACAACATATCTCATTTGTTAAAATGCAGCGGCAAAGAAATTGCATTCCTTGACTCTTAGATGTCAAAAGATAAGCCGGATGTATGGAAGACAATATTTCCTATTGGCTAGTAACGCTTGCCATGACTATGCAATGCATGTTATGGAATTTTGAAATCACATAAACACTGAATTATCATGACTCTTTGGACTATATATTCAAGTATCCTATACTGCTGCATTTAAACGGTTAACCAAGCCGTTTGAGTGACGTTTGTTACTTCAATTGAGGGTCCTAAATCGGTATCGTAACCGCAGAACAATCGAATATTTTTGTAATGTTCTTCCGTGTATATTCTACCATCCATCATCTTTACATTATCATGTAAAGATGATGGATAAATCCAAACCATAAGTCTAAACATCATGAAACCAGAGGACATACAAAATCAGTGAAAATGAAAAACAAGTGGAAAATAACATAATATGTCTATGGAAATATTTCTTTTCAACAGTATGTATCCATTGGAATTTCCCATCCTAATTCTTACGGTGACATCCAGGAGTCATAAACTAAGGAAAGTAAAAGGCTCCGATAACGTTATTTTATCATGTAATAAAATAGTCAAACATCTTCTAAATAGACAATATAATATTGAGATCATAAAAAGACTATAGGTCTTGTATTTGGCCCCTCTACAGCCTTGTGCAGACTTTTACTTGAACGTTGCATGCTGACTAACAGGGCGGTGGGGACTATATGACGGGCCTTGTCCAAACCTCTTTCAAAGTAGACATGGTCCTGAACCTCGTCCCCTCTGACTGTTAGTCGGGACTCCTACAGTTCTATGGTCTTAGCTCGCTTTCAGACTGGCAGAGCACGGTTTATCATGTTGATGTCGCATATATATTTATACCATTATGTGTTTTACAATACCTTATATGTTTATATTTTTATTACCTCTCTATATGCGGCACCTGTTGACCTATATTCTTTACATGGAGGATTATTTATACATTTTTAAATGTACGTTCTTTGATTGTTCTGCTGTTACGGTGAGTGGGAAGGTGGGCCCGTAAACCGGTTAACCACACCATTTGTTTGGCTTTAGTCAAATTTAATGACCGTCCTAAGTCGGTATCATAATTGCACTACAATCAAATATTTTGTAATGTGTTATATGTTCTAGTATATTATTCATATTCATGTATTGTATAGCTCCATGGTGACTTCTGCCACATACCTAAGCCAGTAACTCCTCTTTTTTCTTAAAGAGCATATGTGAACCCCTGTGATGGAGTGAAATCAGGTGCCCGGGGAGAGTACATATCCTTGGTGATTTGTGTCATACAGCTTTGTCAGATGTCTTCTATTTTATCATTTAAAAATTAACATATCATACTTTAAAGGAGACTTATGTAAAAATTTTCTCAATCCCAGTGTTATTGCTGACATCCGGATAGAAAAAGGTTTACAGACGCCTCTAAATGCAAGTGACTTGTGAAATGTAGATGCAAGGTAATGTAATTTGATATCGAAAGTGCGGGGCTTTTTTTTGTTACCCTATGTATCAAACATGACCCCTATTGTAAAATCTATTTGGAAGTTGAATTGTGCATTTTCATTTTGAAAATCTATTACATTTATGACAATTGTTGAATATTACAGTCAGCATTGTTGACCACGTTATTTATATTACATGCTGGTAAATCCCTAATGCAAAGACATCATCTAATTCAAGACGATGTTGCACAAAGGATATACATCTATATTTGAAATGCATTCTGCATTTCATTACTATACATGAATAATTTACAACAAAACATTGATGTTTCCATTAATAGATACCGGTAGAATTTATTGCGCACAGAGAGCTTTATCGTTTGATTTGACAAATTCATATGATTAAAAATTGATGGTCATGGTAAAAAGGAGGATAAACAGAATATGCTGTCAATTACTCGACTTAAATAGACTTACACTACTGGCCGATGAACGTTGTCTGATTAAACCGCTTAAGTGCAATTAAACATAAATTCTAAATATCTAGCGAATGATAAACAAAGTTTAACTTCCTTTTAATTTTCATTTATTTTTCAAGTTCCAACTACCTTGCCCTCAAAGACATTTTCAATGAAAATCTCCACTAAAACAAATATAAACAAGTACGCATACTTCCGCCTGGTTTTCCCAGCTTCTATGAACATGTAACGAAAATTATACACTATATACAACATTAAATATCGCAAAAGTAAAAATAGGAAACGTCACATTAAAAATCAAATGTGTGTTTCTGTGTGTGTGTGTGTGTGTGTGTGTGTGTGTGCTTGCGTGCGTGCATGTGTGTGTGTTGTGCAAACAGGGACCTACTGTGGAATTAGATATCAGTGAGGTGATAATTTCCCCTTTGACTTGTCACATCTACTGGTAATTCGACTTCATTTTAATAGTAAGATATTAATAATCATAGCCGGTATAATCGATTTATATCAACCACAAAATCTGCCGAAAATTAAAGTAAGGCGAATAGAAGAATGTCTAATTCCGAAGTAGAATGTACTGGATTCTGTTACGTAGCGTTATTGATGAAAATATCTTCGATGAATCGAATTTTAGGATAAGGGTGATTGCCGATTGTTACTTTCTGTCACTCAGAAGCATTTATTTATGAATTCTGATTCGTATGAATGACGGAACAAAGCATCTAATTAGGAAACACAGTGAGTGCCATCTAGAGTACCAATAGCTTGGTGTGAACTGGATCTAAAAATACATTAATCATGGTTGGGTGATTGGTGTTTTACGTCGCTTTCAACCATTTGTCAGTTATATCGCGACATGGAAGCAGGAGGTAACCAACCTCTTAAACATAGTGGCGCAACCCGGGAATCAAACCCTAAAAACTACTAAATTTGACAAATGATAACTCTTCAGTTATACTCAAAACCAAAACGAAAATTGTTGATAGTATAAATATTTGAAGCGAAAACAAATTACAAGATCTACATAAACGACTGATTAATTGATTAGTTATTGTTTTAGTTCACTCTATGATTACTTCATGTATATGGTTACGCTGTCTGTCTTAGGCATTGCATACAAAATACCTTTACAAAGAACTCACCTGAACAGCAGAGATCATTTACGTGCCACGTCTAACTTGACGCGGGACTTCGGTTTCACTATCTCTGCAAAACACCGATGTGTCCACTGTTGAACACTTTAAAAAAAAAGAGCCAAATATCCAATCAAAGGACAGTATGAGGGAGGTATTTTTTAGTTTCATAGTAATTTTCAAACCGTTGTTGCACATTGAACGTGAAGAATATACTTTGGGCCAATTAAAGTGCAATGAAAATGTGGCTTGTGATTACCATTGCGAGTGACAGTCCATTAGCAGCGGTATTCACCCAGTGGTCAACAAGGCGACCTCAGTAAAATACTTTTATCTGTTAACAAGTTAAAAGATATCAGTGTCTCCTGTTTTCTTACAAATTGTGAAATATATTCGAAAATGTCTGATTTTATCTTTAGTCGTGACCAGGGTTGTTACATAGCTTTAAGTTTCAGCTTAATCCACAATACCTCTGAGGGGAGCCTGAGGTAAACCTGGTATTTAGAAATGATAATATAATTTTGCTAGATATTTTGATAAAATGGTAACCTCTACCAGATATTTTATCATTCGCTACTAAATGTTGTTGAATAAAGCCATATAAAATTTGAAATTAACTCGGTATATTATTTATTACTTGATTTATAATTGATATATAAATACTTCATAAATCGAAATAAGTACTATTTGACACATTGCCCTAATGCGATGCAATTATTTATTGTATACCGGTTTTGTTTCATTGAATCAGTTTCTCCAATATTTACTTCAATATTTGATAATGTTTAAAACAAAGCCATGCGTTAACGTTTCATTTTTCAACTCAACATGCATAAAATGAGTGATTGCTAACGCTGTATAGAAATCATTACAGACACTCGACATCAGTAAAAGGGAAATTATACACGTGCATTTCGAATTCAGACATTCAAATGCAAAATAGTAAAGATAAAGCAATCCTCTTATAAATTAACATGCTGTACCGATGTATATATAATTCCATGATTGCATTAGATAAAGAGAAAATAGAGCTAAAAGAAAAACAGAAGACAAGAAGACACCTGACAAAGCTGAATAACACAAATGACCAAGAAAACACATAAAGCATGATAATAGTCAAATAAACACAGAAAACGACACTACAAAACTATACTATTGTACTGCAGTCACGATACCGACTTAGGACGATTAATTTAAGTAAAATAGAAAAATAACTGGTATCACATGACTATGGCACTAACACAAATGTACCACAGTGCACATTCATGGATCCCTGAAATTCAGAAGTGAGACCAGGTACCCGGGAGGAGTGAACATCTCCTGTTTGGCTAGCCATACCCGCCGTCAATACCCTGACATACAGACGAAACAATATAATTTAGCACTGCATACATCCATGAATGTGAATAAACACTGTGTAGAAAGTGCCACAGCCACATAACATCAAGTAACAAACGTCACTCATTTGGTGTGGTTAACCGGCTTACGGGCAATCACTGCAAAAGCAGTATAATCAAAGGACACACATTGAAAACTTCATAAATAATCTTCAATATAGAGATCAAGGATCACATGTTTTATCAAGACGAGAAGTCATAAAATTTTTACCATAAAACGTTTTATGGAATAATATGCTAGTATCAAAAATATATAAGGCAACATCAAAATAAGTAAACCTTGCTCTGATCGTCTGTAAGTGACCTCAGGTCCTTGATCTGTAGGAGTCGAGGATCAGGACCTTGTCTCATCTGACTAGATTCCGATATGCCCTGTCATTGAGTCCCAACCGTCCTGTTAATCAGCTTGTAGCACTCAAGTAAACGTCTGTATAAGGTCCAATACAAAACCTATGGTCTTTGCAATGATCTTGGGGATCATACTGTCGATGTCGAAGGCGTTTAATTATTTTAGAATCGGTCGATATCCAAAGTCGTCACATTTATTATGTATGTTTGTATGGATATTGTTGTTAATAATTTTATACGTAAGTCCAAGAAAGGTTTTTCTTGATAAGAAGTATTGTCTTTGTTTAATTCAAGTTCAGGTGGATTAAATATTAGTAATATTTTTTCCAAACTTATCGTTATCAATTACTACAATATCATCAAGATATCTAGAGGTTTCATTGAACTAATAAATAAGGTCGTAATGTTTCGAGGTTTGAACAGAATTCATGAAGTCCCTCTCATGAATATTTTCCTTCAAAAATGTGATAACATTACATAACTCAGTACAACTTCAATATTTATAATAATTACATTGTTTGTTTGAGAAAAATTCAGATGCACAGAGGTATGATTTTAATCTTTCTTGAAACACCAGCGTATGAGGGACTACAACTTGGTTTCGATTAAGTCATTAGGTAGAAAGGTATATAGTGTATAATAATCAAAAGCATAAAATTTATAACCTTCAAAATTTCTCAAACGTAATTTTTCAATGACTTTTCAGTTGAAGTTACTATTGCGAAAAATAGCAATACAGTTCTTGATAACATGGTATTTAACTTTAGTAAGATCGGAAGTAATAGATTTAGAAAGCACAGTAGAGCAATGGCTAGAATTGGACATGGACCGTGATTTATATGAACATTTGTGTAATTTAGGAGGCTCATACATGGTTGGAAGATCATTTTTATCAATGCTTAAACTGAAGTCGCATATAGCTTTAGAAAGTCAGAGAGGATCTTATCCTTCCATAATGGGGTTTCAACATACGTAGAAGTAGAACTTAGTTCAATTGCGGGAACAATAAAGTATATTTTTCAAACAATGATAATATTATTAGGTGTTTTATCAGCAAGCACAAAGACAAACGTATTTTGTAAATTTTCTTTTTTATAAACTGGATCGGTATCTGGCTGTTTGAATAAATGGGGATTAATAGTAAAATGGTCAATGCGATTATTTTGAAGATTTCACTTTTCAGTCATTCAAAGCGTATACCTTTACACCTTTTTCGTTTACAGTAGATGTTTAGCGATAAAACATTATCCCGGCATTTAGTAAAATCTATCAAGGAAGGTAAAATATACTTTGGCCCTTTATTAAAAAGCGAACGTACAAATACACTTAAGATCACTAGTAATAATATGACCAGCATGGTGATAGATATATTTAGAGTTTTTGCATGAACAGGAAGATGAAATAGAGCCAAGAGTATTAGCTATATAGGATTAGATGTGACTGCAATGTAATTTAAAAAAATGTTTCTAATATGTTTAGCTTTGTTGTACTGATAGCAAATCAGGGGTGCTCAAGATTCTCAAAATACTGCGGAATTTTAGATTTGACCATATGGTCACGAAAAATAATAGAATAATCGAATAATTGACATGCACAATGAGCGGAATCAGATTTTTTTTATTATCTATATATCTAAAAGTAAAAATTGACCGCTATATGATTAAGTTAAATTCTAGTATTATTGGTTCACATTGCTTGTGTGAGCAACGCTGGAATTTTACATACTTTATTTCTAAAATGCAAGAAGCAGAAATATGTCACTGAGGACAGCATATCAAAGTAACATGGTGGAAATTCATTAATCGGTAGAAGACGTAGAACTGGCACTCTTATTCTCCTGTTTCGCTCGCCACAATCGCTATGAGTTGCATGAGTTACCGAGAACATGACGACATTGAAATAATGAAAATAATTTGTATTGAAATTTAATCCATATAACGTATTATTCAGAGGGAACAACATAAAAAATTATTTAATGATGCATATACTTATCATCGTTATATATTGTTGGAGGCTTGCTTAAAATATAACTCAAAACAAGGAGCGTGTTGCACCTCAAAGTAAATATTGGTATTATACTGTGTTTTGTTTAACGGAAATGCACTATATTGGACAGGCTTGAACGTTTGATAAGGTCTCATTTTAAGTTTTAAAAATTCTTTCAGACAACACACTCTATTAAGTACCGAGTGAATAAAATTCTAAGGTATACAAGACAATCTTTTCAATATTTTATGAATCACCACAATCGCTACAGCCGTCAAATATGGTCAAACATTTGTAATAACAGAAAATAATAAACCTGGGAGACAAGAATTTAGTACAATGTTACAGTCTTCCATTAAAATGTAATTAAGCTGTTTTTCTTATCTTCTCTTTTCTTTTGCAATTAATGTCCAAAATGCTAACTACATTTCCTGGGACGTTGAACAGATCAATTTATATCCGATGTAATGAAGCCATTAAGATTCAGATAGAAATTACAAAATAGTCAATACATGCATGTTCCAGGTAACAAACTCGTATCATCTAATAATCTGATTGTAATTAGGATAAAATATTGGCATTTAATTGAACATAGGAATTAATCTAATGAATGTACGTGTATTTAGACTTCATATTCAGTACAGCATTAAAATTCAGATAGACCATACAAATATATATTGAGTATTGACATACTAGTATATATCGGACGACTTTCTTTGTCCGAAAATTGCCTTTTCATGTATGTATTGATTACTATTGTAATTTGTCTCTATTAACCGGGAGAATTGCAAAGTCTTGTAAATGTTCAAGTTACCTTCATTAGGTCCCTCCACACTACAATACTATTTTTATAAAGGAGAAATTTTTCCATGAGACCATTTTCCCTTGAAATTTTGTAAATATTAAAAGTTCAAAGAAATTCTTACTGTATGAGAATTATCCAATTTTTACATAGGGAATTTTAAAGGTGTTTTCAGAATTCTTAACTATTGTTATCATCACTACAGGGAAAGTTGCATGAAATAATACCTAAATATGGTTACCGGGATGCATATATTGTTAAAGGTCAGCGATTCTAAACTTTATTATTCATTAGGTTTGTCACTGACTGTTCACGGAAATTTGTTCGAGTGATCAAAACTATAGAAGGCTGGGCGCTTGCTTTATTTTGCAGAGGACTGATATCAAAGAGAAAACAGAAGACATCTGACAAAGCTGTTTGACACAAACATGATAATACTAGAATATACACGGAAAAACATTACAAAAATATTTGATTGTGCTGCAGGTACGATACCGACTTAGGATGGTCAACTGAAGTAACAAACGTCACTCAATTGGTGTGGTTAACCGGTTTACAGGTGCCCACCTTCCCATTCACCGCAAAATCTGCACAATCAAAGGACACACATTTTGAATTTATAAATAATTCTCTAAACAGAGAACAATGATGAACAGATTTCCCATGAAGAGAGAGGTCGAAAAAAGGAATATTACACAAGAAATTTTTATAGAATATGTTGCTATTAAAAATATAAGTAAACCGTGTTCTGTCCAACTGTAAGCGAGCTTAGATACTTGATCAATAGGAGTGTGGACTAACAGTCAGAGGGGACGAGGATCAGGACCTTGTCTCCTCTGAAAAGGTTTGGATAAGGCCCGTCTTAGAGTCCCCATCGCCCTGTTGGTCAGCGTGCAACGCTCAAGGAAAGTCTGGTTTAGGTTGTAAACGGACCTAATACAAGACCTATGGTCTTAGCGATGAATTACATGTAAGGCATGAAGAAGTAATAGACAGCAGATATAAGTACATGGTGTCGGGGTGTTTTCTGCTTCAAAATCGCCATTGCCGCCCATTATAGCACTACATACAGTACACAAGAATTTGAAAGGCACTCATGTGATCATATTCTAGCAATATTAATGGATCAAATTAGTCCGAGGCAATATTAATGCAAATTAAGGTCATAAAACGATGCTATTTTTGCCAAATTGATAACACTTCCAACTGTTGGATTCTCAGCCCATGGTTGTCATTACAATATACACATATTATGACCTTAATGAGGCGACTAGTTCCTTCGGTCCTTTCTCCAGAATATGCTCTATATTGAGAGATAGGGGGAATTTAATTATTTTAATTATATATTGTATATAGTCATGATGATTCTGTCTTTAGGTTGATTCTTTGGTTCAGTTTTTGTTTCTGTTTCAACACTGCTCTTCAGATATTTATATATTATGAGATTTCAATCATTCGGTCACGAGCATCACTGAAGAGACATAAGTTGTTGAAATGCGTATCTGGTGCACAAAATTGAGAGGTATATAGGTTCTATATTTATTTATACATAATAATGATTATAACATGTACTTTTGTACATATTATTTATATATAATACATTGTTCTTAAAGACACTTTAGGATAAATAAAAAACAAATTTGGTCGTATTCAGACAATTAATATCACTTGATTTTAACGTCAAACCAAGGTAAAGAATGACAAAATTCAATTTTCTTGTGATGAGTTTCGCACTTTTCTTTGCAAACTTTCCTATTACGTATGCAGAGTGTTCTAAATTCAAGCAATACGCAAGAAGCTGTTCAGGGTAATATGTCGTCATGTGTATGAATTTACTACTTCCCAAAATATGCTAGTATCATAAAACTATTTAATATCACACCTTGCGTACACTTTGGTAAAGTTTTACGTTGGTATTGTTTTTAATAGGTTATAGGGTATTATGGTGTATAAAATACTGTGACTGGACTGATAGTCCCCGAGGGCATCATAAGTCTAGTTTTTAGTGCTTTTGTACTGACTTAAAATATATATTTAAATTTGACGTCATGAAATTATGTAAATTACTCTAAAACTAAGGAGTATCTCCCTCAAGCATAGCTCTGTCCTTAGATTGATTTTTTGGTTCACTTTTTCGGTCATTTTGGTTTAACCACTGCTCTTCAAATATTTAAATGATATGAGAATTCCAACCTTTCGGCTACGAGCATCACTGAAGAGACATAAGTTGTCGAAATGCGCATCTGGTACACAAAATTAAAATGTATATATTTTCTATATCTATTATTTATGTGACACTGTTGCTTGATTGATTATTGTTTACTCCACGATTATTTTATGTATAGAATGATGGCATCAGTCTGATACATTACACATTAAATTTATAGCTTTGCAACTTGCCCACCTTCAGTGGTGAGGGACTCTTTTGTTATTCATGTGTGGCATGGGGTCACATTTCTCATTGTCTAATACGAACGACAGACGACCGTTGAACCTACGACAGGAGTCGAATCCAGGACCTATAAGTTACAAGCTGGGAACCACATCCACTGATCTACATCATCTGTTTAGGATACAGGTGAATGTCTCTAACACGTAAAACACCATATATTAAGTAGAACTACGTTGCAAGCAATAAAGTTTTGCATGTTAAGACATACAAATTATAAACTCTCGGCTAAAAGAAAGTTTTTGATATCACATGAAAATAAACTGTTCAAAAGTTGTCAAAAAAAGGCAAATGTGTTCATATATGTACGTTTCTCTTTAAGATAGCGCATTTTTATATACCTGGTCTCACGTCGATTTTATTGAGGTTCGCATTTGTCTGAATATAACAGTATTCACGATATTGTCCTTTTATTCCATGGACTATGAGATATGTTTAACCCTTCGGCACATTTTTGGGTTTGTTTTTTACTTCTCCACCAGATTGTCAACAAAGAAAGACAAACGTGTTGATATATGTACGTTTTTCTTTAAGATAGCACAATTTGTATGCGCTAGATAACGTTATTACATCGGTATGCACCAGTTCTTACTAATATTCTTCTTTTCACTTCACCTTTTTCGTAAAGATGTGTGTGATAATAGCTGTATCACACAAATACAGATACTTAATCTCCTAAGTGCATTTTAAAAGATAAAGGTGATTTAGATAATATATACACATCAACACATTAAATGTGGAAGCCACTATTACTTTATTAAAAGATTTGTTTTGACGGAATTCAAAACAAACTGAATGCCAAAATTATATACGCCAACGTTTGTATATTAATACGACTAATGTCGTATATATTTCATGTCTTGTTTTTGAAAATGAATACATAAATAAAAGAAACAAAATCTAAGAAGATTATGAAAATGATCGAATGGGCTGAGAAAAGACACAAGGGAGATTGTAGAAAACAAACTAGCTGATCCGATGTGCAAGCAAGACAGAAAACATATTTATACAAAAGATTTGTTGTAAAATAACATACTTTGAATGTCTTGCTCACCACTGGGTATTGGTCTTATATTAATATCAGAACTTTATGCGAACTTCTGTGAATTAAGATCAGTATCATTTCATTAATATAAACAATTAAAAGTGGACAGTTCATTAAGTTCATCCAAGGTCTTGTCTCTGAAGATAACTATCCGATGTTATTTCTTTATTATAAATAAAGTGTCAAGTTTTACTGCTAAGTTTTTCTGTGACAATCATATAAATTGTGAAGACAAGTGATAAATACCGCAGAAATAATGTTTAAAAAATATAGAAGGTATTGTATCAATGGCATCATCTTAAGTCTCTTTCTCTCAATAATTAGAAAGAAAGGAAGTATAATTTCGATAAAGAACCGCTGGATGTCCTATATTCAAATCTAAATAAACCAATGCAAGGTACGGTATCGATGGTCTCATCGAAAGCCACTTTTTCTTAATCATTAAAAAGAAAGAAAGAAGAAATTCGGAAAAACAAAAACCGACTGGGCTTCCTATATTCAAATACAAATAAAAAAACTGGAAATTCAGTGTTGCTAGTTTGTGTGGATCCACAATTCATTAGTTAGTAAACTGAACCTCCGAGCAAACTACTCATAAAAGCAGAACATTTAGATATAGCATGCCAAAGACAATGAGCATGGGAGGTTGCGACTAAGTAAATATGTATGATCATAACTGATAAACATTGTCAAAATGTATACAATCTATTAAAGCATATAAAAGGATACATCATTTTTCATTTGACGAACTTAAGTGTATTTAGTGTGGAAGTGAATAAAGCAATTCAACATTAGTTTTTCAGCATGTTTTTGAAATAAATGACAAAAGATGTTCTGAAACGATTCTTTTGAGGTTTGTATTATTGCATAACCACTAGACTACAACACTGAATAAAATACGTTTCGCATGTAATGAAAATTAGAATTCTGCTTTAGTTTAAAAGCTTATGTTAAACAATGTAGAAGAATATGTAAAAGAATGACGTTATTTGACGTAATATCCAGCACAGATATATCATGGGATCATTAACTTTTCTCTAATTAAAGTATCAGTTTATAATAATAAGTGCAAGAAACGTTGAATTCTCTAATTCTTTTCAAATTATAAAGATATAGAGCTTGTTCTGTTACATGCATCACATAAATGTTATCATTTTTAGACAGAGAAACTAACATATCATCAGCATCTACACGTCATTTCTTTCGTCCAAATGTCTGTCGCATGTATTAACCGTTTCATTGATTAGGTGTCATATTTTGACCTTCGTTCGTCGTGTGTCTGTTAGACTATCTGCCCTTCGTATGATGCAAAGTTTTCAAATGCAATTTATCATTACGTTTGTTTTTGTAAAGTGTACACGTCATATATCTATCGCCTATGACTGGATATATTTTTCAATATATCATCATAACTGTAGAAATATGGTAATGAGTAAGAGAAGTAGATATCAATAAATACGAAGTACAATCTGATAAATCAATGATCGAGAATGCCTCTTTAAAGTGCAGTTACCTTTTAAAACACTGGCAAACAGCCATGATTATTGTGCAATACGTACATAATCGTGACAGACCAAAAATTTTAAACAGGACTTCATGATATTGGATGAAGTACAGAATAGAGAAATTGAAATGTATCCTATTGTAAACAAATCTGTAGAATTGAATAGAGAAGTAGTGGATTTATGGCTTTATATGAGGAAAGTTACGTTAAGCAAAGGACACTGTAGACTCAGTTTTGTCAGAAAACGCACTTAAAGAAGAGTGCGTATCCTTGTTAAGTGTACAGAAATATCACTCTCCAGTCCTTGTGTCAGTAGAGTTGTAATTTAAAACCCTACGCAGAAAGAGAAAACGAACGTAACTGTTTACCTATCAAAATGTGTGAGAAATCGCACATGTTTATGAAAGCACGTTGTATATCTGTTTGCCAATTAGTCTATTCAGATGTTTCACAACGGAGAATCATATGAATTTAAGCATTTATTCGTCGTGATATGCAAAGCCCTTATGCTTTTCAAGGTCCAATGTCAATATCACTCAAATTGTACAGCTTTCGTAAGTCGTTCGTGCATCAAATTGTATGCAATGTAAGAATCATTTCACAAATGTAAACATAATATTCTTATAATGTTATTATTGCATTTGCAACAAGTTATTATGTATTTAAGAACGTCAACAACTATATGTTTATTACAAATAAACCTCAATTTTCCTATCAAATTTCAACTGAGATTACTTTGACTTTTCTCAACAAAACCAAGACATTCTTAAGTATTAAACCATGGACCACGTGCAGTTTAGATTATTGATGACAGAACTCCACTCATGTCTTTCACCATGTGTTACATCCATATCTACTTTTTTCTTCTTTGTTTCTTAAATATCAAAGACATTTTACAAATTAAAGCAGAAAACAATAAATGTGGAAAATATTCATTATAACTCTTTTTGAAACACATGGATAAATTTCGGTACTTATCACAAATTGCTCCTCCTCTTCCTCTATCCGATTTATTACTGCCTGTAAGCCATGCTGCTACCATTATTCTAACTCGGGCTATTATCATAGCAGTTGCAGTGATCACCATAGTAGGAAGAATGTGAAATTCATAATTTACATTTAATTGCTGATATAATAACATGTGGTACCTAGAGTCAATTCCTTAATGTATTTGTCTTTTAACTTGATTACTTGTAATCAAAATAGCAACATCAACGACTTCAGGGAGAAATTTCCAGCTTTTTCTCATGAAATATGCAAGAACTCCGCAATATAGATTTCTACACTGCATTTCATACTTCATGAGTATCTTTACATTGAATTTAGAGGTCATTGTAATACATTGGGATCTACTGATACAATCAAAGTCTATACAATCTTGTGTTGCACAGACTAGGGAACATATTTCTTCTTTCTCTTCTTCTTCGTCTCCTAAATTTTCTTTTTTGATTGGGAAGGAATGGTGCGAAATATTACATCTTTAATATTGATGTATTATTTCCAGCGGCATAAATGTTTGCAAAAAAATATATATATATATATATATATTTATTTATATATTTATATATGTTCAATTTTATGGCTTTCAAGTCACGTTCACGTTTATTTATCTATTCTTGTTTCTTCTTATTATTACTTTTATCATTGAAAGGATAGAGAAAAAATGGTGCAAAATATTAAACCTTAATTCACTTTTAAGCGACATAAATTATTGTCGCATGTTTGAATACATATAATTTCAATGTGATGGTTTTCAGGACAACAGTTAACGTCTATTTCTCCTGATGTATTTGTTGTTTCCCAGTTTATACTTAATGTGTATACGGCAGTTACTGGCTCGATAAACTCCACAACACCGTACTGAGTATGACAAGTCATGAAAGAATGTTATCTCTTCTTTTGCAACTACTCCCATTTATAGATAATGTGTGATTTATTAATCAGTTTCCCTATATCTCATTGAGATTTCCATTTTGCTGCAGTCCACTGATTAGCAACTCTGCATGCCATCCTCAACCGTGTGCATGTTCCTCGTCTTATTTCGTATATTCTCCTTGTGGCCATGTCATTACTGGTGATCTTGATATTGTTAAAAACGGCAAATTAAGAGAACGTTTACTTAAAGGTCCAAAATACAGAGAACCCAGATCATTGACATAGAGCCAAAATTTTGAGAATATTATCAACTGCTGCGAGGAATATGCTACACGATGGAATGTTAGAACATCTAAAATAAAAAAGTGTTACTAAGATTCACTCCATCAAGTCTTTTGACTTTTCGACTCTTTACACAACGATCCATCAGAAATTAAAAGGCAGATCAGCGGAGATTATTCAAACTGCATTTACTAGTAAAACGGAAGCCGCAAATTCAAATATATAGTTATAGGCCATAATAAAACTTACTTTATTAGGGAAAATTCTGATTCCAAAAATAAATACACTGAAACAGATGTCATCCAGATGTTGAACTTTCTTATCGATAACATTTTTGGTGTTTGAAGGAAAGTTTTTACAACAAATTGTCGGCATTCCAATGAGCACTAATTCTGCACCTCTTCTGGCTGACATATTTCTCTACTCATACGAGGCTGAATTCATTCAGTCCTAGCTTTCGCAAGAAAACAAACAATTGGCTCTTGACTTCAATTTCACTTACAGATATATAGATGACTTGCTTTCAACTAATAATCCTTTATTTGCGGATTACCTTAGCATCATCTATCCAAGTGAACTGGAGGTCAAAGAAACCACAGAAAGTAGTCATTCTACTTCGTATTTAGATATGATGTTGTCTTTCGATATCAATGGTCAATTAAACACCTCACTCTATCACAAACATCACGATTTCAATTTCGTTATCACAAACTTTCCTTTAATAAGTAGCAACATTCCATCATTGCCCGCGTACGGCGTATTTATATCTCAGTTAATACGTTATTCCAGAGCATGTTCAAATTACAACGACTTTGTTTTGAGGGCTGGGCGACTTTCAGATAAGCTACGCAACCAGAGTTATATATGTGCTAGACTAGCAACGTCACTGAGGAAATTCTATGGTCGTTACGAGACTCTTATAACTCTAATCATATCTTGTTATCCAGACTTTTAAATGATATTGTGGACGGAGACCGATTCCGATCATTTTACACAGATTTGACACCTTCTATACTAGAAGGTTACCTACTTTGACTTCTCCATATATAAATATGTATGGAATTTACACGATTTGACTCTTTCTACTGGGTATATGTGACGGGTTTTGCTAGCAAGCAGGAGATTTTCACTCTCCCCGGGCATCTGATCTCACTCCATCATAGGGGTTCACATATACTCTTCAAGTAGACATATTTTGTTATTTTCCACTTGGTTTTCTTTTTCACTGATTTTGTATGTCCTCTGGTTTTTTGATTTTCGAACTTTTGGTTTGGATTTATCCATCATCTTTACATTCTCAGTTTTTTTTAAACACACAACCCTCGCATATGTAACGGTATGTATTGGTAATCACCTTTATTATATTAGCATTAAAAATCACTCATGACATTTTTGAACCTGACAATGAACAATCAGATTACAAATAATGCTTTAAAGTCAAATATTTTTCTGATGTCTTTTTATGTCGTATACATCTGTATGTCCGTCTTGATCCTGTTTTACAGTGGCGACAGATGTTTTCTTTCCTCTTTTTTCAGTTTTCATGAACGTTTCAATTCGGTCATCGTCATATATTTATTGAGTTTACGAATAACGATAATGTGATTATACACTTTCTGTCAGTTACAAATTATTTGAATTTATTCATCGGCAACTTCAGTGAGATTACAATTTTATTTTAATTTTTGCACTTTGTTATTTATCTAACAATACATCATCGATAAGAGAATCTAGCGTTTAGGCGGATAAATTTGATTCAGTTGAATGGTTATCAGGAATAATTACCATACTCTAATTCCCTGCATTCAATATAACAAATAAATGCTTGGAAGAAATAGCATTGTCTATTCCCATTTTGTATCTCGTCGAACACGAAACACATTTGTGATTATTTATCATTGAAAATAGCTGATGTGATTAAGACTTTAAACCCCACAATATTAAATGCTGACTGATTCATGCTTCTGCAGAAATCAAAATTAGACAAATGTGAAAAAGAGGTTTTGTATGTAATTCTTATTGGTATGTTTAATCTAATTCTTACGGACTTTGGTTATCAGACATATACTTTTTACATCATCCTTCTGTTTTAGACGATCCAGGTGACAATGTGTATTAGCAGATAAAGCGTCGAACAATACAGTTTCCGTTTACAAGGAAAATTACATCGATTGTCCTTTAGAAGAACTTGATATTCAGAAAACTACTGGTAATCCAACTTATACTCGCTCCACACTTTCAATAGCTGTAATTATTGATAATTATAAATCTGCCTTGGGTGTCATTGTCATGTGTACTAAGAGTGGTTAGTATGAGTTACTCTACTTATATTAGATACTAAAACTGGAAGGTCAGCATAGGTTAACTACAGGATCCAATAAATGCTCCACCGAACTTCTATCAGCCATCATTACAAATATACCCTCTGCAGTGAAGGAGAAAATTCAGACGTATATCGATTAAATTTACTTTAGATGTGGTGTTAACCAGTGTTTGATATTGAAAATATCCAAGGACTTATTGCAAAGCTTAAAATCGCAAAATATGTCCACGGTCAGTCTTACGATTTTTCTGCACTTAAAATTACTAGATCTGTACTTCATGATAAAAATGAAAAACAAAATCTATCAAATTATCTATATCTCCCTTTTCACAGAAAAAGGTTCACTGAGTCATAAATATATTGTGTTAGAATACTCAGACACATATTTGTAAAAAATAAACCGACAATCGAAAGTAATCTGAAGATGACATACAACATGCTCTGACAAAATATTAGCTGTTTTTAGTGACCAGGTTTTCAAGCAGACTATCTGAATCCCAAAGGACACTAACTGTGTCTTTTGTTTAACGGATGTGTTTCTTTAGTCGTATAAAGTTGAATCCATATATTAAAAAATTAGAATACGAAGAAATTGGAATTGGCCTTTAATTTTAGTTTATGACAAATGTGATTACTGGTTTCCTCATTTTTAGTTTTCCAGATACAAGTAGAAACCTTCTTTTATCACCTACGTATCGTGATAATTTGTCACAAATGGTCCGGTTTGCTTGAAATTATTCTGAGTATCTACTGGAAGAAATGTTGCTACCATAAGGATATGAGATATCAAGTCTTAGGTCAACATTCTGCAAATGTTATGGTCGCTATAAAGGCCTTATTTGCTCATATAAATCGATATCCAATGCATTTTTATAGGTGCACTGTTTTGTGTATGCAACATGTGCATTGAAACTGTTTTATGGGGTCACAAAAAAGCGCGGAAAACTGAAGATTTTAAGAGAGTTGTTTCATAATATATGTACATTTGCCTGGATAGTTAGTATTGCGGAAAACATAAAGTTGAATTTTGGAAAAACTGACTACATAAAACAGTTGACCCGCAGAGGATGTTTGTCAGTATATGGAATATAAATTTGAAAGAGTACCATTGAATGTAAAAATCTGAGATGCAGATCCGATGTCCACAACGCAGAGTCCAAACGTCTTGAAAATGTATGTAAATGATACAAGAAATCGCGGACCTCTTTTGAAACAGACGAAGGATCAGGCGCCATGCAGGAATAATCATCCCCTGCCAACCGATCACACCTGCCGTGATGCCATAAGTTTACGTGCATTAGTATAATTCTCAGACAAAAAGGAGGAAACGGCACAGCAGTATTCACAACCGGTATATGTCATGAATAGTATAAATAATACAGTGTTTCAAAGTGGCAGTGTAAATGGTTTAACTATTACGAAATAAGGAAGACAACATAATAGATAACCATTTAAAATCTTAAACAGCAGATTCCAAAAAAAGTTTGCAGAAACGTTGCAGTTGCTGGACTCGATATTGTCGCATCTCAATTTACATTGATCTGATTTCATTTGATAAAGATAATACCTCCGTTTCTTTATGTACGGCATTAGATCAAGTCTTAAACTGAATATCTTCAATCATTAAAACAGATGCTTTTGTTAAAGTCATTGATGGCATTCATTGTTTCAACCGTTTGATGTAGAGCGCATTATGCCTAAGTCTTAACGCATATAAGATACCATTAAAGTTCAATGCTCAGGAAAGGAATCAGCCTGAATAAAGTTATTACATTTTATTGAACGTTATATTAAAGAATTAGTTATACACTTTTTAAAGACGCTTTTAGTAGCACTTTCATGCTAAGGGACAATAACTCTTCTTTGATGTTTTAATGACAAGTAAATATTTGGGTATACAGATACATGTGTATTTATAGGGTGCTACATATCAGCTATAAGGCTATAAGTTGTAACTGAGAGGTTATGTCAAATGTAATCACCTTTAGGGGACGACCATTTGATTCTGAAAGGGGGGGGGGGCGGTAGGAGCTGGCAAATTTGGTTGGGTCAGATTATTTATTTTCAGATCTTTGAAAGATAGAATATTTATTTCGTTGATATCTTGGGAAAGATTATTTATTTATTTTTTTTTTTTTTACTTTTTTGTCGCCAATAAATACTTGGAATTGTACTGCAATCTATGCCATTAACAAAAACACATGCTAATATAAAGTAAATTCAACAACAAAAATGAAAACACTACTTTAATTGCATATGTCTTTATACTACTAGTTTCTATAGTGAAGCTAATATATAGTCTTTCGCGGTTTCTGGTATCCATAGGGAGAATTTCCATTTATTACTATAGAAGGATGTATGAGGAAGTGTTGCTGTTTTGGTTTTAATTTTGTTTTCATTTAAAGTTAGGTTTGTTTTTATTTTACCTTTGAATAAATGTGATAAAATCATTTGAAAAAAATGTCCCATTGCACTGATTTGAATGAATTTTAAAAGAAATGAAACACTGTAAACATATATGACCCCCATAAATTTTGAAATGATTTAATCCAAACACCCACTTTGAATATGTGCTCTGGTGAGAGATGAGGCGAGTTCAATTAAGACCCCTTTGGCAAATCATTTAAAAGTTAACGTAACGGTGTGCTCAGCATATAAATGAGGGGCGGACAACACCAGGGAAAGTCGGAGAAAGTGACTGAAAATTCGCGGCAAGAGGACGCGAATGACACTATTCCGAACAAGACTCTGAAGTGAAAATTTCTCTGAAAGTAGATGGTAGAGCACTTGTCTTCTGTCTGCCCCTGAAAATGGACATGCAAATATATTTTTGTCAAAAGCATCTATTCTATTAAGATTTCTCGAACGAACATTTTGAAAAGCACGAGTTGACCAATGCTATAAATTCCGCAGAAATGCGAGTTATACAGTTAAATGCCTACACATTATATTATAAGCAGCACCTGGCGAGCGAAACCAGCCGGAAAAATCAATATGCTTTCTATAGAACATTCAGCTTTATATTTGCATCTGCACGCTAGCAACGAAGATATTTCTTTTCATTTCAGTCAAAGCCAGATTTTAAATATCCAGCATTTTCAGGGTCAAAATATTTATTTCCAATAAGTGCCAGCCCCATCCCCTTTTCTTAGAATCAAATAGTCCCCTTAGCTAGTTTCACCAAATGGAATGTGTATTGAAATTTGAATTATATGGTATTGAAAATGTGGTTTTGGGATATTCTCCATCAGAATTGAGTATTATTGACTTCTACTATGTTAGCAGCAAAATGTCCTAATAAATTAAAGTCCAGGAAGTATATATATATATATATACCCACGACCTATGGTACCGATTCACCTAGCTGTCATGCATCCGACCCTCCAACCGACTGAGCTACCCTAGCTCCACAAAATGGAGCTTTAATAGCCAATCATTAGTTAATCGCATGCAGGACAACACGGAGCGGAAAGTGAAGGGATTTACCCGACGTAAACGCAGGCGGATCCTCTGAAAGAATACAATACTGAAAGAGAAATGAACATGTAAAGCACAAATAAAATCAGTGAAACACCTGGGAGTACTATGGACCTTGGATCTCCGAAGAAATACCTGTAGGAAATAAAGACAAATTGGACAAACACACAAAGCACAAAGACACTACAGATAACAAGGCACCCTATATTTCACTTATATTTTGTATTATATATATATATATATATAATATATATATATATATATATATATATATATATTATTATATACATGAATACATGAAGGAGACAGGAATGTTAAGTCAAATTATCCCATTCACGGTATGGAACGCTGTTTAATGAAATTCCGGCATCGGACACCCAGACGACTTAGAATTCATTATAATTAATTTTCCGTTGTTGATTGAGTGTGTCCCGTCACTCCAAAGTAAAAATACGGTAGTATGATTAAAAAAATAAATGATTAAAAGTGTTAATAGTTCAACACCTGGGTCTCAAATATTGCTGATATACATCTTTAAAATGTGTTCCTCATATTGTTGTTCTCGTATTGAGTCCTCTAAATGTTTTACCGATTTTTATTCAGCCCAAACTTCTTATGATTAGACGTAGCCTTGATAATTTTTTCTCTAGTTATTTAGAGACAAAACTTCCTTTAACCAAGGATCTTATAGCTTACCATCGATGAAAACGATATTCATCCTTAATGTCACACAAATTATAATATTTCTACATTCATTACAAATATGAACATTGCCATTGATAGTAGTATTGTTTCAATTTATTCTTACACCAGTTACTTTCGTATTAAGGTCACACTTATTCCCTTTGCAGTGTGAAGCACGTAATAGAGGTCCCCGCGGAGGGTTTGACTTGAGTGTTATTATACCCTTTTTGCTAATGTTGCACTTTCTACACAATATATATATATATATATATATATATATATATATATATATATATATATATATATATATATATATATATATATATATATATATATATATATATATATATATATATATATATATATATATATATCTGCATTTCAGGGCATTCATGGCGGGTGTGGCTAGCCAAACAGGAGACGCTCACTCCTCCCGGGCACCTGGTCTCACCTCTGGATGTCAGAGGTCTGCGAATATCGACTGTGGTACATTGTTGTTAGTGCCATAGTCATGTGACAACAGTTAGTTTCGTAATTTACATTATGGTCAATGTAAAACAGAGTCCAAGATTTGAATGATCACACGATACAAATTAGGAGGTTGGAATCTCATTTCTATGGGAGTCATATTAATGTTGGAAGATGCATATCTATCTGATTACACTGATTTTATGGAAAGTGGGAATGTAGAACCCATAAACTTGATACGAATTATCTGTCTTACATTTGAATGCCATACATCGTACCAATGATTGCGATGATAATGAGATAAAATATGTTTTGCTCAGTGTATGATTTTGACATTTATAGTGGGTGCCACTGAGTTCAAAGTAGACACTTTCTCTGCATGAACACATCATCTAACCACTGCTTTTGAGGGATCTACGAATCCTACCGTTTACTCCTGCTCTGATGGTTTATGATCTTTACACAGTCTATTTATTGTTATGTTTCAAACTTAGAGTAATTTTATCGCATTTTCTGCTTATATGGCTGGTCCGGTTAGTCATAACATGGACGCTTAACCCAATTGAACTCCTAGTGTAACTTCATAATCACATAATTATAATTAGTAATTACTAGTCACTGTCAGCATTTCTTTCGATACTTCCAAATAAAATATAAACAAAAACACTCCACATTATGAAAGGCCAGCTTGCAGTTTATTTAAATGAAATTTACATTTTACAATAAATGAAATTCTCAGACATGAACGACAAACACTTTTGTTTGAGAATGTCAAAATAATATTTTTAACTTTATGTTTATATGTCACACACACTTTTTAAAGTTTTCATTACAATATGGGTTTGAATTTGAATGTTTCAATAATGATTAAAATATTAAACACTTATACCACCTAAACTTGCACAACTGTCATATTTCCTCTGAAGTTCATTCTCCTCTTCACTGTATGTTTCGTCTAGGAAGCCATCAGATCGCATGTAAGATTTTCTGGATATTTCATCATAACTAGCTGAAGGACTACAAAATCCATAATTGAATTCGACGCCGGCAGTGGAAGGATTTATGTTCTCTGAAACAAAAGTTGATGGAGGGTAAAACACGTCTGGTATTTGTTCCTTTTGCATCCTATGACAGGGTACAGTATCATGCTCAGGGCATCCTATGGAAGCTTCGCCTATTGTCATTGCCTCCTCCATGTCTTCCCTTGTTTCATTGTGACATCCGCTGAAGTTGACTCGTGCATGCATCTCATGCTCAGACATATTCAATGGAATTTTGAAATTGTTATATAGTTGTCTCGCATAATCTTGATCAATATTTTCTCCCGCTTGATTTTTCGTTGTACATACGCTCCAACTACCTATTGCAGCAGACATATGTATATGTACATCTTAATCACTGAATTCAATTAATGTAAATGTGTGGTATGCACTACGACAACACAATTATTCATGCCCAGACCTTACCCATTATAATCGTTTCTAAGAGGGATAAAATATTTAAAATACATCTGATTACACTGAGGGTAAGATTAATCACCTATCAAATGATAATATGTTATTTTAAATCTTACATTATATAATAAGATTCTGTTGTTTGCAGGTGCTTACCTTCAGTCATTCGTAATAAAGAGTATAAAACATGCAATGCGTGCTTTAACAGTTATTTCTAAAACGCAGAACCTCTCTCTCTCTCTCTCTCTCTCTCTCTCTCTCTCTCTCTCTATATATATATATATATATATATATATATATATATATATATATATATATATATATATATATATATATATATATATATATATATATATATATATATCCGCTACCGAAAACTTTTAGTGACGACCAGAATTTCCTGTCAACTAAATACCATTATTAATACATGATCCATTTGACTCCGAAAACATTATATTTAGCGATAATGTTTTATTGTATAGACGTCATTTAAAGTTTGAGCAAATCGTCACTTTGTTGTAAAAGAAACGGTTAGATAAACAACGATCAGTAATCCAGTATCGACGTTTAAAAGGGGAGGCTAAATTTTGAAACAAACCGTTGTTAGATATATATTGTTGAAAAGTCACATTTTCGAATTAAGATAAAATGTCTGAATAAGCTCTATAAATTTTACCAAACCTTTTTCGAAGATCATGATATCTATGACCCTGAGTCGGAAGTTTCAAAGTGATTTGGAAATTGTTTGCATGAAAATTTAAAATGCTAGTTCAGGCTCTAGCAAATCGAAACAATTGACTAATATAAATACCATACAATATACTATAAGAGAAATTTACACTAGGAAATTCAAAGTCGTCTTGTTTTTCATATATAAGTGCATGGATATCACTATTAATACTTTAAATATCTAAAAACAAAAGTCTAAGACAGTAAGACCCATACTGACATTTTTCCGGGGTGGTATAAGATGCGCTGAAGTAATAGTGTATTAGATGTATAGAAGGATTAAATTGAATCTGAACAAATTTATGAAATTCAAACGCATTAATTTTCTATATTATCGTAACTCTTTTGCCTACATTGTTACGGAATCCAGATTTAGGAATATTGTAATAATGCATAGGTTTCAATAGGTCAGAATCTGCTGAAATTACCTTCCGTTTTCAGTTATCTTATTAGTCAAATATAGTGTTCCCTTCATGTTCGAACAACTTTCAAACAGCTAAATTGAAAGAGGCATTCGTATTTTCTCACTCAAAATACTGTGATAATTATAGAAATCGATGATTTAGACAAATTAGACATGAGATGTTTAGGTCTTAAACTGTCTTGAAATAAGAATCAAATTTGGTTGGACAAAGAAGATGACTACCAAGGAAAGGTTACCCCCATCAATTCTGGCCCATTGAAAACTTTCTATAAGAGGAGGAATTCTGGCCTATCGAAAACTTTCTATAAGAGGAGGAATTCTGGTCCATCGAAAACTTTCTATAAGAGGAGGAATTCTGGCCCAACGAAAACTTTCTATGAGAGGAGGAATTCTGGCCCATCGAAAACTTTCTATAAGAGGAGAAAGACTCTATCACGTGTGAGGCTCTATTATGTAGTATAAGGTATGCAGACACTAAAACTATTGTTTATTTCTGTATTTGTTTTAATGTTTACCGGTTTTAAACTTGCATACACAAAATCATGTCATCTCTCCAGGTTCAGTGTTTCAAGTTATCTTAATAGAAGTTTATAATTTAGATACCATTGATGACAGATAAAAACATTTGGGCCGAGCAGTAGGCTGTCACATTATTATTATATATAATTCACGAAAGTTCCATTGCTTTGAATGACCGACAAAGCGACAACGATTTTATTAATGATTGACAGTTACTAAGTACATAAGCTATCAATTATATTTGCATCGCTGTTGTGTGAAACTTGCAAATCCCGTACAATTGGCCAGCTTCATAAGGAACAAGCCGGTGGAACCTGGCGGACAGATATGATTGCAGGTGATACATATATTAAAAAAGATTTCTACAGTTGAAAGTATTGAATACTTTAAAATCGGTGGTATCTCTGTACTTTCATTTCCATATCGTGCAGTGATATCTATTTTTGTGACGAAATGTACGTGTTCATGTCTTTATCCATCTTTTAATATCGAATGTAAATTCATATTAGTGTTCAAGATAGGCTTATAATTGGTTTTTGAGAGACATTATTTATTTATCATGTCCTAATGCAGTGTTAGTCATGCTCGCATGCTTGGAGTTCTGCCTGAAATGTTTTGTTATATCACGCGTACGATGTCTATATACCTCAGAACACAGGAGCCCATTTCACTGTATGTTTGACACTTTCTTCCGATTTTAGTTCATGTAAACATGAACATTTAAACCTAGCTTTGCTCAATGGCAGTTACAAAAAAGAATCTATTGTGTCGTTCTATTCAATTCGTTCTTCAACATTCAAGCTAGTTTAATTACGTTCCGAGGCTACGTATTTCAAACAGACAACTCAGCCATTCTTATCAAAGATGATAAATTCACTAATTGGAAAAATTGGTATTTCGATATATTCCATGGGGAGTAGTCAAAGGCAAAGACTGGACACATTGTATTCTCGTACGACACAATCAGGTGGACATGCTGGTAAATTTCAAACATAAATATTTCAAAAATAGGACTTTTATTTTTAAACACGGCTTTGTATTAATATTTGAGAACTTTATTTTCTTAGGTAAGCTAAAATAACAATGTTGACAAAAGATTATATGCAGAAATTTTAAGAAAACGTAGAATTAACTGCATTTCGTGAACTTAATAAAACTTGTAGTCAGGGCTCCACCATACAACAAAAGAGCCACTGGAATGACAGCGAGAGGCCACAGAGCACGGCGATAGACGCCAGTGCAAAGTTGTCTTAATTTATCAGAAATTTTCTCAGAGTTTTTCAGGTTTGTCAGAGTATTTTTCAGTTTGAATACTAAGAATTTTTCAATTTTTAGGGGCATCAGAGAATTTAAAAACTTCTCAGAGTTATCAGAGTCAGATTATGTTCTCAGCGGGTTTAGCACGCAGTAATGTATGAACTCTATTGTGTAGAATTCTAGAATATCTTTCAGAAACTACCTATCTATGTTGTCATAGTAAGGTCCAATAAGGTCTTTAGCAGGTGCTTCTTGAAAGCTTTTAGAGAGTTGATTTTAATACCAAAGTGGATTACTAATCAACGAAAAGAAACTGTTAATGATTTCAATAAAATACTCCATCTTACCTTTCTTGTCATGGAAACATTTTACGGCAGTCACCAAAACAATGATAAGTACCAAACTCAAAATCATCATTAATATCAGCAGGGTAGTAGACTTTTGACTTTTATTTGTCAAAATAGGTGCAGAAATAAGGTTAGAACTTGTGCGTTGTGTGGACTCTGACAAATCTGTAAATGGGCAAGTAAAAGTAAAATAATTATAACTATAAAGCAAAACACGAAAGTAACTGGTGTCAATTGACTATAGCACTAACAACAATGTACCACAGTGGACAGTCATGAACTCTTGAAATTCAGAAGTGAGGACAGTTGCCCGGAAGGAGTGAGTATCTCCTGAATACCTAAATGTCCTTACATACAGAAGAAACAAATGTAATTCAGCACTGCATATATGAATTGATGCACTGTGTAGAAAGTGTCATTGTCTCGTAACAGCAGGAAAAAAGTTTAATAATACTTAAGTCAAACCCTCCCAGGGAAACATTTCTACGATTTCCACACTACAAATGGAATAAGAGTGCCATCAATAAAAATAAGAAATTTAAAGTATCTGGTGTTAAGTGACTACGACACTAACAACAATATACCACAGCGTACATTCATGGACCACTGAAATTCAAAGGCGAGACCTGTATCAATTTTCTGTACCAAATTTGTGCCTCGACAAGTATCTCTCAGGGAATTTCAAGTCCGAATCTATAGAAAGTAAAACTATTTGTGGAATATCTCGAAAATGACCTCAAAGACAATATCAAAAGCAAATTAAGAAGATCTCAATATTGATATGGAATTAGACTTTTAATAACTTACAAAAATTATCATATATGGTATGGAGTATATAACGCATGTTAACATCCAGCATTTAAAATAGATATAAAACAGATTATCACAGCCTTGATAGTCCACAAAAACGATAGACACCTATGGTATAATAGTATAAAAATGTATATACCAATATGAGTTTTTTGAAAACGCCAGACAAACTGATGATTATACATGATGCAAATTATTAGAATATTGATAACGGCTATATCTTCAAGGCAGAAAGAAATAGATTTTATTCGTTCTATAAATGTAAGTCGAGATAATGATACATGACCTTGAACATAAAGCTGCCACAGAAAACTGAAGAAAACGTCATAATTGAGATTACTCGTTATGGCAGTACAATGACACTTTTCGGTGTTTTGATTACCGTCTTAAACCATGGTTTAATATAATTGGTGATATACGTAGACATAATATCATGTATCAGTACAGGGAGAAATGATTGAGATGTTTTGTTTGACATATGGTATAATCAAATTTGTATCAAAGATCAATATTTTATGTCTGGCATAAATGTGATGAATTGTAAAACAGTTATCCGTTTTGTTTTCTTTATTAACACAAATACAAGTATTAATGTTTTGCAAAGTGAAACACACTAGACAGTGATAATATGTGAAGTTAAGGAAAAAAACATATTGAAAAGACATACAATAGAATTTTTCAAATATAAGCACAAAAGCAATATAAACATACAAGTAATACTATTACTACGACTACCAATAATAATAATAATAATAATAATAATAATAATAATAATAATAATAATAATAATAATAATAATATCAATTCTCTGGTCGAAGAGAAAAAACTGTAAAAGTAAGTATATTTGATGTTTATATCAAAATCCCAATATTTACGGTTGTAAATTAAAGAATATTACAAAATGCAAACAGTTTACCATTGGTATCCGCTAATGAATTAATCGTGGAAATCAGTCCAGTCTACTCTTTCTTTTCTTCAGTTAGAAATGATAGGTTGTATTCAAAATATAAAAAAAATAACTTGTAATTTTCTGATATATAAAATTTGTAATAAAGTGAGGTAGAAAGTGCGTTAAATCTGAGACTGTAAACATCAACCAAACATAAAATGATTAGAACTAATAATACAGTTCAACATGTGGGTTGGTTTACATTTACATTTTGCATACACATTTACAACGGTTACGCAGACATGCTTTTTATCTATATTTTACATATCAGAATTCACATAGCTATTACACAAACATGATAATACTAGACCCTGAAAAGCAAACATTTGACAATAATTGACGTGACTTTTTAGCAAAAATATAATTTTTGGTCTCTTTCCGACGAAGTTGTACACTTTGTTGTCGATGTTGTTAAAACATTAAAACATTTGTATTTTTATCATTATTATCTTCAGTAGAAAGTTCTAACAACTACATGTACATCAACATTACACACTTCCATAGGTCCTATTATATTTCCTTGTAGTCTCCTCTCTCGATTCCCAAATCTGTAAACCATGATTTAATGATTACACAAGATAAACTGTGTACATACGTATTTCTTGAGAAAATTTGAACTCCATAAATCGAACAGACTATTTATTATTATGCGCAACACTTATTTGCAATCTCTTTTAACGCAGTTAGACGTCAAAACATTGTCATATCCTGTAAACCTGTTCACAGTATTTAAGTAAATTACGTTAGATATTGATGTTATTTCAATGTGACACAAGCAAACACTGCCACTACGGACATTCACGGACTTCTGACCACAAAGTAGAGAACAAGTGTCTGTGAGATTTACATGCATGTTCTTCCTGTTTGATTGGTTTCATACATTACGAATGACTAAAGGCGGACGACACATGAAATCATAAAATCGGCACTGCACACAGTATAAACATCTCTTCTGCTACACTACTTAAAAACAAGGGTAGAGTGACATTTTTTATTATTCCCTTAACGATTGCATTTTAAAATTAAACACATAATATAATTTACTGTTCTCGTGAAGAAACTTCACATACTCATTACGTTCAATGACAAACGTGTCATAGTAGCCAATTATGAAATAAGTCGAA
Organism: Pteria penguin; assembly: GCA_035048485.1. Lineage (NCBI taxonomy): Eukaryota > Metazoa > Mollusca > Bivalvia > Pterioida > Pteriidae > Pteria > Pteria penguin. The sequence goes on from CM068584.1 coordinate 30,613,812, forward strand.
AAACTGTTTGGTATCTCAGTAGGATACTTACAATTCAAACACATGAAGAATCCATACACACAAACACACACAAACACACTCATACAGGACCCTTATAAATTATAATATATACCAATATATTTCTTTATATCATTTCAGTAAAAGAGGTTATGAAAACATGTTCAAAAATAAATAATGTTAATAATAATAGTAGCCAACTTAGTCGTCACACGTATGACATATACTTTAATTCCTACTAATTAAGAGATATTTGAACGCAAAACTTTATTTCTAACAAAAACAAAAGCAAAAAAAAAAAAAAAAAAAGAAAAGAAAAACAACAACAACAAAGACACTGTTAAAAATGTGCTTATTTAATGGACTGCGCTAACCTAATTTGACAAATGCGCTAATTCATGACTACACTTAAATATTACCTATCACTCTTTATAGCATTTTGCGGTAAAATTTGATTGTGCATACAATACACGAGGGAAAGTGTTCAGACATAATTTGTAATGATCAATATTACAGACTAACATATAACAAAACAAGATATGAAAAAATTAAAACAAAAAATGGCGAAAATTAAAATAAAGTCGAAGCACATATTATAAATGCGATAGTTTGGGCTGAGATGAAAATATATATTACAACCATAGTTGAGGATTCTGAAGATGCGTTATGCTTAGTCAGGATGTGGGGTGTTTGTCATACAAAAGCAATACATTCCAGACTGTTGTTCAGTCTTAATTACCCAATGGCATTGCTAAATCTAATATGGAGTTCATTTGATATAAACAATGTATATCAGAATGGTATCTTTAAAAATATATACCCCGCTTTAAAATCCTTCATATTAATACTTCATTTAAACATAAGGAAAATTCGCAAATATTACAATTTTATAATACCTATCTAGGGCACCTGTTTCATCTCTGATTTCCAAGGGTTTTTTGAGTATTCATCTTTATTCGCTTCTAAAGGTACAAATGTTACTTGCGTTTCGGTTAAAATCTATATTTTGGATCACCACATTTTCGGCCTTGTGCGTCACTGAAGAAACATACCTTGTCGAAATACACATATGGTACACTACATTAAACCACGTATATAAGTAAAAGGTTCCGATAACGTTATTTTATCATGTAATAAAATGGTCAAACGTCTTCTAAATAGACAATATGGTATTGAGATCATCAAAAAGACTATAGGTCTTGTATTTGGCCCCCTTACAGCCTTATACAGACTTTTACTTGAACGTTGCACGCTGACTAACAGGGCGGCGGGGACTATATGACGGGCCTTGTCCAAACCTCTTTCAGAGGAGACATGGTCCTGAACCTCGTCCACTCTGACTGTTAGTCGGGACTCCTACAGATCTAGGGTCTTAGCTCGCTTTCAGACTGGCAGAGCACGGTTTATCATGTTGATGTCGCATATATTTTTATACCATTATGTGTTTTACAATACCTTACGTGTTTATATTTTTATGACCTCTCAATATGCGATACCTGTTGACCCTTGATTTTTACATGGAGGATTATTTATAAATTTTTAAATGTACGTCCTTTGATTGTTCTGCTGTTACGGTTAGTGGGAAGGTGGGCCCTTAAACCGGTTAACCACACCATTTGTTTCGGCTTTTGTCAAATTAAATGACCGTCCTAAGTCGGTATCGTAATTGCACTACAATCAAATATTTTTGTAATGTGTTATATGTTCTAGTATATTAATTATATTCATGTATTGTATAGCTCCATGGTGACTTCTGCCACATAACTGAGCCAGTAACTCCTCTTTTCTTCTCCGATATCTATTAATTTCATATTACCTGTATCAAAACTTATTATTGGCACAAAATGGCCTATGATTACAAAGAATTCAAATCACGGGTTTTAATCAAGGGTTCAAATCGTGATAGAGTACATTTCCTCATCTAATTCTATATCTAACAAATGTATAAACATTGAATAATCTATATCTAATACTCACTGTTTATTTCTCTCCTTTGAGAAAGTAAAATACAACCTATTTTCGAAAGTGCTATGGTGAAACTGTCAAATGTATTTATTTCATTTTACTTGCCTTTTCTTCTGAGATCTTGCTGTATTTTAATGTTTTTACTGTCACTGCGCTCTGTGAATAATGGCTGCGGGACACTTGATATAATGACGGTTACAATCGGTGTAACATGGCTAAGTGTGCAATGTAGAACAAACTCCGTATTTTCCTACAAAATAGAAAGTGTGACCAATGCATGACGTTGACAATTTGATTAAGTCTGCATGCATCTAAATATTATGATACATATTTCTCCAATCATCATGTTGATAAATAATAATTGTTTTAACATGTAATGAAAACTACAAATGTATATCGTGTAATATCAAGTACAAATTACGATATCAAGACATATTATTCACTCAATGTCAGTAGTAGTAGTATTAAGAAATACCGGGTCATTTTCGATGATTGAGTTATTACTAAACGTCATGGAGTACCGAGCAGCCGGATCAATGTCATCCTCGTTCATAATCTTTACATCAAATCCTTTCAAGTATCTTACTGAGGCTGTAATGAAACATTTAAAAGCATATCAGTTTTTATTCTTTTAGATCAACTTCATTTAAATTGCAGTGACACTTATAATTGATTCATTACATAGAAAATTCCTACGAAGATTACTCATTCGAAGCGGAATGGAATCTTCTATATGTGCTCATGTCTATCATAAAGGGTCTTCAATGCCTCATTCGAATAGTGGGGCTCCATACAGCCACTTTATATGAAACATGAACACGGGACCTCCGAGTTCCGACCCAACGTCGTTACAAACTGAGTTCTATATTGATAAAGATCACAGAGATGTTCACTTGGTTATGTAACGCTTTCGTTTTTACTGTTTATTATTGCTTTGTGTTTCTCCCCTATCCTATCTAAACATGTACCAATGCAAAGCATGTCAAGTGGCTGTGTTATCAGGTGCATCGTAGACCTTGTATGTGTTACACCTGCTGAATGGAAAAGTTAACTCCATTTTACTTTCTCTCCGACAAACAACACAAAAAGCTAGAATTCTTATGATGTAATAATTTTTATAATGTAATATAAATGATTTTATTATTACAATATTCTTAACTTCTATGCTTAAATGTTTCTAAATGAATATTCCTTTATCCGATCTTGAATGTTGTACGGGACTTAATGTAGGAGAAAAATGGGGGTGAGGGGTGGGTGGGTGTTGGAATTCTCATTAATGACAATAATTCTTGGACACATATCTCATTAATGTGATGCAAATAATAAAACTAAGCTACTAAACTTCATTTGTCCGATATTATAATATTTGAAAAAAGGATCATTAAAGTAATATTTCGGACAGTGTTTTTTTCAGGTTGATGGGTGCATTTGAAATACATTGTCCATTTAGTAAAGTCAGGATCATCTTTGTAAAATGTACATGTGTTTCTGTTGTGTAGATATGTGACTTTCAAGTGTTAGATTTCAATAGGGTTTATTTCATATACCGTTATCTGGACCAGCCCATTTTATGATAAACATATAGAGTCCATTTTCGGTTCTATCTGTAACAAATATGTTTCCTCCTCTCGGAGCAGAAGGCCACAAAATACTAGATGATTCTTCTGCAATACAAATAATACATTACATGTGCATGCTTTATACAAGTATTATAATAAATACACTTAAGTATACATTTAAAAATGAACAAATTCTACATTTTATTACAGTTCCACTATATGTTAAATATTTGAAATTTATTATATATCCTTTATAATGTGACAAGCTAAACAAAACAGGAGAGCTTTATCTTCTACACTTCTGTTACATTGCAATTAAATTCTTATAAATTGAAATTCTAGTCTAATGAGTACAGTGATTTATTTCTGAGAAACTTTAGTATAATACAATCCCTTTTATAAATAAGAAGTGAACCTCAGTAGACTATACGGAAGTAAACTGAAATAGCATTTTATGCACAAATTGTATACCACTCTATTACGTACCATGTTAAGGTGGCTTATCTAGATAAAATTTGATAAGAATCGCTTCCAGCAAATTTGAGTAATTTAAAATGTTACAGTTTTTAATAACTGAGTAACAAATGTAGCCTAATTTGACCGCACCAAGTGGGTCATTCAGGCATTTCGGTTTTATTAAAATATTTTTATTTCAATATTCCTAGTAATATTTATCACAAAAAGATGAGAGTAATGATTTTTATATAGCAATGTTTAGGCTTATATTTAACATTTGGTTGAAGGTTGATTGGTATTTTACGTCGCTTTCAACAATATTTCAGTTATATCGCGACATGGACGCAGGAGGTTACCAACCTCTTAAACATAGTGGCGCAACCCAGGAATCGAACCCGGATCTTCGGCGAAAATTATAATGTCCATTGATTTAAACTGACATACACATAAATATATGCAAGAAAGATAGCAGTTACAATATACAGGTAATCGTATGTGTAATTATCAATGCCGTTATCACGATATGCTGTATTCAGAGAATACGAAAAGGAAGTGTAAATAAAGTGTTGTGGAAAGTAGATATAATGGGATATTGTGCAAATATGATCACACATTGCTATTGTAATATTGACATTATAGATTACATTTACGCCGGATAACAACCTTCGTTAATAGATATAATATATTGGTCACGGGACGTAAAGATTTTAAAGTATTCATTTTCTTTAGTACAATGAAGAGCAGGTTGGGTTGCCTATTATAATACTTATTGTCTTTTTTCTCTCTCTCTCTCTCTGGATCACTGATCAGATTTAGAATATTGCATGAAAACTAGTCCCCGCTGTTGCCACCGAAAATAATAAAGAAACCTTTTGCACCACCATTACCACAACTCTCCATTTTCTCCTACGGTTCGGAGATCAATGTAATCTACAATGTTAGTACGTTATATCTACTTTTAATCATCCTGTTAGACATTTTACGCGCCACGCCCCATTACCTCTAATATGTGGCTGAATTTACCTTTGCAATGTCTTTAATTAGCATTATCTTTGATAAATCAAGCTACCAACTTTATCGAACTGTAGGGATGTTCCTTAAAAAAACTACAGCGACGATCTTCAACCTGGTCAAGTTTTTTGCCGTCATACATTTTTATTGCTATAATGACTTATGTTACATTTCATAAAAACCAAAGGAAATAAGCGATTTCATGTTTACTTTAGTATTCGCATATAGAAAAGAGGCGGCAAAAGTTACATGCGCTTCTAAGATTCTGATTATTCATTCTAAAAAAATAATATCTGCTAAACATCTAAAGTGGGATGTACTTTCTGATCAGTGTGATGAAAGACGTAAATGAAACTTATTTTTGACAGCACTTGTCATTGCATATCATAGATAAGAATTAATCGTACCCTAGATAGAGTTATGAAAACATATTTAACACACTAAGGTTTTCTACGGCGCGATTGATTTTAAGATTAAGAAATTATTGCACTTATATTGTGCATGCATCTACCTGATGCAATACACAGAAATTAGAACGTTGCTACGGACAACCCCGAAGCAGCGAGGGATCTTTTACGGGACTCAAATCTTGGACATCTAGGTCGGGAGCCAAGCACCTAAACGACCAAGCTACGCCGGCTCATTTGTGACTTAACAAAAACCTATCGTTAATGCATGACAGAGCATACATGTTTGGTGATTCAAACGTATTATATTTTGCATCTCATAATTTCTCTGGACATGGTGCACATATCTCATAATCACTTTTTATCAGTGACTTTCAGTACTTTGATTGTACGTAATTCAACATCTTTAAGATATCAAGGATTAATATGGTTCCGTCCCTCATACAAACTCTTGACAAAAATCGTTGTCCAAGAGCTTGGTCACCTAATAGATAGTCTGGTCGATCACGTTGATTTTACATATCTATATGGATATTGTACATTTAAAAATAATGTTAATCATATTTTCCTTTTTTACATATCTATAGGAAATTAGTCGTATTGCGATCACCTGAGGAATGAAATATATAAATGAAAATCAGGTTGAAATCCGAAAACAGCGATATCGTTGAAGGATTCATTATTACGTAGGGACTTTGTGGGTAAAAAAATCGCAATGCCCTCTTATACCGTAACAATGGTAACCCATCGGGTGTAATGTTTTCTTTTTGGTGGTTTTAATGTGCTGTGCGTTTAGTGCAAGGGAAACACTATGAAATACCTTCTTGTAAATATAGATTATCTATGGAAATCGTTTTGCATTGTAAGTGTTCCTGTAAATAATGAGTTTGAAATACAAAATAACATTCAGTAACTTCCCATGAATAGTTATTAGGCAATTATTAAATCATAATGTGCCATCCACTTAGTGGTAGCAATCTATCAATTGATTACCACATTACTCAACGATTATTTCACGTATATGGTGACGGCATCTGTCTGATGTATTGCATAGAAATTCATACCTTTGCAACAGACCCATCACATCAGAAGCAGTGAGGAATCACGGCTACCGTGATGCAGATCCTTGGGGGTTTTTTTTCTGTCTCATCCGAAAGACAGAACACTGGTGTGTCCATGGCGCGGGAGTCGAATCCGGAACCTTTCGTTCACGAGTCGAGCACCTCATCCACTGAGCCAGACCATCTTAATAATAATGTTAGGTAAATTATGATCTATAGGAAACGACTACACACACACACACACACACACACACACACACACACAGAGAGAGAGAGAGAGAGAGAGAGAGAGAGAGAGAGAGACTGCGATTTAAATGTGCAACGGTCTTTCATTTTAGATGAGGAAACGTCAATTATATTAGTTGGAAATCAAGATTTTGTAGGAGTGACTATATAAGATAATAGTGGGTACATCCCCTCACTGTTTTTCTATGGATGTACCACTTGAATCCACCAGCGAGCTACTGCCATATTGAGAAGCTTTAATCACTCCTTCACAGTTACAACCGTATTGATTGATTGGGTGATGATTTAAACAATATTTCAGTCACATCGCGACATGGAAGCAGGAGGTAACCAACCTCTTAAACATAATGGTGCAACCCGGGAATCGAACCCGGATCGTCGGCAAGCAAGTCAAGCTTTTAACCATTCATCAAGCCTGCCCCCTTACAACCGCATTAATTTGACTTAAATTAATTAAAAGCAAGTATTTAAGTAACGTAGAAATATGTTCTTATTAACATAAGTAATTATTATGCTGGTACCTATAAACAAATATATAGGCTGTGTGGCGCAGTGAAAGAGGCGCTAAGTTCGTGACTTGGAAGCTCCGGGTTCGACTCCCGCCGTGAGCACACAGGTGCCCTGTCTTTCCGATGAGAAATCTAGGTCCCGCGTCACGGTAGGCGAGGCACGTAAAAGATCCTTCACTGCTTTGGATGGGTCCGTTGCAAAGGCATAAGTTTGTTAGTAATGCTTCAAGCATAATCCGTCACCATATATGTGAAATAAGCGTGAAGTGCCGTACATATGAAACAATGATCAATCAAGAAACAAATATGAGTGTAGAAGCTTATCAGCAATATTATAACCAAATATGGAGTATACAAGATCTCTCCTGCGTAATCAAAACAGATTAGTCCTTTTCCAAATCTTACCTGATTGGAGCATCGATCCTTGAGGTCACATGTAATGCCGCGGAATCCCTGAATCGGATATACCATTAAAAACAGAAGACATATTCCAGAAAATACAACAATTGTGATTGAGGAAGCCATTTCCGTTTCAGAACAATGACAGTTGAACTTTTGTACCCGCTTATCAATGAGTGTGACTCTGGTGTTAAGATAGGTATTGTGCAACCACGTGTAATGACTCATATGTCAAATACAATGTATAGACCTCTACTTTTAGATAAATATTTATCTTATCATACAGTACTACAACGTCATTACTAGTATGTCATGAATGGGTTATACTCGACGGTAGACCGAGCATGGTTTCTAGAATTATTTTCTCCATAATTCTGATACCTATGCATTTTCATGTTGTTTTCTTAAATGTACACCTTTTTCTATGCACAATCAAATAATAAGTAAAGAAGAAAAATATCAATTTGTAATCGCGGGAATCTTAAAAAATGTATCAAATGTTTTCGATAGGAGACATTTATCGTCACATTTTGGAAATCGGCATGGCATCACACTAAGATCGAATGGAAAGTAATCTCTGAAACAATTTCCGAATTTGACTGTCATAGAGGGAAACTCTGTATTTATAGTAGAACACAATGCAACTTGGCTAAATTCTGTTATGAGCTCAAAAGCTGCATGTGTCACAGAACTCCTCTGACCCAATGAGGGATCTTACGAAAATTGATCCCTTTTTCTTCCTCAAGTTTTACTGACCGCAGTTTACAAAAATGAGATTTCAAAATATAAAGTATAAATTTTGTGCAATACATGAAGCAGATGCCGTCCCTATTTACGTGAAATAAATCATCGCAGGGTGACGTACAACAATAATCAGTCAATCATCAATTGACCATAAGTACCAAATCCGTAGAAAGTAAGGAATCATATATCATAATACAGTCATCGATTTTAAATTACAGCTAAGCGAATGCTATAATCACCAGATTATACTAATTTTAGCTTAATTTTAGCTTACCTGTATCCAACGCTGTATTGAGCTGAAGTCATAGTCACAAATTACATTTAGGCATCCGTTCGTGAGTCGTCTCTTACTTTTTTTCACATATTCAAGTTCTTCCTAAAATCGCAGTACGGATTTTGATGAAAGGTGACTAGGATGAAGTCCTGATTGCCCCCTGCAAGTCTTGCTGTTTTTGTCTCTTGAGGGATGTATCCATGGCGGGGCATGTTTATATATGTATCTGGCCTCTCAGGAAGTCGGCCTCATTTGACTATCATCTTCTTCAGACCAGATGCATACATCAAAAAGCCAACTGCATGAAAATTATTTAGACGGATATTTTGAAAAAAGTTGTAGTCTTTGTTTCTTCCACAAAATAAAATTGGTTTTGCTTCTTTTCTGACTTTCTGCAAGGATGTGTATACATCTTGTTTATAAGTCCCTGCTCTAGAAACCTGTATGGAACGCCGTTACTGTCTTATGTGAGATAGTTTGATTATAGCATGACCCTTCATCATTATATTATGACGATTTATCATTTTATCGTGACGATTTACCTTTATTACATGACGATTTTTCATTATATCGTGGCGATCTAACATTATATCATGATGATTCATCATTATATTGTGACGATTTATCATTACCTTATGACGATTCGTCATTATATAGTGGCGATTTATCATTATGTTATGACGATCTACCATTATATCATGAAGATATATCATTATTTTACGACGATTTACCATTATATCATGATGATTTATCATTATATTACGACGATTTACCATTATATCATGGCAATCTATCGTATTATTGTGATGTATCTTTATATCATGGCGATATATCAGTATATTATGATGATTCTCCATTATATCATGATGATTTATTATCATATCATGATAATCTATCATTATATCATGACGAGTTATCATTATATTATGATGATTCTCCATTATATTATGACGAGTTATCATTATGTTATTATGATTCATCATTATATTATGATGATTCATCATTATATCATGACATTTTATCATTATGTCATGACGAGTTATCATTATATCATGACGAGTTATCATTATATCATGACGAGTTATAATTATATCATGACGAGATATCATTATATCATGACGAGTTATCATTATATTGTGATGATCTATCATTATATTATGACGATTTACCGTTATATCATGACGAGTTATCGCTTTATCATGACGATCCATAATTATATCTTTATGATTAATCATTATATCATGGCGATCTTTCATTAAATCTGCATTTTCATAAGTTTATGTAGTGGCATCATTCTTACTTTCTGAAAAAATAATAACATTAAGATGGCATCAGAATCAACACGGTCTATAGAGAATGTTTTGGAAAATTTAAACCTAGCAATGCTTTGTGAAAGGTTCCGGACCGAAAATATTTCTATAGATATAGTTTGCAAGCTGTCTGCACAGGAAATGCAATCTTTAGGGATCTCCAATACAGCGGACATGATGAGACTGAGGCAAGAATGTGTCAAGTATGGAACTGTCAAACCAATGAGAGTACAGGCAGACTGTGGTCCTCCAGTCTTTGACATTTCAAAATCAGTATTGGAAACACTGTTAGAAAACGGGTGTACTATTTCATACATTTCTAATCTGCTCTCTGTATCAGAAAGCACCGTGTACAGGAGAATGGCTCAGTTTGGGTTAAGCAAAAGGGGATTTTTCAGATATAAGTAACGAAGATCTGGATGTACAAGTCTATGGAACGCCGTTACTGTCTTATGTGAGATAGTTTGATTATAGCATGACCCTTCATCATTATATTATGACGATTTATCATTTTATCGTGACGATTTACCTTTATTACATGACGATTTTTCATTATATCGTGGCGATCTAACATTATATCATGATGATTCATCATTATATTGTGACGATTTATCATTACCTTATGACGATTCGTCATTATATAGTGGCGATTTATCATTATGTTATGACGATCTACCATTATATCATGAAGATATATCATTATTTTACGACGATTTACCATTATATCATGATGATTTATCATTATATTACGACGATTTACCATTATATCATGGCAATCTATCGTATTATTGTGATGTATCTTTATATCATGGCGATATATCAGTATATTATGATGATTCTCCATTATATCATGATGATTTATTATCATATCATGATAATCTATCATTATATCATGACGAGTTATCATTATATTATGATGATTCTCCATTATATTATGACGAGTTATCATTATGTTATTATGATTCATCATTATATTATGATGATTCATCATTATATCATGACATTTTATCATTATGTCATGACGAGTTATCATTATATCATGACGAGTTATCATTATATCATGACGAGTTATAATTATATCATGACGAGATATCATTATATCATGACGAGTTATCATTATATTGTGATGATCTATCATTATATTATGACGATTTACCGTTATATCATGACGAGTTATCGCTTTATCATGACGATCCATAATTATATCTTTATGATTAATCATTATATCATGGCGATCTTTCATTAAATCTGCATTTTCATAAGTTTATGTAGTGGCATCATTCTTACTTTCTGAAAAAATAATAACATTAAGATGGCATCAGAATCAACACGGTCTATAGAGAATGTTTTGGAAAATTTAAACCTAGCAATGCTTTGTGAAAGGTTCCGGACCGAAAATATTTCTATAGATATAGTTTGCAAGCTGTCTGCACAGGAAATGCAATCTTTAGGGATCTCCAATACAGCGGACATGATGAGACTGAGGCAAGAATGTGTCAAGTATGGAACTGTCAAACCAATGAGAGTACAGGCAGACTGTGGTCCTCCAGTCTTTGACATTTCAAAATCAGTATTGGAAAACACTGTTAGAAAACGGGTGTACTATTTCATACATTTCTAATCTGCTCTCTGTATCAGAAAGCACCGTGTACAGGAGAATGGCTCAGTTTGGGTTAAGCAAAAGGGGATTTTTCAGATATAAGTAACGAAGATCTGGATGTACAAGTCGGTGAAATCCTGTTAGATTTTCCCCTTTGTGGAGAAAACCTCATTGGACAGATGGTGCGTTTTAAAAGGAGTAAGGGTTCCAAGATGGCGACTAAGAGAAAGCATACATAGGATGGATACACGCGGTGTTCTTGATAGGAAAGCAGGTAGACTTCACAGGCGCGTGTACAACGTCATGGGACCGAATCACCTGTGGCATATCGACACCAATCATAAACTTGTTCGCTGGAGATTCATTGTCGTAGGTGGAATCGATGGCTTTAGCAGGCTGGTTATGTTTCTGAAATGCACAGACAACAATACATCCGAAACTGTTTTACGATGCTTTTTATCTGGTGTGGAAAAATATGACACACCAAATCGCGTTAGATCAGACAAGGGAATGGAAAATGTTTCTGTTGCCGACTACATGTTATCTACTAAAGGAGAGGGTAGCATGCTGACTGGTAAAAGTACCCATAACCAGAGGATAGAGAGGCTTTGGAGGGACGTTTACGATGGAGTGTTGGTATTCTTTTACAACTTGTTCTATCATATGGAGGATCAAAACATACTTGATCCGCTTAACCCCACTCATTTAGCTGTCCTCCACTACATTTTCAGTTCAGAAATCAACAGAAAGCTTGCATTTTGGTGTGATGCATGGGCTGGCCACAGAATGCGCACTGTAAAGTCCTCTCCATTCAAATTGTGGACATCAGGACAGCTTCAGAACCCTGTCGGATTAGACAGTATTGAAGACCAGCAAAACTATGGGGTTGAAGGATTTGTTGATCAGGACAGTGTTGAAGGAGAAAGGCCAATTTTTGAATCTCTCTCTGGCCTGATTAGTGACCAGTGCCGAAATTTGTTAGCCCAGGAATTCAGAAGAAATGACCAAAACTTCGGAATCGAAGATTTTCAAAACTGTTTAGACATTGTTGAGCGGTATAACCAGATAAACGCCTAAATTACAAAGTACTGTTTATGTGCTGTGAGCTTATCAATAAGCTTGATTTATGAAAGTCAGGCATTCAAACTTACTCTACCTATGTCCAAATTAGATAAGATTATTTGTCGGTAAAATCCAAATTTGGTACCTTGTTGCTATTTTTGTATGCCATTAGTATGCTGTGCAGTTTTACATGTACTCACTGAATAAGCATATACACTACCTTTCATTACCTTGTTTGAATCTTGTTTTCAAGGCATATATCATCAATGTTTAAGAAGTGACCATGACCTTTGACAAATGATCATGACCTTTAACAAGATTTAGCCATTTTTGTTTTGTGCCACAGCCCTGACTGAAGCATCATTATACTATGATGGTTCCGTCTTACCTTTTTACAAGGATTAATGGTGTTAGGATATGACCTAGATCTTTGACATTAAAGCAATAGAAATCATTTTCTTGTCATAACACGTATGTGTACCAAGTTTGACAGTCTTAAGTTAGTCAAAATTGTCCATCTTTTCTAGCCAAGCGTCTGATTCCCTACGCTCATCTTCCCCTTGGCGGATTTAGGCTAATTATCATATATCCGCAGCTGCCCTCTTGTGGTTTAGCCAAGTAATTGCTCTTTAATTTAGTGCATCATCAACCAAACACATGCCTCCCCTATCCAACATTTGGATGAGGCAAATAATTTGTTTATTCCACCAATTGATTAAGAACTTGGAAAGTAGCACCAAATATTGTTCTGCCATGTGTTGGGGGGCAAATTACTGTGAAAATTCTACTAATGAATTCTGTTATAGGAGCAGCCATTATTGATTCTACATGTATATTCCATTAATTCGTTTTGAAAGACGTGATCTGATTGGTTGTGATAAACTTCACTCGCACAGCGGAACCGGAGTTTTAAATTTATATCTAAATCCACTAAGGGGGAGATGAGAAAAGCAAATTGTAGCTTTGGCTTAGGCAGATGAAATTGTCATGCCTTGATCTTGTTTAAAAGGTTTAACAACAACATTTGGGGAGCTGGTGTGGTGTAGTGGTTAAGCACTTGGTTAGCAGTGCAAGAGTCCTGGGTTCGATACTCTGCTTCGCCACTATGATTAATGGTTATATCCAGTTTCCATGTCGTGATTAAGAATCCCAAATAACCAACGAACCGATAACAATATTAAGAGTGTGCACATTGACCTTGAAAAGCAATAAGTGTCATCCTCTTGCCATTTAAAGTATGTGTTCTAAGTTTGTCAATGTTTAGCATGTGACCTTGAACTTTGATCTCTGACCTACGAAATTAAGAGGTGTTGTCTTCTTGTCATAAGAAGCAAGTGTGCTAAGTTTGACAGTCCTAGCTGAAACAGATCAGTATGTATCATGTTTATAAGCTTTGCGGACAGGCAGACAGACGCCTGCGCCATACCATAATATGACCGACTTTTTTTTGTCAGGTATATAACAATGTGGAAAATCTTCAAAACAAATAAGATTTTCTGGAAATTTCAACCAAAAAAAGTATTTTAATACCTTGAAACATGACTAGACTAGAAAGCCATCAATACAGAATGGCCAGATAGCTTTGCAAATTCTTAAACTTTAAAGGAAATGTTAATATCGACTGGCACATAAATGTCAAGATAGAAAAGTTCAAAAGAATCTCCTTCTATGTACTACTTGTACATCATAAGAAATCAGAATTGTAATCTACAATCTGCTCAATAAAGTCCATAAAATGTATTCAAGAATGCATAGTCATAGAATGAAAAAAGCTGCTCATCAGGGGGTAGAGGAATATCCATAGATGGTCTCAGTATTTTCAAACTATTGATACAGGTATTTGCAGTTGGGAAAAATCCTGATCTAGAATGAACTTCTACAAATTCGATCGACGGCTGTAATGTAAAGCCAAGTACAGGTTCCTCGGTTGCCCCTGTTGCAAACTGTAATATATGATTCAATGAAACTGCTCCCCTTCTGCCACCTGAAAATATTTGAAGCAGAAATTAATTGGAGACAAGGGTGAGTGACAAGAGGCCCAAATGGGCCTAATATTGGACAGAGGATAATCATCAGTAGCAGTGCCTTTTTAGTTTACAAAACAGCTGAGTTCCTATCAAGCATTTTCACCTTTATACATTCAAAACTTAAATATCAACATTATTCATCTAAATATAGTCAAACTTCAGAAACTCAAACTGCTAACCTTTTAGTCCCATTCAACTGTTTATATCATTTAATCACATAGTGCTCCTTAACTAGAGGTCTCTGTCGAGACCGAAGCTCTACTGGTCTCCTCTTATTAACTTAAAATATAACTTCAGAGAAGAAAAAGAATCAAGTTTTTGGGATCTTGCCCCTTTGTGGGACCCAATGGGGTCCAGACTGGATCAAAATTGCACATGCTAAACTATAATACCTAACTTACAAGATATTATTATGATTAGATCTATGGGTCATATACCATCAGAGATATAGTGGGCACAAGATTTTGAGACTACATCCTTTTATGGGGCCAAAAGGGCACATGCACAACTAAACCATCTACCAAAGAATATGGAACTATAATAAAGTCTCTTTGACCAATAGTCTTGGAGGAGATGCCATAACAAGATTTACATAAAGAAAATGACCACACCCCTTTTCTGGGCCCCCAGAAGGAGGATCACCACCAAAATCACACATGCATAACTAGAACCCAGGACCAAAAACATGGGAACACAGCTGGGTCTCTGTGACAAATAGTCTCTGAGAAGATGCTAAAACGAAAATTGTTTACAGACGGACAGACAGACAAACAACAGGGTATCACATAACCTCCATTGGTCTCGACCAGTAGAGATAAAAATTGCATAAAATATGTCAAGATGACAAGGCCCAAACATACGAAAGAAACTGCGCCAAAAATAAGTCTTTGGAATGGAACCTAAAATAATAAAAAGACTGCATCCCAAATGCTTTCAGATCATTGCTATGCATTCTGTTTGTAGCTCAGGTCATCCTTATTTTCTCAAAGGAGTGGCCCCTCAGTGACCTATTTTTGTCCCAAACTGCCCAAAATCAACAACACTTATAAGGGGCCATGAGGACTTCATGTATACCAAGTTTCATCAAAATCCACCTGGCAGTTCTGAAGAAGAAGTTCAGAATGTTAAAAAGTCTATGGACGACAAACAAGGCATTGATAACAATAGGACTCTGGAGTCTTCTGCTCCTGTGCCCTAAAAAAAAATGAGATTTGCTTCTGAAAAATGGAGTCCCTGGCTGCAACAAAGTTCATATATGGCAAAAAATCTGTGTGCTTTCTGCCTGAGGAACATCTGCAGTAGCCTTGAAAGTGAAGTGTAACTACCAGATTAGTGCAAGTACTTGACAGAGGGATGCATATGCCATATCTGACCCCTATATATTATTTTGCTAAATTCAGAAAGTTACTAGATTCAACTAAAATGATGATATGAGCTAAGCAAGACAATTATCTGATCAAATTTTCCAACCACTTACTTGCCACTGCCCGCAAGTATCTCATGAACAACGCATACACATTATTTTCAAAGTGTCGACTGTTGGAGCCTTCATCTGAGAAGCTTGGTTTTAACATCTGAACCACTGCTTTCAGAGTCAGAGATTTCTGAGTAGGTCTTAATAAATGAACAAACATCGGTAACACACGTCCAACCTGCAAGAATGCAAGTGAATGCAATAGATTACTGGTAAGTACAAAAGGTCCACTTTAGTCTAATATTGCAAGCCTAAGCAATGATCATTAAGGTATCATTAGCAAGTGTGTGTTAAAATTTTTCAAATGCCAATGCAAAATATAGGGGATCAGTATCTCGGAAGGACCATTTAGTGGGGGCAGACTTCGTGTAGTGGTAATGAACTTGGCTTGCGGTGTGGATGACCGGGGTTCAAATCCTGGATTGCGCCACTATGTTTAAGAGGTTGGTAACCTCCTGCTTCCATGTCGTGATATAACTGAGATATTGTTGAAAGCAATGTAAAATCCTCTTCAACCAACCAACCAACCAACCAAAAATTACCATTAAATGGGTGGTCCTTGTCTGTACTTGGTTGGACACGTAAAAGTATTTGATGAGGTAGCCCAATGATAGGTTGCGAGAACCTTCTCCAAAGTGTGTAATTACCTATAACTACATGTATGTGCTGCCATAATTATATATGGCTGAAATAGTGTTGATTGTGACGTTAAGCAACAATCAAATGTAGTTGAAAGGGGATATAAAGTCAACTTATCATCCCAGGAGTGCACGTGACCCCAGGAAAAGCCTATCAGACAGATAGACAAACACACAAAGGACAAAGTGATCCCTACAAAACTTTTGACAGTGAATCAGATGCCAAGGCAACAATCTTTGCTAACGATTCAGCCTGAAACAAGATGTGTTTGTGAAACACTATGCCCTGAGTGGCAACAAAGTCTTAAAAAGATATATTTAGCATTTTTTACATTTAAGATATTTTTAAAGGTCATGATCAAGGTCACAAGTTCAATGTTTTTTTTTTATTTGAAAGGGCTTTATCAAGTCTCTAACAGTTCAAAAGTTATGGTGAAGGTTAAATTTTACAACAGAAAGACAGGACAAATTCAACATGCCCCTAAACACTCATTCCAAGGGCATATAATTCATAACATAAACTAGTGTCCATGTGGCACCAGCAAAAGCAAAGTATGACTTACAATTGGATGCACAGATTGACAGACAGACAATGAACAAATTGATCCTAAGTTGTGCTTTGCTTAACAGGCCACACAAAAAGCAGGATGTTGAAAGTGTTAAAAGACTGATCAAATATGCCACTATCTACCTAACTTTACACTGTGACTCCAAGTTCACTTAAGCAGGAATTATAATGCTTATGTTGATTTTTCATTCAAACTCACCTGAACCA
The DNA here is from genome assembly GCA_035048485.1 of Pteria penguin. NCBI lineage: Eukaryota > Metazoa > Mollusca > Bivalvia > Pterioida > Pteriidae > Pteria > Pteria penguin. Next base: position 30,631,326 of record CM068584.1, read on the forward strand.
ACCCGAGTGAATCTAAGCCCTGTCTTAAATACTTTATACACTCAGATGATGTTTCTGCATTTGAGAAGAGTTCCTCTATGATGACCGGTTCCATAAAACATGGAACTTTTCCATTCTGTAGTATGCTCAAACCTTGAGAGGAAAATATTAAAACCTTAAGAAGAATATACCATACCACAGTTTTTAACCTTTATCTCAAAACATATTTTCTGTCTTTAATTTCTTGACAAGCTTAATTAACATAATTCCTCTTGTCAAAATCTCCAACAATGTAAATGAAAAGACGTACATGACCATGACATGGCACCATTGGAAAGATCTTGTAATAGGGGGCATGCATGCAAATTAAATGTATGAATTTCTTACATAGTACATGTAACATTAACACTTCAGAAAATATGGCCCAGTTTTTTTTTAATGAAGAACAGACAGGCCCCAAGTAAAGCGGTACCACATAAGCTCTGTTGATTTACATATACATATAAAACAAGTAGAGTTAATGCAATCTAATACCATATATTTAATATCCCCTAATGAATAAAAGGTCAAAATGCTTTTCTCATTAAAAACATACTTGTACGAATGTTCCAGTAAAATAGATGCAAGGGCTGTACAATGATACATTTACATATTGTAACATGGATAAAATTTACCATTGCATATCCAGATAAGCTTAGGTGGATTGGTGATAGTCCACAAAACAATGGAAAATTCAAAAGGAAATCTAGATTTGTACCTGTACAGTTTCACACTTTCCACTCACCTTTGCCAGCTACCTGTGTGAGTGATTGCACACAATACCACCATTTATATGTTTGTGTACAGTTTAGCTTATTGGGGAAGGGGTGAAACACATTTTTTTCCATACAATACTGGTACCTTACATGTACATATTACAAAACTTACTCATAATTTTGCCCACTGTCATGTAATCACTTGCAAGATGCTCTCGGAGTCCATTGTCAAAGTACTTCCTTTTGATTTCTGACAACATCAGTCTGAAAAATTCTTTCCTCGGGCCTCCATGATCTACTGCAGTCTGTTAATTAACAATACATGTACATTAAGATTGAATTATAATCAATTACTTGTATAATTGATACTAATACATGTACACCATTATATGTAAAGGTCAAAGGTCACTGTCAAGGTCATAATATAAAAAATTTTGACATAAGCAAAAAGGTGTTGTCATAAGGAATACACAAATCTAAAATCCCTACCTGTAAAGGTGCATTACATGTGATTAATGTTAAAGTTTTTACTGCTGGACAGATAGACAGTGACAGAGTGATTAATATAGGGCACCCACTTATGGAGCAGGGCACTAATACAGCAGAGTCCAGACATACATTGTATCATAATCTTATATTTTTCCACCCACCACAGTGGGCCACATCCAGGTGTAATTTCAAGAATTATACAATAAACAGTGTAATTAACAAGAGATTTGAATAAGCATAAGTAAATTTCCACCTTGATTTCGACTGTGTTTTCAGGTGTTATTTCCACTGTGTTTTGTGCATTTTCCCTAAAACACCTGGTCTGTACTGTAACTGTATTATTTATGGATAATAATGGTCAATTAAAATCTCAAAGTTAACAAAGTGTTCAGATGTTTCTGAGTGACTGTAATTATCAAAAATGACCTTTAGGTCCTAATTAATAAGTGACCTTGACCTTTCCAAAATGACCTTGAGTGAAATTTGTCCAAAAGCCCACATACTCTACAACATTCTGTTGTGGTATGATAAAATTCTGATGAGAGGTGCAGGAGATATTTAAGTACTTCATGATATTTTAAGTCCTATATAACAAGTGACCTTGACCTTTCCAAAATGACCTTGAATGACCCTTGCACAAAAGCACTTAACCTGTGTAATATTTTGGTCATGTACATGTATGATCAAATTCTGATTAAAGGTAAAGGAGGTATGAGCTCAGGCGGAAGAGAGGACGGACATGACAGCAACTATACAAATGTATGCTCTCCCAAAATTTTTTCAGGGAGCATTGAGAATGAGATATTTCCAAACATTTAAAGAAGACCTCCATTTTCAATTTTTGAGTCAGCTGTCACCTCTGTGTTGGATTCGACCCTAAACATCACCATGCGCTTTTTTACATTACTGTTTCAGAGATTTTGGGGTATACATGTAACAAAAAAATTGAACTGCCTCAGAATCAGATACACAAGAGACTTTGATTCCAGCATTCCTAGTATGAGTTAAAATACTGTAAATAAGCGATTGAGGCGCACCTCCAGGATTTATCCCAGTCTGTGTAGTATAAACAATGCTATAGATACAAATATACAAAATGAAGTATATAATACATGTATTACTATTACCTCATTATAAAACTGCACTTCCAGTGTTGTTCTCAGATTACCATCATCAATTGAATTAATTTCATCGAAGCCAGTTTCAAGAAGATTATTTCTATCAACCATGATGAAGTTTGTTTCTCCCTCTATACTTTCTGATACATCTTTGATTTCAAGACATCTTCCTCTTACAATATTAGTTTGCAAACATCTCAGTATTTCCACTGGATTTTCAATCTCATGATTTACACAGTATTCAATTATATTCCTTATTACTTCATTAATTTCTGAAGAAGATTCATCTACACTTTGTTCTGAAAAGGGATCAGCTGCAGTTCCTGTACCTGTACTTGGAACACTTACAACTACATGTAAACTCTCCTCCCTAGGTGTTGTACTTCCCTCATCAGATACTACCTGTATACATGTACTTGATGGCGACCCACCAACCATCCCAGAATTTGGATCAAAGGACTGTAATTCCATATCTATCTCTTCACTGACATTGTTGACATTGTTTACATTCTCTGTGGTATCATATTTCTCCAAAAAAGTTGTCAAATCACTGGGAACACTCAGACTTTGAGATATGAAATCATTCTCAGAAAGGGAAACAAATTCATGAGAATTTTGTAACTCATCACCACTGGTACATGTACTACCAGTATTTTCCTCATTGCAATTCAAGATGTGAGATCGTAATTCTCGTACAGAAAACAATGTGTTACAGTTTTCACACTGTATCTTAGTTGCAGGTGCTTCTTCGCTGTTTGCTATTGCGATTGGAGTTGTATCTACATCATTCTGGATCGGTCTTATGTAAATTTTGGCTTCATTGCCAATGTAGGATTTTAAAGATTTGATATTCCATGAGCATTTAATTATTTCAAGTTCTCTACCACTTCGTTTGCAATTGAGTAATTCAAAACCGCCACAATTCTTTAATTGTGGAAAGCCCACAGTCTCTCCATTAGACGGATCTCGATCTTCTGACGAAATTTTTCGCAAAACTTCTGCCTCGTCGTCATTCAAATTAAACTGTATCTTTTTAGCACCTAGCCCAGCATTTATAAGTATAGTTTTTTCCTCAATAGATGGCAGTCTATATGCATCTTTTTTCGAAAGACAGTAAAGAGATACAGTCCAAGTTCTGTTTCTAGAACCTTTTTTGTTAGGGGCACTTATAGATGTACGAGAGTCAACACCAACCCTTTTCCTTCCACTTTTACCAAACAATGCATTTCTTTGTGATGCAATTTGAAAAGCTAAGGATCCGGACTTAGAATCATTTTCTTTTGACTTGGATTTATTTCGTACACAAATTTCTGATTTTACCTGTTCTGTTAGACGTAATCTGTCACCTATTGTATTGATTCCTAAACGAATCAGTTGTTGTTCTGATAGGCTAAGAAAGTTTTCTAAGTCTATTCTCTCTGTCTTAAAATTGTTAACAACATTTTGCATGTTCAAATCGAGTAAAATCCCTTCCAAGCTGCGACTGGCTGCAGCGCTGAGTTTAATTTACTGAGTTCTGAAGAAGCCGCCATTTCTGTTCACTAAACATAACATTCGAAACCGGATCCGGACACCCAAAAGTATGAGTATAATGAAAAACCATCATGATGTAATGATAACTCGTCATAATATAATGATAACTCGTTATGATATAACGATAGCTCGTCATGATATAATGATAACTCGTCATGATATAACGATAGCTCGTCATGATATAATGATAACTCGTCATGATATAATGATAAATTGTCATAATATAATGATGAATCATCATAATATAATGACGAATCATAATAATATAATGATAACTCGTCATAATATAATGGAAAATCATCATGATATAATGATAACTCGTCATGGTATAAAGAAATATCATCATGATATAATGGTAGATCGTCATAACATAATGATAAATCGTCACGATATAATGACGAATCGTCATAATGTAATGATAAATTATCATGATATAATGGTAAATCGTCGTAAAATAATGATATATCGACACGATATGATGAAAAATCGTCATGACATAATGATAAATCGTCACGATATAATGACGAATCGTCATAATGTAATGATAAATCGTCACAATATAATGATAAATCATCATGATATAATGATAGATCGACACGATATAATGAAAAATCGTCATGACATAAGGGTAAATCGTCACGATAAAATGATAAATCTTCATAATATAATGATGAAGGGTCATGCTATAATCAAACTATGTCACATAAGACAGTAACGGCGTTCCATAAACCTGCCTATTTAACATTTTTGTGTTATATTTTGGATTTATTCAACGTAGAGATTTAATTGGGTATTTAATTGAAAATATTGAAAGAAGTTTCATGTCAAAATTTTCTTTTCAATATTGGATCCATTTGAACAAGTCACTTTAAAAAATCTGTAATTCGGGCACGCTGTCCATAAATATTTATCTCCAGGGAAAACAGAAAACCGGTTAATCACGATGTCAGAAAGATACAGCTTCTCGTTAACAACATTTAGGTATGATTTGTTTTAATATGTCATTTAATATCTTTCTCACATTACATGAGAAACTGTGAGATACAACTGCTAAAGACTCCTTAATCTGATCATGATAATTGATCAGAGGAAATTCGGATGTCGTTGCATTGTTTACTGATTATTATCATTATTATCTTTAAAATATTAAATAATTTCTCAAATTTATTTTCATTTACTTTATTTTAAAATTTTATAATACTTTGTTGTTTCATAGAATTATTTTCAATGTCATCGTGATGTCACACTTATACCTAAGAGACCAGTTTCCGTTAATAGACCTCTCTCCTTTAACTGCAGAGCTGTAACATGGAGTGCAAAATCATTAACGTCTCCTCCAGATGGATAAGAATGACATCAAATTACATTATGACGTAAAAGATTTAGAGGGAACATTAATGAATTTACCAGCCAATATTATTGCTCTGCAGTTAATGGAAACAGATGTATTGCAGAGCTGTAACATTGGACGGTAAATTTATTTATCAACGTTTCCTCCAAATTTATTACGTCACGATTTGATGTTATTCAGATTGCTGTAGAGGGAACATCAATAATTTTGCCGTTCAATGTTAAAGCTCCGTACCCTGAATCAAAATCAGCGTTCTCGAAATCAAATTTGTCACATGATCCAGTTTGTGTCATATTTGTTGCTCAAGGGATAAGACTCAGGATTTATCATCACTTTCTACAAAATATCAAGTATATTTTGAAATCTCATTTTTTTACAAATTGGGTTTGTAAAAAGTTTATAAAAAAAAATGGTGAATCTTTGTGACAGATGTACATGTATTCCTCAGTAAGGTTAAACACTTTTATGACTCATAGAACTATTATGCGCATAGAATAATTCAGCAAAGTTGCATTATAATTTATGATAAACACCAAGTTTATTCCTCAATATTGGGTCATAATGTTCAACAGTCTGTGTAATAAATTTATATAAGTGTTTGCCTTCACTTGCGCCAACCTTTGCTACCACAAAATTGAAAAAATTTCCATGTCTTTGACTCTCAAAATTAATGTAAAAGGCTGACAATTTCATTTCTTATAGCATTTGTCCTACCACAAAACAACAAAGCTTAGTTCAATGTTTTCACTTTTATTTCATTTTTCTGATATGTCTATTTTCCTTGTGTTTTGTTGTGGTACAAAGCAGGTGCTAACATTATATAATTAATAAGTGAATAAATCTTGATGAAGAGTAAGATGTAAGACAGAAAAATAAAATAATTGTAATAACAGTTTGTCAGTGCGGCATTGACTTCTCCGATTTAATTGAAATTTCATTACAACACCATAGTACTCAAAGGGCGTGGTTAAATCGGGAACAATGAAATCACAGTAGTCTCCTGAATTCCGAATCATTTATCTGTATGTATTATATATAACTGTGATTTGATAACTAAATTTATTTTAAACAGTCCTTCAGGGAAGCTTGTACAGATTGAATATGCCTTAGCAGCTGTTGCAGCAGGTGCCCCTTCAGTCGGCATCAAAGGTAATTATCTTGTCCAGACCATTGAATGCTTTGTATTCAAGGGAGTGCCTTGCCAGGAGTTAGGTGATCAAATACTTATCTCAATATATTTCACAAAGGTTGTAAATTGGCTTGTAAATGAAAATTCCTGGAATTGAGTCCCACCAAGTCGTGACTTGTAAAACACTATGCTGCTTCATGTGGGTCGGTTGCTAGGGTTTGAATTTCTATGCATTGCAGTTCTTCATAAATGGAGTAAACTTGGAATGACATAAAACAAGATCTTGCATGGATTTGAAATTAATAATGCCTTTAATATAATGAAATTATACGATTGGAAACTTCTTATAAAGGAAATAGTGTATGTGTTTTATCTTGATTCTGATCCATGATTTGATGCACCATAACATGAGCTTTTCAATACACTATTTTTTCAGTGGTAACGTAACACAACTTGCATGGAAGAAGAACAATAGGTTAAGAGTTCTAACATTTATCCAATCACAATAGTAATCAGAATTGTGCTCGATAATTAAAATTATGTGTATGGCTAGACATCCAAAGATATGTATATCATTTAATTTTCTTTGTGTTGATGATCTAGCGGCGAATCTGATTGGTTAAAAAGTGGAGTTGATTTCTGCATCAACAAAATTTTGAGTGCAGATATGTACAATTGCTGGAACTACTTTCCTCTGGAATGTGAAACCCTGTTCTATTTATGGAACAGTGATTCTAATTACATAACATTGTTTTGTTATATTTAACATCTTGTGGATGAGACAGTAAAAACTGGAGTACCCTATCACACAAGATGTGGCACGTAAATGGTCCCTCTCTGCTTCATGTCGGCTCCTTGGATAGGTCTAAATTTCGGTTCAGTATATCAAGTGCATCCCGTTAACATAGAAAAGATTTCATCTTGGCATAAAGGAAAGAAATAAAAAAAACTCACAAAAAGTCATAATTAGGCCACTATTAAAAAAATGTTTGTTTCCCCTTCCCCGACCCTACTTGAAAAAGTTGGGTAGGTAGGAAGGCATTTTATTTTTTTTTTCAAAGATAACTTGAAACACAAATAGGTATAAAAATAACCTTTAATTATTGAAGAAATGTGTCAAAAAAATAAACACTAAACAACGTCAACAAAAACATAACATTTTTCTAATGCTATGAAACAAAACAAAATATGACAAGATTTCATGGATATTTGGCATTATTTGCAATACATATATGTCAAAACTTATATAACACTTCAACGGGTTCAACCATGTTCGGATAGTAAACATCGGCCGTGTTGGTCTTCGAGCAAATACTCAAAGTCACAGAGTCATTTTCCTTGTTGATGCTCTGGTTTGCACATTTTAGAACATTATGTAACACATGGGTGCAGGTCAAAACATACCCATGCCAAAACGTACCCAACCAAAACGTACCGAACTTTGGTCAAAACGTACCCACCTTTTGGTCAAATTGTACCCAAAGTGTTAGTCAAAACGTACCCATATATCTTTTGGGTGTTTAAAACAACTTTTACACATTTTTTCAACAAATTTCTTCGATTTGGATCACAATCTATCATTTGAATGTATGAATTCATCGAAACATACGTAGATTAATAATAAATAACTTTACATATGTATATAAATGGATGGCTTCCTTTTTATAGGTGCATTTACTAGTGGTGAAAAGAAAATATTTGATTGATATTTTTCGAAATTACATGTGTTGTGTTCAATCTTATTAAAACGAGACTTGTACTCCGTTCCTCTACGATACTCTCCGTGTACACGGAAAGTATCGTAGAGGAACGGAGTACAAGTCGCGTTTTAATAAGATTGGTGTTGTGTTGAATGTGAATTTATGCTTATCACATTTCTACAGAATATAAACAGTACTGTCATGGTGTTGTGTATGTATACGACTTAATAAAATATAAAACACGTCCTTCTAATACTACATTTATTTCGGAACTAAACCAATTCATTATACCTTTCATTATATATTTCAATCTGTGAGAAAGTGTTACTTAATACGCCTATATCTTCCATTGTTCTTTTTAATCAACAAATATACTGCTGTAGAGAGTCAGATGTTAACTATGACAAATGTGTTTCTGTGGCGCGGCTCCAATCGTAACAACTCCTCCATTTCCGTACGCAAATCTAATTTTGTAAAAAATGGCGACGGTGTTCCGATTGGCGCGGCTCATGTCTTATCTAAACACTATATTTCCTCCGCACTAAAACTTTGACATAATGAATTACATTTCACAAATAAAAATAAGCAGTAAATTGTGAGGATTATTGTGCCTCATTTACAATATTACACAAAAGCACTTTAACACTCTTCAATCAATCGGTTCGGCTTGTTTCTGCTCCTGATTGTATTTCTTATGTTGACGGGTACATCGTCAATGTTAGATTCATCTTGATTGTCTAAAGTTTCACTTATAGATGCCCGTTCTGCACTTTTGTATGAGACTTTGGTTTGTTTCGGAGAGTCGATATTATCGCGGCATTGGTCGACATGCCTTCTCCATCGTTTTCCGTCTCTGGTTTCTACTTCGTACAGTAGCGGACCTAGCTTTTCTCGGGCGGTGCCGCGTACCCACTTGTCGCCTTCCCGGTAATTTCGGACTATGATATCCTGGCCGACCTCAAAATTTCTTGTTTTAGTGTTACTTGTGAATGTTTGTTTCGAATGTTGGTGATTAACACTGTTTTTACGTGCGGTCTAATTAAATCCAAACATGTTCGCAAATTTCTTCCTAAGAATAGTTTTGCCGGTGTTTCATTAGTTGTCACGTGTGGCGTATTTCTATAAGCTAGCAGAAAATTCGCAAGCTTTACGTTGAGTGGTAGGTTTGAATGTGACATCGCCCGGAGACTTTGTTTCATTGTTTGAATAAATCGCTCAGCCAATCCATTGGTCGCAGGATGGTACGGAGCACTCTTGAAGTGTTTAATGCCGTTAGAGTTCATAAATGTTTTGAATTCATCCAATGTGAATTGAGAAGTTCAGAACCGTTGTCTGATACCAATTGTCGCGGTAATCCGTTTCGCGCAAAAATTATATTCAGAAAAAAGTGAAAAATATACTGGGTACGTTTTGACCAATACTTTGGGTACGATCTATTTGATGCTTCGCGGCAAGCGTTGTCAGCGCTTCGAATCAAGTGTATAAGTGACGTATAAAGTTGAGTTCGTATATTTTTCGGCGCGATTTTAAAAAAAGATACGGAACGAAAATAAAGAAAAATATTTTGAGAATATCAAGGAAAAAAGTTTTGAGTCGGCGGGATTTTTATGGGTCGGTCGGGGAAGGGGAAACAAACAATATTTTTATATTGGCCTTACATGTCTTGGAGATAAGACTCTAGAGAGTTTGTCTTGAAATTCACTAGTGGGAGTTCAAACCTGGCAGTCAATTCATCATATAAGATAGCAAAAACCAAGGTTCTGAGACAATGTACATGTTAGCAAATAAAAGATCCTTTCTGTTAAGCTGGTGTGGCCTAGTGGATAAGGTGCTCGGCTCGTGATCGAGAGGTCGCGGGTTCGACTCCCGTCCGGGGCACACCGGTGTTCTGTCTTTCGGATGAGACAGCAAAAACCGAGGTCCCGTGTCACGGTAGACGTGGCACGTAAAAGATCCCTCACTGCTTCGGGTAGGTCCGTTGCAAAGGTCTAAATTTGTATGCAATGCATCAGGCAGATGCCGTCACCATATACGTGAAATAATCGTAGAGTGATGTAAAACAATAATCAATCAATCAATCAATCCTTTCTGTGTCAGTGTGTCTGTAGTGTGAGGAAAAATAACTGTCCTGTTCTGCCATTGCCATATCGTTTAAACAGTCTTGGTGTAATTGAAACAGTAATGAAATGCATCCTATCACTGTTAGTAATTATGGTAAATGATATCCAACACCCATCTACAAATTCCAGCTTCCAATGGTGTGGTGCTAGCCACAGAAAAGAAACAGAAGTCCATTCTCTATGATGAGAACAGTATCCATAAAATAGAAATGATCACAAAGAATGTTGGCATGGTGTACAGTGGTATGGGACCAGATTACAGGTACATGATCAAATGAAAAAACTAGACTACAGGTGCGGGTATAGCATCTGGTTTATAAACCGGATTACAGGTATGTAATCAAGTCAATAAACAAAGAACGTTAGCATGGTGTACAGTAGTGTGGGACCAGATTACAGGTATGTGATCAAAATAATAAACCAGACTACAAGTATGGTATCTGGTTAATAAACCAGGTTACAGGTAAGTTATCAAAACAATAAATCAGATTGAAGGTATGTTATTCAATTTAAAGAACGGGCATATTTCTGGTCAGCATTAAAGTTGATTTCAGCTTTTTTGTTGCAAGAAAAGTTTATCAGAATGATCCGAATTTAGTTGGAAATATGAAAAGTTGCATTTTTTGTTGAGGGTTTTATATATAATCTGCTTTTCTGATGGCATTGCCAGATTTTTTTTTCATTGCTGATCAAAATCATATCTGTAAGAAGACCAGTTTACAGTAGAGTTATCTAGCTAATGATAGACCAGATTACAGATTTCTGTAAACTACCCCATAGACACTACCATATGAAGCATTACATATAAACATTCTAATATTGTACATCCATGATCACTACACAGATGTCATAATGGGAAAACTATTAGCATAATGGGAAAACTATCAGCATTTGCCCAGACACAGGAACGTTTCATGCATTTTACTGATAAATGCATCTTACAATTTATTGAATCCAGTTTTTGATTTTAAAATGTTTTGAAATCAAAACTATGAAAATGAAAAATAAAATTAAATAACAATTTTACGAAGTTAGCATAGTATTACATTATTCTAATTGCATTTTCATATCAAATTACAAAATTGACTGAAAAAAAAAAGGCAGAACCATTGCAATCTGATAATTTCAAAGCTTATGTGTAACATGTGAACACATGATTAATAAATAATCCACAGTTTTCGAAATAAGCAGAGCATAATTTGTTGTATGTAGGGCGTAGAGAGTAACCTTCCCAATCAATGGCTATATTTACTTGTCACTTTATGCCGCATGATTGCAACTGACTACATGTACTTGGAAATTTTATCCTGCTACTTCATTTGTTTTGTGGCAAACATTGGTTACACATACATTGTGCAAGAGATGGGTTCATATCAAAATAATTTTAAAAACTTGTATGGTGTGAAGCATTAAATTATCGTATTACAGTTCAGCCATGTCATAATGATGTTTATTGTTCAAAGAAAGTTACTAGACATAATAATGAATGTTAATAAAACTTGTTTGTTGTCACCAACAAATATAGCTTGAAGAGTAGATTTTATGAGCTTGGCATTGGTTTGATTTCAAAATGTCAGAAACCATGAAACTGCATACTGTACTATATATAAAAACTTCATCAAAAGTAAGGTAAAAAAATAATCAATCATTTTCTTAATATTAAGTTTAGATTTGAATGATTCATAGCAATTGATTAATTTATATCTGTGTGCAAAGAGGTTTTTTTTCTTTGTTTTTTGTTTTTGTTTCATTGCTAAAGGTATCTTCTAGTGTGCTTCAATTAAATTTGATATATTTCAGAGTTTTAATCCGAAGTGCAAGAAAACTTGCTCAGCAGTATGCCTTAGCCTATCAGGAAAACATACCAACGGCCCAGATTGTCCACAGAATTGCTAACGTAATGCAGGAATACACACAGTCTGGGTAAGACTTAACATTAGGGATCGTTCTTTATCAAGTAATTCTTCCAAATTTTAAGAGGATCATAGAGCTTCGTTCATAATATTAATAAGAGTATTTGGAAATAGCTCAAATATTTAAAAGATATGTTAAAGGTTTTAAGTTGGCTGATATACCTTAAATGTCCCATAAAACCCTCCATTAGAGAAGTCAGTACCAATATACAGGGTTATCAGTACGAATCATTTGAGGATGTGATTTAGAAATTTGAGACGTGTAATTTTGAGTGTCATGTGTATGAATGTGAGTGGCAAATTTGAGTTCAGAGAAAAATTGAACTGGCGATTTCTGTCCTTTGAAGCAGCGGTATTTCTCAGGGTGTTGGCTCTAGGGGTGCAGCAATATGGGTACCTCATGGTACAGTACGTATCACAGTACACTTTTTGAACTAAAAGTGAAATTAGGTGTATTGCAGTTCTGTTTTTTGATATTGCAGTGGTAAGCATTATATACAAAAAGGTACTCATATCAGTTTACGCTTTCCTTCAAGAAATGCTGATTGCTTTACAGCATACAGTTAGAGTACCCGGAGGTGTAAATCATTATGTATTTGAAATACAGACGTGATGTAAATTAAATTCAATGCACAATATATCAGTCAAATGAATGCGGGAGTGAACTGGTGTTGTACTGTTTCCACACCTATCCATACCATGAATCGAACCAAGGCCTCTGTACCACGATATACCGTCAAACTGTATATCGTTGCAACCTTAGTCGGCTCTCATTGAAATCCCTGAACATAATAATGAATCAATACATACTTTGTTGTTACACCTTTATAATGATGAAATGAAACAAATGTTACAGTACCTTCAAAACAAATTTGGTCAAAACAAAATATATATGTATAGATTGGGTGTAATTGTGTTCCGTAACTTGACCAGACCATTGCATATAATAACAAACAAGGAAGAGAACTCCATTGGAGCTCCTTGTAGTCTCTCAGCTTTGGCAAGTTGGGGCACAAATCTAGGTTGTAGTAAATTGGAATGTCTACTAGTGTAACTAATGAAGATTGGGGTCTTTTTTCTAGATACCCTGGTTTTCTTTATGATGTAAAACTGTTTGTCACCATTTAGGTGAACAGTAATCAATCAAACAAAAATCATCAAATTAAATTCATTCATTGTCAGTGTAAACAAAGATTCTACATAGGCATGTATAGAGTCTTCGTTAACCAGAGTTATCTCCCATTTGGGACTATATCTGATGTAAAACAAGTACGGTGTCATTAAGTTTCAATGGAAATGTCATTTTTGTACCATCATTTCCCAAGTTTTAGACTGGTTTCCATAGTATTTAATGACATAACAATTACTCTATGTCAGATACGGACCGAATGTACCATCACATCATTTATATTAGGTGAAATAATGAGTTTGCAGTGTTATACAAAAAATAAATGAGTGAATGCCAAAAGACCTAGTAAAACGGTTTTATTCAGGAGTTTCAGTGCACTCAGAGTGGGATATTTTGGGGCATAAAGCTTCTGCCAGTTGTTGTCTGATTGCCTTTAGTGAAAAAATTTAACTTTAGACGTAAGGGATAGGGGTTTGATATTTCATATTTTTTTGTCAACACTGAAAGATTTAACTGTAAATGCATTTGAGCAAATGGTAAATTCTCTAAGAGAGAGTGAAATCACACGTCTGATATTATGGAATACTTTAGTGATATTTTTGATGGCCAGAAAATTTGAGCAATGAACCTTATCTTACTTTTCAAAGATTTGAACATTGGCAGCTGTCCATAGACACAGAGACATATATACACAGAGACTGGAAACTCCCTCTCAGCTCTTAGCAAAATACTGGCGTGTGCTAACTGTCTGAGTAACCCGGATGTAAACAACGGCCGTCCGCCATATTGTTCTACATGAATCTCCGCTTGGAAACAATATAGCCATAATATCGCAATGTTTTAAAGAATCGCCTAAAGAAAAAGTCTCAGATAAAACAAATAAGTTAATAAAATATGATCTGATGCTTGAAATCCTTGGTCCACTGTAAGTTTATTACAAAATGACCTCCCATAATAAGACGCCATTTCCACGGCGTGTGGTATACAAACAGACACTCGACAGCGTCATTGTCACAACATTTTCTGCTGACTTATCGTAATTCACTCGACAATATTTTGTTTGCAGGGTTATAGATAATCAATAAAACGTTTTGTGCATTTTTTATTGATCAGCTTGTTGTAAATGCTGCACTACACACTTAGTAAAACGGGTATATCGGCGACATTTTATTTTTCTGAACGGAGTCGCTGACATTGACCATGTACAAATAGGTGTTAAAACAACACCGAATAATTCAATAACTAAGTACAGTCTCGTGCTTAAATGGTATGTAGGTTATTGATATTTGCTTTTTTTTGTCATTATAAGTATGATATGTGGTATATAAATGAATGTTTATAATCTTTAATTTCATACGAGTTGCGACTTCCGGTTTTGATAAGAAAAGTGATACCCTTATATTTCCCAACTTTTTTATATCTTCCTGAAGAGAAATATTCGTTTTCACCATTTGAAATAATTAATGAGGGAATACAAGCATGTGGTCTCACTTGGAAAAAAACAAAGCAGTAATTTATTATTTAACACCTTTTTAGGTGCATTTTCAGTGGTCAAATAGCCTGATTCTCTACTAGAATTATTATAGGATGTGGCACATCTGGCATGATATTTATCTTAAATGTATATATATATCATTTAATTTTCTTTGCGTTCATGGTTTTGCGGCGAATCTGATTGGTTAAAAAATTTAGTTCATTTCTGCATGAACAAAATTTTGAGTGCAGATATGTCACAATTGCCGGTGCTACTTTCCTCTGGAATGCGAAACCCCGTTCTATTTATGGAACCGTGATTCCCGTGTTGTTAATCGATTGCATTAAATTGTTTCGTTATATATTACGAATGCAAAGTACAAAAGAAATCGCACTTCACTTCAGAAACTATTAAATATAGAATATAATTTCTTACTCTTATTCAATAAAAATGTAAATTATAACTAGGTCTATCAATTAAACTACAGTACAGTGCTGTGCTGTTTAGAAATGCATGCAGACAAGTACAAAATAAAAACAGTAATGTACTCGTCTGCTACTAGCCGATCGTTTGACAATGGACGTTGATAACTAAAATGTTTACGGTATCATACCCGACTGGGCAAACTGAACGGACACCAGAGCAAGTGCTGCCTCCGATCCAAGTCCTTGAGCCTACATTTTCCACCTTGTGACACGCACGTGTACCAGTCAATATACATTGCATTTCTGATGATACTAATACAATTTAAAATGTAAATACCTTAGGTAACAGATTATCATCCTCATATGCATCTTTCATTAAGTCGTGTTTTAAATAATTGTTCATTCTTTTTCACTTCTAATCTATTCAATAGACACTAGGATCAAATTTTCGAATTTCGTGTTAGCCGCCATTATTGACTTCAAAATGTTGTTTACCTTGTTATTGTATTACTACGCGATCAAGTCACATGTATCAGAGATAAAAAAGTAATGTAGTGCCATAATAAATTATGTTTATTGGACACTTATTAAATTTTTGTTTTCATATAAAAGCTAAATAAAATGATAAGAAATGAATCCTATATTTTTTTGGTTGATTGAGGTATCAACCTAAAATTTGGACGGAAAACTTTTGCATCAATGCGCTTCGCGCACTGATGCAGTTTTCCGTCCAAATTTTAGGTTGATACCTCAATCAACCAAAAAAATATAGGATTCATTTCTTAAATATTTTTTTCTTTGATAATACTGCTTCTTTACATTCAACGCAACATAAGGGACCGGTTCGGGGTGTTTATTCCTAAACCACAGTAAATAAAAAAAGAGGGGGGTTAGATGGGCAATCCTCTTTGAGAGAATCGTTTGAAATGTATGGCATATTGCCATAATCTAATTGCCAAAGAAAAAAAAAATAAATAAATAAATTATTTTTAAAAAATTCAAAAGAATCTTAGCAGATATGTTTCTTACCTCTTGAATTGATCTGATCAAATTGGAGATCACTGTCCCAATGTAAAACATCCAAAATCGTCGGACCACACCGGCTGTGCAAATGACAGCATCTGTTTTTTATTTTGTTATTTACCGATCTTACTTGTTAAATAAACACTAATTAAAGTTGGACGATTTCTTGACTGCTTCTAGTCTATTGTTACATAATCAGTCTATGTTAACACCTGGTAATAAGAGTTGAAAACCGAAGCAGGTTTACCTGGATTGACATTAACTAAAGCTGGTTTCTGTCTTTGATGAAATGAAAAGAAATGTTGAGTTCAAAAGAATTTTACTTTGAATAGGTAAAATGCTAAGAATAGTAATAAGTACATGTATTAAAAAAATGATAAAAATTTCTTAAGTACGGGGTGGTTTGACCTTGTTAATTGTTGTGATATACAGGCTTCACTCGGCTATCGGCGTGGTCAATTCAAAGAGTATTATGACCGCTAAGCGCGGCGAAACCTAATCTGCATAACAAAAGGGTGTGCAGCATGTTTCCGGAAGTAGTGGCTTGTTTCCAGTCTCTGAAAGTATATATGTCTCTGATAGACATCAGTGTTTCATAAATACATCCTGTATAAAACCCAAATTTGGACTGCAGACATTCAAGTTATCCAGGCTTGGGTAAACAAGATTCAATTATAACTTTCTGACTTCATATTGCTACTTGCAGAGGTGTACGACCATTTGGGGTGTCACTGTTGATTGCTGGCTGGGATGAAGATGAAGAAAAGCCATACCTCTACCAATGTGACCCTTCAGTAAGTCAGTTTTTAGGTAATCATGCATAATACAATATGACAGCTGGAAAATAGTGGTGTCTAGTTGCTTATACAAACACCAGCAGTGGATTTCGTAACTTTCATCTCTGACTGAAAAATTATATTTTTAATCTTTTGTTTGTAAATTGATTTTCTTAATTTCCTGCTTTGATGTAAGTTTCTTGTTTATTTAATACCAAATTCAATCCTGAATTTCCAGTTAATATGAAAAATTTTAAAGAAAAAAAATGTTGTTCAGCAAGCCTTTAACCGTAAATTACAAATTGAATTCAATAAATGTGAAATACATGCATCATAGTTTTAGCTTTCTGGTCTGCGAGTAAGAAGACATATGCTTCCTTAATCAGCATGCTTTAAAAAATTTGTTTCCAGATAAAGTATAAAAACTGTGTTGAATTTTTCAACATTGTGAAAAATATTAATGCAAAGTAGTTGAAAATACATAGATTTTGAATGTCCCTTAATTTTATTTAGAGAATAAGAAGTATGCTGGAAGTGAAAAAGTACAATGAAATCAATTCACTAAAATATTTGACATTTTGATTTGGATATGGTGAATATTTTGCATACAATATTTGAAAGGGGCAAATTTGAGGGGTGGTTAAATGCTAGGCTAGTGGTGCAGATGATGTGGAAACCAGTCGATTTCCTACTTGTGATATATTTAAAATTTGTTGCATGCATGTTAAACCAACCAATCATTTTAAATGTTTGTTGGTTTTTTTTCAGGGAGCATATTTTGCTTGGAAAGCCACTGCTATGGGAAAGAATTATGTTAATGGCAAAACGTTTTTAGAAAAAAGGTAAGTAGCATTATGTATCAGAAATACGAGAAATAATATATCTGTCAAATGTTATGAAAAGTGCCAAATTATAATCGATAGACAAATCTTACCCCCTCCGATTAAAATCATTCCAAGTCCCAAATGAGTCACCAGTTCCTGTCTTAATTATTTTGTTATTGTAAAAGAATAGATTTTGATTTGTCTAAGCAAACTATTTATTAATCATATACAATATTATGAATATGACAATAATGCCAAATTAATTTATAAACTGGAGTAAATGTATATCGCAATAAGTTTTCAGCTGAATTAATCACCAAAGGGTGGGGGATGACATAGCTCATTTGGTACTGGCTTTGCTTGTGGTCAAGAGGTGTTGCGCCCTTCCAGGGGTTCATCCATGTCTTTTCTTTTGAACGTGACTGTGAAACTGAGGATGTATGGTATGGTGAGGTTTGCAACTGGCACATCCCTCACTGATTAATTTATGGGTCTGTTGCAAAGAGAATACTGACTCCATATGAGTGAAAAGCCGGTGTGGCCCAGTGGATGAGGTCGTGTTTTGATTTTGCAATGGGCATACTGGTGTTCTGCCTTTAAGATGAGACAGTAAAAACTGAGGTTCCATGTCGCAGTAGGTGTTGCATGTAATAGATCCCTCAATGCTTCAAGTGGGTCCATTGCAAAAGTAAAAATTTCTATGCAATGCATCAGACAGATGCCGTCACCATATACGTGAAATGATCGTGGAGTAAAACAATAATCAATCAACCATATGAGTGAAACAATTTTAGCATGACATTAAACAAGACACAAACAAAAAGGCAAATCTAGAGGATTTAACGAGTCCGTTCTCGGTAAGAGTTTTAATGCGCTGCACAATCGTTAAAATAGTCAGCGTCTTAAAAACATTAATAATATTAAAAAATTATCAACAAATTATAAAACCAGCATAGTTTAACCAAATGTATGTACCCAATATTAATATATCGAAATTAATTCCCATAATATCTCATTACGACATTTCAAAACATTAAAAATCGTGTATTTTGAGATTTTCCCCAAAAATTGAACCAAGCGGTGAATTTTTCTACAATTCTTTGAAAATTATTTTTATTTAGCATTTCATCACTGACGAAAAAATGATCAATTTTCCTATTGTAGTTTTTGAGATATTTTTACCCAGAATGGTCTCGTTAAATACGTCTTTCTCAGCATATACCATATGGACATGAGTCAGCTCAAGTGCAAAGTACTGGACATGTAGATAAACAAGTACAACATACTGTACACATAGATAAGCAAGTGCAAGATTGGTAGGTAAAGCAAGACATGATGAAGTGATGTAACAAGTACTGCCAGTCTGATAAAACACAGCTCTGCATTTGCATGTTTTTGCACAGAGATCCGATAAGGATTGAGTAAGGGTCATGTTTTATGAACTCTCTCATTGACCAATCAGAATGCGACTGGCATGGTTGCTATAGTACACATAATCTTACCAGTGCTGTATATTCAAAATAGGTATGATGTAAACTTCCAAAAATTAAAATATATTGTTCAGTACACTTTGATGAGTTTAATACTTGTATAATAACTTTTGAGTATCATTTCGCTTTTCTTCTGTTTCATATAGAAATGCAAATTTCATAGAACATGATCCTCTAGCATCCTCTGATGCCTCCGTGCTAATAACAAAATTTGCAGAGTGTAGTTTTTTAATCAAACTGCAATCATGGCATAGAGGAGTGGATAGCATGTTGGAATGCAGATTCAAATTTCCCTCGGCAAATGGTCATGTGTGTTGAATTTACATTCGATGAAAGTTGAGGTTCTATTTCAAGGTATATAGGGTCAAATGTTGTTCATTCCAAAAACCGGAACTTTCAATTTGTTAGCACTATTCAGTGCATTATGGCATCAAATATGGCAAATGCCAAGCATAATCTTGTACAAATTATAACTTACTGCCAAGATTACATTAGAGAGAACTTCACAGATATTTTTCTAAATCCAGACTAAATTGTTGTGGAGTTTACCAGTCTTGAACACCCTTTTTTTTTCTTGTTTCCTTCTATTTACTGTTTATACAAAATCAACTTGTATTATTGACTATTACGGGGCCATCTGTCTCAAATGACCACTTCTCCACCCTCTGTTTAGTGGCCACTTGAGTCAAGTTTGAGTGTAAGTTCATATGTAGTGGTAATCTGAAACATCCAAATGTCGACAAACCTCTAGATGATTCACACCAAGTCTTCCTTGCTGTAAACAAACCAGCATGTTTTATTTGGATATTTTTGTTATAACTACAGGTATAGTGACAATCTAGAGTTAGAAGATGCTGTCCATACTGCTATTCTAACCTTGAAGGAGAGCTTTGAAGGTCAAATGACGGAAGATAATATAGAGATTGGTATATGTAACAAAGATGGATTCAGGCGATTAACTCCACCAGAAGTCAAGGACTATTTAGCATCGGTTCAATAGCCAATGTCATATTTATATCTCATACATAGCGCTATAAATTGAATATCTTGTATTTATCACATTTCACACATCTTCATGAATATTCATAGACTGAATTCTTTTTTTTTTGTGGATGTTTTAAGTACAACATGTTAAGTTCTGACAAAAGAAAAATGTGCAGTGTGTCTGCGAAATGGACATTAGATGGTACATTTACCATATTGAATATCGGTCATACAATATTGAATATCTTTAAGATACTCGGTTTAGTATTAAAGGTAAACTTAACAATTACCATTGAAATTTACATATTATTGAGAAGACAATTATTGTGCAAGTAGTTGCAAATTCCTCAGTATTGGTTAACAGGGACAAAACTGTTATTAGGAGTTAAAAAGTCTTTGTGTAATGTGACATTAATGCTGTAAGTGCTAGGAGATCTGTTCGGACGGCTAAGTTTTGTATATTGTGCTTCATCCAATTAAAATACTAAAAGACACTGCCGTTTCATTACTCTTTGAAAAGCTTGTGTGTTTTATTGGTAACAATGTTCTACTCAAAGATCTTCAGGTCATTTGTTCAAAATGTACCCAAGTGTCATCCACGTCCACTTGATGAAAAAACTCTCACCGTTTTACAAAAATTCATATGGCAATACATATGGCAGGTGTTGCCACTGTGTGGTAATAAATCTGTCTGGTGTGGAATTAAATATGAATCAGTCTTTCTAAGAATCCTCAAAGGCTTTGCTTTACTGCATGTATGCTTTGTTGTGTCTTAAAACACTTTGATTCACATTTGCAAATGTATTAGCTTTTTTTTTTGTTTCCTTCAGTAGTACTGTCTGCCAATACTAGGGTTCAGGTCACATGTTTTGTCTACAGGAAGAATAGCAATAATTAGAATGTTTTTATAAGTAGGATACTACTAAACCGGCACATATTACGCCCATATTTGGTTATATTTGATGTGATCTTTCTTTGTACCAAGTTTCATCAAAATCCAACACAGTGAAAGAGGAATTGCGAATACAATTTATTTTGCATAGAAAAATCTTGGTCCAAGGGTCATAACTCCTGTAAATGTTTTTGGACAGCATTCCCCTACTAATATGCACATCTCCATATGCTGTTATTCTTTGTACCATGTTCCATCAAAATCCCCCCAAGGATTTAGGAGGAGTCGCAAACTAGTCCATTCGAACGGACAGAAGACGGGTATAGCATTATATGACCATATTTTTATGCGGATGTACAAAAACTGAATGAAAGAAACTAATTTTGTTGATAGAAACAACTTCGTTATAACTAAAATTTTCATTACTTGACACAGTTGGAGTTGTATACAATTTCAAGTCTTAAGTTCACTTTGAATAAGACATTTTCCATTGGAATTTTCAACTGGGCAGAGTATGTCAGCAATAACATAAGAATTGTTGTGCACTGGTAGAGATTTACCATTCCACAGTACTCTTACTTTGTCATAAATTCCAACATAGGAGAAGGCTTACTAATTACTAAGCCCCTGAATTGGTGTAAATATGAAAACTAAGAAGAAATAATTGTTTTCTTGTCAGATAATACTTCTATACCTATCCTACCAGAATATGAAGTTAAGGTATAGATTTGACATTCTTTTGTGAAAATAAATTCCTTCCATGATTTCTTAAAACTATTCTCTGGCTGATGCCTTCACAATGTCATGTATGACAAGAATCAACCACAGGACTGAAACATTCTACACAATTTCGATCTTTCTCAATTCTCTATGCTTCGTTCAACATTCTGTTCCTTTTCTGTTTTTTCATTCAATCCCATCCGTGAAAGTGAAATATGCAACAAAATGTCTTCATAGCACTATTTTATCTTTCAAATTAATTAAGAATAAGATAATTACTAACTCCAACTATATACATAAAAGTTTCCAATATTTATTGAGTTTAGAAACAGTGTCCACACACTTTAATTTAAATGCAAATTTTAATTAAGATACTGCAGTTTTATATTATTGAAATGAATGGAAAATGCCATGAACCAATCCAAAAATATAGATGTGGGGAGTGAATCGTTTCAGTCCTGAAGTATATGAAAGGTAATTGACGTAACACCATAAGTACTATGAGAATTTAATCCTGATGTCCATAAATTAAGTAAGAAATAAAGACACATCATCTCTAACAATATTCTCGTACACCATTCATAACTGCTGAAAAGTGACTTCGTATATAACATTTCCTGGTAAAAATACCAGTTTTCCACATCTTGTAGCATGGTATTCTTCCACAAATTGGAAAAAAATATAGTTAACATCATTTTGTCACAACTTTCTCACTAAATAAAATGATTCAAATCTAGATCACCTCATCTTGTTATAAAATATGTGATACCTGATGCAATGTGACTGCAGCACTAAAAACAATGTAAATGTACCACAGTGAACATTCATGGACCCCTGGGTACCAGAGGTAAGATTGGTTCCATGGAGGAGTAACCTTCTCCTGTTGGGCTAGATGCAGTTGCCATAAATCATTTGCCAAATCATATAGACAGCACAAAAATAGTTCAACACTTCATAGAAACAATAAGTGTGTGCAAAAACTATATAGGAAGTGTTGCAGCAATACAACATTAGGACTTGGGTACAATAACATTAAATCGAACCATCTGCACAGCAATTATTAACGAGCTCCACTCTGTAAAGGGGATAAGTTTGATAATAATATAAAATACGGAAGTATCTGATAGGAGGTCATCAAGGTGGACAACTACCATACAAGGTATATTATGCATTAATAGAATTAAATTAAGCCAGAACAAAAGATGTGTGTATGGATTCAAGAAATGATAAGTTCTCCAAAGGAAAGTGTGAACTAAATAAATAATCAGAAACAGGTTCCACCTGATAAGGTTTAATAAAGGCCAAGTGGCCAAAAATTTGAGGTAATGGAGTGTTTCTTATTATTTATTACATGTATATAGTTTTGTTTCATGTATCACAGTAAATCCTACTTTTTAACTCCTGTGCTCCCTCACAAGAACATTTTATGGCACTAGAAAATTATTCAAATGAAAAATATTCTTAAAATCTTATTCAATCTTGATTTTTTCTTTTCATTCATTAATAATTCAATTCCACACATTGACAATGATTTTCATGACTGATTCTCTTAAATTGTGTTTTTTCATTGATTTTTACCTGAGTGAATGGGTAAAAAAATTTCAAAATTGAATAATTTTTTTTCAACCTAAATTCTCCATTTTCCCTATCCGAAGACACAAAACAAAGCTATATTTGATTTTTGCTTCCTTTACAACAGGAAAAAAACTCTTTAAAATGTTTCATGAACATAATAGATTACTATAATAGTGCAATTCACATTTCTATACTAATTTGTAAACCAGTGTCAAATGTTTAAGCAGGCACTCCAAGAGAAAAACAACATGTCATTTTATCAAAACAGAAAGTTACATACAAGATACATATATTATGTTGAATCAATGCCACAGGATCAACATCACAAGCATTTACAATGATTACCTGAATCGGAGGAAACTTTTCCTCAGTATGTTATAATGCATAAATATCAAGACCGATTCATTCATAACTTATACAAAGAATTTTATTCGAATATCATTTAATGATGAAAATTAATAATAACACGAGGTCAGTTTTAATGAGATCATACAGCTGTACCAGCAGTTGAGAACTACAACATGTATTCATCTTCTCATACGAAATGACGTAAAATTTGTGAGAGAAATTTTACATATTAAATATAGAATAAAATGTTATGCTTTCATTCTGAAATTTCTCAGTATCTATGAGCACTTCAAAATCAGTTCATTATTATTATTATCATAATTACATTTGATTTTAAAATATTTATATTTCACCTTTCTTTTGGGTCGTACAAATTATAATATATTGTACAGTGTTATTTTATACTAATATAAATAACACTACAGCCTATAGACTGTTGGTTTGAATAAGCAATGCGTAGGGCAGGATTAATGAATGAGAGGTTGCCACTTCATACACAAGTTTCAATCTAATTAGATCTTTCATTTTCATACAATACCCTTCCATACAATATAATAATCCTATAAATAACAAGGCAGAGATGTCATGGTGATCATTACTTCTCCAAAGGCATCTTCATTTTCGCCCTTGACATATTTTTCATTTTCAGTTTATCTTTTCGATCTTGGTTTTTTCCTCCTCCGATTGAAGTGAACTCTACGTTTATTTTCCGTCCTCCTAAAGTGGTATGGTGAAGCCTTAATGCAATCTATAAAATAAAACACTATGATGATCATTGTGTGTCCAAGGTCATAGCTATAGTGTGTTCTGAAGCTATGTGACTTTGGTACACTATGCAGTGTTTTCTACTTTCATGTCATACATGCAGTATTTTAGATGAGGTTTTTATGCGTGTTGCCTGCCTACATTTATACCGCTGTAAAGGGCATTCATGTGAAGTGATTCACCAGACAAAAGATGCTCACTTCTTCTTGGGTTCTGGTCTCTCCTTTAAGGTTTGAGGCTGCTTAATGAAAGCTGCTTCACTCTCCTGTGTCAGTTGAACTGAATTGTAAGTAAAGACTGTTTTCTGTACATTTGATACATAGGTAATTTTTGTACAATTAATATGATAAGTCATGCAATAAATTATTGTTTATTTTATAGTGTGTTCTGAAGTTGTGTGACTCTGGTACACTCTTTTTGGTCTTTTCATTATACAGAGTTACTTCCCATTTGGGACGGTATATGACGTAAAACTATTATGATGTCATCAAATCCTATGGTAAACTAATCTAACACTCAGGGAAATGATGTTTTAATAGGAATTTGATGACGTCATAATTGTTTTACATTACATACCGTCCCAAATGGGAAGTAACTCTGTTTTACGAAAAGACTCGATACAGACTTTTCTACTTTTGTGTCATACATACAGTGTTTTAGATGGGGTTTTTATGTGTGTTGCCTGCCTACATTTATACTGGTGTAATGGGCATTCATGTTAAGTGATTCACAAGACAGGAGATGTTCAATATTATGGGGTCAATAAATTGCATTGAGCTTTGTTGCGAGTGACACTGTCACTTGGACCTAATCATATTCATATTTTAAATGCTCAAAAAGTCGACATTACTATCGTATATAAAAGGACAATACGCCATAATACTCATCTAAACTCAAGTGCTTTAATAATGAGAAATGCATGGCATGATGGGGCAAAACTCTTGTCTGAATAACACTGGTCTCGTACCAGAAAATAAACATCATTAAATTTTTACTGTACAAAGTACAAAGCCTTATGATTACAATATTGTAGAATCTGTTATTGCCTGTTAATAGATGATCTTCACATTTTACATGATACAAGTGGTTGGTTGGTTGATTGGTGTTTTACGTCGCTTTCAACAATTTTTCAGTTATATCGCGACTTGGAGGCAGGAGGTAATCAACCTCTTAAACATAATGGCGGAAACCGGGAATTGAACCCGGATCGTCGGCGCCGCAAGCCAAGCGCTTAACCACTACACCAAGCCTGTCCAAAGCGGCCCAGGACCCGACATGCAACTCTTTTCCCAGGATTTTTATTTTGACTTTATTGCTTAAATTGTGACGTCACCATCTAGTACTTTACGTCAAAATTAAAAACCCCGGTAAAAAGTAGCACGGCGGGTCTTGGGCCGCTTATATCATGTAAAATATGAAGATTGTCTGTTGTATACAATACATACATTGTGACTGATTCTGTCTTTGAATTCTATATAAGCGAATCCTCTGGTCTTTTCTGAGCCTTTCTCTTTAGGAATCCGTACTTTCTTTACGCCACCTAAAAAATTTAAACCAATATAATGAAGCCTATGATGCAGAGAAAAAATTTAATGAGTTTTAATCAACATGTTTTTATATGTGAAACTCAACTGCCCAATATGACTACGATTTTTTATCACAACTGAAAATCAGTTGGCCAAACTGGTTATGGATTTATAATTTGGGATGCTTATAACAAAATGAAATTGTATTATTTTGCGTAAGGCATAATGTCTAGACCACAGTACGCAGCATGTTCCTCATTCCTGAGCATTTTGCATTTGGAATTTTCTCAACATTTTGCCCAAATTGGGATCTCTTTTTATAAAATAGCCATAAATAATACAAGCACATTAAAAAACACTCTTATTTAAACTTTCTATGAGGTAATACTTATAAGATATTTGTAATTAACATCTTCTTTTTTAACCTCACTGCCACAAAACTTAACTTTTTTTCTGTATGCAAGAAAATGGAATTTCTTATGAACAAATTGGACAATGGTTGCTATTTTGGAATGCGAATAGGGCCAATTTTCCACAACTTAGTGGAACATCCCCAGTACCATATATTAAATCATCACACACAACTGATACAACCCTCTATGGTTTTTTTGTTTGTTTGTGAATATGAACATCATGTATTAGAACTTCACTCGTGGATTATAAAATTCAATCAGTTGCACTACTTTGGGCCAATAAATAAAAGTCTATTTGACTAAGAGCAAGTGTTGTTAGTTTCAATGTCTGACAGAACAAGTTGTGTTTGTGAAACACTAATGTCCTTGGCTACACCAAAGTCCAAAAAGTAATTTTTAGCATGAAGGTAACTGTCAAGGTCATTGACCTTGGTGTCATTTGAAAGGGCTTCATTAGTTGAGTACATGTGTTAAATATGAAGTCTCTATCCCTCACAGTTCAAAAGTCATAACCAAGGTTTAAGTTGACAACTGTCAGGACAAAAACAATATGCCCCGATCTATCGATCAGAGGGCATAAAAATACAGTGAACAAACCTGTTTTCCTGAAGTGCTCCTCTAACTGTTCCTTCGTCACTGTGAATGGTAAATTTCCTATAAACAGTACATAATTTTTTGGCATGTGTTTTGTCGGACTATCTGCATCATTACTACCTTTCTCTTCTGTTACCGTTTTATCATTTTTGTCAGTTTTCGGCAAGTCTTTAGCATTTTTAATGTGATTATTTTTCTGTTTGACATCTGAGTTTGTTTTTGATACAATTTTCGGTTTAGGAACAACTTTCACATTGACCTTGACTTGTACAGTTGATTTAAAGCCACTTTTATTTTGCATTTCTTGTTGTATTAGGCGAGACTCTGTATATGTGGACGGCTTTACATCCAAGGTACTTTGTCTAAGACCTGTAGACAAGAATGATAAAATCGTTAGGAGTTTTCTGAGTTTTTAAGAGGATATGGTAATTAACAGAAAAAACTAATTCTATGGTAGTGAGAACATTTGATGAAAGTTTGATGAAATGGTGAGAAAATTTGATGAAATTTTATTTAGCATATAAATGAAATTCTGTAGGAGTGAGAAAATTTGATGAAATTTCAAGAGTGCACTGTTTATGCATGTAACAATAATTATAAGCAATTCCCAAGTATGGGCACAAGAGTTATCTTTTCCTGAAGCTGTGGAAAGTTAACTGGAGAGTTTTGCATTTTAAATACGCAAGATTGTGATTAGTGGTAATGACTGTTTCGACTAGTTCATTTATACACAACATTTCTTTGTTCCCCAGTGGGGCAGAAAATCTACCCGAGTTTAGAACAATAGATTTGGTAGGTTTCTAAAAAAGTAAAATGCAAAGCATGAACAGAGTCTTGCATATTGGGGAGAAAGGATTTTTTGTCACCTACATGTGGCTTATGATTGTGGCAAAGTAACAAATCCCCCCAAAACAACTTTTAATATTTGAATATCAATGATCATATTACCCTCTCTCTTTCCTTTCTCTTCTGATTTTTTCTCTGTTTCAACAGTTTTTGGTTTATGTGACTTCCACCATTTCATTCTCTTTTCTTTTCGTGCAGTGAGAGCCGCTTCTTTCTTACTTCCCTTCTCTGACATGGTTAAGGATTTATCAGCTTTGCTAGAAAAAAGTTTGAAAGATATGCAAAGGACTGGAATTACATGTATGCTGGTACAAAGATGGGGTAATGGTGGTTATGTGCTTACACTGAGGAATAAATTTGAACAAGAAACTGCTGAAGACTATATAGCCAGATTGCAAAGTAAATTCAAAACAAAAGTCAAGGTCAAAAGTCATGGTTATCTATTGAAAGCATTTGTCATAAAGAACCTATGTGTGAAGTATCACACCTCTACCCCTATTGATTCAAAACATACATCTGAAGTTAAAGGTTTTTTTTAAAGTAGGTCAAAGTCCAAGGTCAAGGTCAATAGGTCAAAAGTTATGGCATAATTTGACAGCTCTGGTCATAAAGAACCTATGTGTGAAGTATTCTATTTCTACTCCTCTAGGTTGCTGAGAGTTTGCTTCTATCAGAGTCTTTAACCAAAATGTTGACAGACAGACAGACAGACAAACATTGCCAATCTATGGTATAGACTGGAATTGCTTTGCAATGTGGCCAAAAATGATACAGATTTGCACTTCATAAGAAGGGTTAATAACCTTCTTCCAAGTCAAGACAATAATTATACAAACTGTAATAAAATATAAAGTAGTATCCTCATCTCTATTAATTCTAAGGGTCATCTGCAAACATTTAGTCTAAAGCTGGATACAAATTTGACAAAGGCGTGTGTGTATGGTACATAAAGATACCCTTTGGCTATTAATACTTAATGTCTAACAATACCTGATTTCTGACTTGTTATGAGAATATATTTTTGCTATAAATTTAATCAAATTAATGCCACTAATAACATATACATGTATAATTGTACTAATGCGATGAACCGACTAGAAGATTAATTGATTGATTGTTGTTTTTTGCATCACTCCACAATTATTTCATGTACATGTATATGTTGATGGCATCTGCAGTCTTCCCGATAGTTTTGAAAACTCACCAAACATTTTTCTAACTTTGTTGAAACTTACATGTAAATAATAAGAAAAAGTTGAAAAATTTTACCAGACCAGGTGCCTTAGAGAATTTGCACGAAAATCAGTGAGAAATACACCCAAATTCATAGTGGAGTATCCAGGTGCAGATTAACTTGTGCTTGTTAACACCTTGGTGACACACACTGTGTAATTCTTGAAACTGCACCTGGATGTGACCTACTCAAGCCATTTTAAATCTGATGGGTGGAAAAATTACACAACACTTGCTGGCATGACCTGGGCTGTACTGTATGCAATACATATAGGTTCACTCAAAGCAGTGTGGGATCTTTTATGTGCAACATATACGGTGACATGGGACCTTGATTTTTACTGTCTTATCCGGAAGACAGGACCCCAGTGCATCCCAGCAGAAATTAAACCCAGAACCTTTCGTGCCAAACACTGCATCCAGCAAGTCATACCAGATTCATATTTGGTATTGATATTGAAATATGTATGGAGTCTTTTCGTTATACAGAGTTACTTCCCATTTGGGACGGTATCTGACGTAAAACAATTATGACGTCATGAAATTCCTATGAAAACGTCATTTGTGGACTATCATTTCCCTGAGGTTTAGATCAGTTTCCATAGAATTTGAGGACGTCATAAGTGTGTTACGTCAGATACCGTCCCAAATGGAAAGTAACTCTGTATAACGCAAAGACCGAATATGTGCAAGTTAATTGACATCCATTTAGATTAATAATGAAAAGTCCTAAATTTCCTTCACATTCAATGTTTTATCACTAGCTACAGTGTAGATATGAAACTGAAACAACAATTCTTCCTGTACAAGTCTTGGACAATTTTTTAGGTTTTTGGCCTATAACTAATATTACACAGAACCAAAATGCATGAAATTTGGTACAGTGCATGGTCGACCCTTTATACATATACCAATGTAAAAATCATAAACCAAAATCATGCATATACTAAATATTTAAGGCATCTTGACAACTAATGTTTTCGACCCTTTACTGTAATAGTTAGACTTGCCTGTGTCTACAGACATTATAATGATTATAAGTGAATATAAAAAAAGAAATTTCATGTAGTCAGTAAGTCACTCTTTTATAAAAATACTAATAAGGCAAAAAGGCATAATTCTGATCTAAAAAACGATTTTAGACCCCTTGGATCAAGACCACTTTTCCCAATGCAGGAATATCAAAAGTAGGAAGAAATGTGCTACTGGTAATTTAAACAAGAGGCCCAAGTGGGCCTATATCGCTCACCTGAGTACCTAGATGATCAGTCATGCATGAAGGAAGAATTCATTTATTTTTGCATTAATGTGACTAAGTCAACACAGATGTTGAAAATATGTCAAATTTTATTTCAGGCTAGAATAAAAAACAACACTTTTTTTGGCACATCCATTCAGGTGATTTTGATATTAAGCATTTCCTTTGTCTCTGCAAGAAGTCATTCAGGGCAACAAGTTAGTCATTTTCTTTAGGTGGGGCCTTTTGCTGACTGATTTCAAGTCTGGGTCATGAACAACAATTGTTTCAAATATTGTCCAGATCTAACTTAGAATTGCCTAATTTCATATGTTGAGTGTTGAGAAACATCTAAAAACTTATTTAGATGTGTAAAGAAATGAAAAAAAAATTTTTGACCACAGCTGGATTTGAACCACTACTCTCCATATTTCAATTACCAAGTGGTATATGTACCATTGTGAGAACTGCTTTTTAGACATGATGGCATTATCTGTTAACCAATTTGGATGAAATTTACCAAATTGATAGAGGACCTTTAGTACTTCATGTATTCCATGTTTCATTAAAATCTTTCATGTGGTATAACAGCAGAAGTGAAAAATGTGATTGAATTGTTCCTATACACCCTCATTTGGAAGTCTTAAAAAATTCATAGAAAATCCAGAAATTGAGATATTGACAAAATTCTTTCAAAGTAACAATCCTTACCATAACTATGATCACAATAGTCCATAAGAAATCATCATTATCAATTAACTAGGAAATATGACACTTTTTTTCTGCATTGAATCACCAAGTCCAAAGAAATGTCGAAAAAAAATTCTAAAATTTGATTTTGGAAGGGAACCAAAATGACAATACCTCTTCACTCATCCCTCTAGATCATTTCTATGCATTCTGTTTGTCTCTGTATACAGCCCGTATGAAAAAGAATATTGTTAAAGGAGGGATCTCTTTTGTGACCTACTTTTGACTATGGTGGCGCCACCTGTAAAGAGGTCTGGACGAAAACAACAGAATTTGAAGAGAATCATAAGTGACTTATTTCTACCAAGACTTATTAAAATCCTTCACACAGTTTTGTAGAAAAAGTTGAAAATGTGAAAAATGGCCAACACCCCCCCCACCCCCCCCCCCCCCCTTTTTTTTTTTTGGAAGTCTTAAACGTAAAATTCCTAATTTTATATGTTGACTGTTGAGAAAAATCTAAAAACTTATTTAGATGTGTAAAAAAAAAAATTTTTTTTGACCACAGCTGGATTTGAACCGCTACTCTCCGTATTTCAATTACCAAGTGGTATATGTACCATTGTGAGACCTACTTTTTAGACATGGTGGCATTATCTGTTAACCAATTTGGATGAAATTTACCAAATTGATAGAGTACTTTTAGTACTTCATGAATTCCATGTTTCATTAAAATCTTTCATGTGGTTTTGTAGAAAAAGTTGAAAATGTGAAAAATGGCCAACACCCCCCCCCCCCTTTTTTTTTGGAAGTCTTAAAAAATTCATAAAAAATCCAAAAATTGATATAATGACAAAATTCTTTCACAATAATATTCCTTACCACAATTATGATCAAAATACTCATTAAGAAATCAACAATATCAATTAACTGAAAAACATGACACTTTTCTTCATTGAAATGACTAAGTCCAGAAACACGTCAAAAAAGCGTAAATTTCTATTTGACGGATCTTAACCCCGAACACAATTTTTAATAACCCATCTTTATAGATTGTTGAAATGCAATTAGTTTCCCCATTTATGTACTGGTTCTGGAGAAGAAGATGTTTGAAGAGGGGTACCCTTTTGGGCACTTTTGGTCCCGCCCTGGATCCACCCCTGAGGGAATCTGGATCCCGAACACAATTTAAGTAGGGGACCTTGAGTACATCATTTACACAAAGTTTGATCCAAATCTGCAATGTAGTTCCAGAGAAGAAGTTGAAAATGTGAAAAACTTAACGACGGACGACGATGACGACAGACGGCACAATATGACTATAGCTCACTTGAGCCTTTGGCTCAGGTGAGCTAAAAAACTTCAGAGACATTAATAAAGTTTTTTACAAGAAAAATCTAATTACTCATTAAAAATCATTTAATATACATCAGATTTTGTGATGATT
Organism: Pteria penguin; assembly: GCA_035048485.1. Lineage (NCBI taxonomy): Eukaryota > Metazoa > Mollusca > Bivalvia > Pterioida > Pteriidae > Pteria > Pteria penguin. Next base: position 30,663,824 of record CM068584.1, read on the forward strand.
ACTAGCTTATCATTCTCAAACCAGTAAAGCGTCCGCAAACTGTTACTATCAGGGAACTGCTTTGGTACCAGTGTAAAGCAAAGTCGCAAACACTAAGTAGAATTACCACAAATACATGTATGTATTTGTAGTACTGAGTTACTCAGTAATTGCATTAGCTGTCAATTCCCACTCCTCTCAAAATTAAACATTGTATTTACATGTAATACAATCCTTCAAGAATGCAAGATAAAATTAAAGCATCAAGTTTTGTTTGAATGTATATTTACTCAAAAACTGATTGATAACGGTTCACAAAATGACCCAGAAAGAGTTCTCTATTCCGTCTCTGTATACATTGTTAGAGTTCTGAAATTTAGCTATTTACAAATTACTGACATAAATTTTTTATTTCAACAGAATGTACCTCCACTTTATAGTATTACTTCAATTTCTAAAAAGCCCCATAAAGATTTTTAATGATAAACAAGCAAATTATTTCGTTGAACAGAGTTACTTCCCATTTGGGACGGTATCTGACGTAAAACAATTATGACGTCATTAATTTCTTATGAAAACGTCATATGTAGACTATTATTTCCTTGAGGGTTAGATCAGTTTCCATAGTATTTGATGACATCAAAATTGTTTTACGTCAGATACAGTCCCAAATGGGAAGCAACTCTTTATAACGAAAAGACGGAATAGAGGTGCATAGAGAGGGAAGCAAACAACAGCTCTTTCAGAAGAGTGGCATCATATGTAATCATGGATGTACACTATGTATGTGTGTATATGATACACATTTGAAATGCTGTGTGAATTCTAAATAGAATTAGGAGTGGTCCAGACATCAAAAACCTTACATCTTTTCGGACAAACTACAACTCTGGTTAATATCAATTAAGTCGTCCAGATTTTTTTCAAACTGCCAATTTCATGACCTGGAATTTTCTCTAATGTTGAATTCTGTGAATTTTTACTGCTGGCGTAAATTTGAATACATTAACTGTTTAGTCTTTTGTAGCAATTTTACAAAAACTGAGAGTAGCTTATGATATATCCCAGGCGTCTCTTAAATAGTTTGGGGTAACTCAGTACTAGAGAAAGAATGGGTGTTACACAGTGTTCCCAATAAAATTTTGAAATGGGGATTTTTATACCCTCATATATTGAAAAATGGGGGTATGGCCACCAGTTTTGAGGGTAAAAGTAAGAACTACTGGTTTTATCAATTTAAAAAAACCAGGATTATACATGTACTGCTGTGTCCACCTATTCTGCTCCTCCGCTAATTCTGTAAGAAGGCCTAATGAAGAAGAAAGACAATAGATCGAGCATGATCATTTAGTTTACAATACACACAAACAATATTGTTAGTTCAATGGGCCCTGAGCCAACTATAGCGCAATTCAATTTTTTGTGGAAATCCACTTCACGTCAATTTTGCCCAAAATTATAGTCTGTTTCATTTTTATATACACTGTAACCTCGATAGCGTCGAATAAGCCGACATAGTTGACATTCAGGTGACGCATGGGTAAGTTGGCATTAGCTATGTTTTTTCTTATTTATACATCTGGATAACAAATTAAAATTGTATCACCGTATAGAATAAAGATCAGTCTAAAAGTGTTGAATGTTATTTTGCTGGAACTTTTTTTATACAGAGTTCAAATAGGCAAGTGTGTTTAGGGGCGCAGAATAGGCCGACAGCATAGTACATGTTAAATTGTTTGGACTTATATGTGGACTTTTTTTGATGAGTTCCGTCATTGTCCCTTAAAGTTCTGCCATCAGTTGTCTCGGGCACCTTTCATTTGTCAGACTCAGTAGAGTCAGTACTAGAAAAAAAAATCTTTTAAGCATCGTTAGAAACGGGTTGGTATAGAAAATGTATACCATAGCCGATACCTATGTTTTAGTGCTGCACAGCGCACAGTATCTGTCTGTCCGGTATCCGGTATCGGCATCCTAGTCTACACTTTTTACAACAACTCGTCTATTAACATCACTGCATGACCAAAGTGTTTAAATGACTATTTTCTGTTTTTCACGAGGGAACTTCTGGTACATCTGTTGCGTGAAAACACATATGTATATCTAAATATATGTGATTCATGCGCAATTCTGCGTGAATGGGAACACTGGTTACAGTTACCAGACTTGCATCTTAGGTTCATCTTGGGATACTTAGCTGACTTAAGTGCAAGACTACAATGTTTTACAGAACATCCTACTATTCTTTTTTGTTTTTGTTTTACAAATACTGCATATCGTATCGAGGTGAGAGTGGTAATCTTTGATTACACTATGTTTTCATATTTACTGTCCGTGCCACTCACTTTGTAAACCGGAAAATCTGAATTTTCACTTATTTATCTTTAAAATAATTTTACAAAATTTATATCAATCTACAGATCTTGTTTAGTCGTAACTTTTGGTGTATGTTATATGTTTCTACGAAGAAGCATTGGTATTTTATAGGTAAAAAACTAATTTTAGATAGGGCGTTTTCTATGTTAATTTTGACGTGACGTCGCCGATGTTTAACATTGAGCGAATTAGAAACTTGGCAACATCACGTCAAAATTTAACATGGAAATCGCCCTATCTAAATTTGATTTTTTTCTATAAAATATGAACACTTCTTCATACAAACATATAGCATACACCAAAAGTTACGACTAAACAAGATCTATTGAATGGTTTTGCCTTTTTGAAATTATTCTGAAGATGAATAACTGAAAATCCATATTTTCCAGATTCCAGAGTGAGTGGCGCGGACAGTAGTCAATTCCTTTCAAAACAACATTACAATTACTCATTTATACTATTTATTTTTCCAATTCTGTTCCTTTCTTCTGTCAATTTTTTTTTTTTGTATTTCATTAAAAATGAAATTTTCATTTCTTTTGCTTTGTGGTTTTCCTACTTTAAAGAGAACAGTTGTAGTTGTATTCTAATACTTGTAACGATTGTGTCAGAGGAAATTCTAAACGACACTTAAAGATTCATACTGATTCTTTTTTAAAATATAATTGAATACTTATCAAAATCTAAAAGTAATTACCTTTGATTTGAAATGTGCTTAATGAAAAGTTAAATGAAGAAGTACCTGTCTTTCTTGCCTCTTTGTTACGAGAAGAGACGTTCAGTCTAGAGAATCTCGAAAGTTATTCCACATGGCATGAAAAATACAAGACGGATTATAACGGATTTTTTTTTCAGGGCGCTTAGTTATGACTATGAGGGTATTTCAAAATGATTTTAGCTGTTTTGGTTACGTTCAATGTGACCACTGTCACTTAAAAAAGAAGAAGATTTTGAGGACTCTTACAGAACTGAATTCAACGCAGCGAAATCCTTACATGGTGTTTCCCAAAGAAATCCCACACAAAGCTATAGGCCTATCTGATAGTCCCAGAGATCTGACAAAATACCCCAACCCCGGATTGTTATTTCGATGGTTGGATCTATCTATCCGAGGGCATGAAAAGACATCATGAAAACATACGATTGTAATACAGTTGCGGTCAATTCAAATGACAATCAGTATACTGGCACAACTTTCCACTCCGATAAAAACGAAGTACAATCGTCTCTAATGTCGACTAGTGAACCTGGTACAATAGAATCACAGTGAACCAAGTCTGACGTACAGGATACATAAGTCATATTGTAAATTTCCTACGGTCTTGTACATGACACTGCATCATTGGTCAAGATATTTTATTTTGTTTTAAAATTTACATTGACAGTGTGTTTTACGGAATTGTCCAACAGCTGTATTGGTCTTTCATTCGTGTTGTTTATGCTGTTTTCTTATTATGTTTTTGTTTTGAATTTGTGTGTGCTGAAACGTCTACACACCTATAGCTCTCGAACCAAATTTAGACCCGTAATTCAAATGCAGACTGAGTCATTTTGCATTTCAATGTTTGTATCCTGGAAATTCAAAACTAAATAAAACCCTGGCACATGGATGGTTGGCTGGTTGATTGAGTTGACGTCGCTTTTAACAATTTTTCAGTTATATCGCGACATGGAAGCAGGGGGTAACCAACCTCTTAAACATAGTGGCGCAATCCGGGAATCGAACCCGGATCGTCGGCGCCGCAAATCAAGCGCTTAACCACTACACCAATACACCTGCTACATGGAATTGTGACTTCTAGTTATGACAGGAGAAATGCAATAAGATAAATCTGATTATTTTGATTATGAAAATAAAAACTTTTATTGGCTAATAAATGGAGGGATACCAATTTAAAAAATAAAAACAAAATTTTGTAATTGCAAGTTTCGTGTTTATTCATGAACAAACCATTTAAAAGGTCACATCTTCTAGGCAAAACCATTTATGAGCATGTGTATCTCCAGCACGTTGGGTCCTGGCCGGATCGAAATCCCCAATCATTCTCTACAACTTCCGTATAAGTCGCACTGGTTGTTTTACGATACCTGGTCACTATACCAACATGGCCATCCAATGCCAAGACGTCACCTCTTTGCTTGCTTCCATTGCACAATGACCAACAGTTATTTCCTTTCAAGTACGAAGAGTTGGGCTTTTCCCATTCACGAGCACCGATCGGCGAATACCACGGCCACCTGCAATATGTGCACAGTTTTATGAAACCAACTTATTTTTCTTTTAATCTAAATGAAAGGTAAAAACTCACATTGTTGTGCGATTTTGGCATTCAAAAACAAATGTGTCTATGATTTGGTTAGCCACACTAGCTAAAAGGTATACAATATGGAAGTAACAATTTCAGTGTAAGCACGTAGATATATAAACGCGCCATGGACTCCGGAAAACACAGGTAAGAACAATAATCTATGATATTGACTTTTTTTCTTCTTCTTCTGTGGTACAGAATTGTGAATTCATGGTGGATGCAGTAAAACAAAAAAGGAGTTGCCTTTTCTCCAGGGAACCTTATCTGAATTTTTGTAGTCATTGTGACAAACATGTATAATCTGATCACAGGTATAAATCTTGTAATGTTACGATATAGATTTGTCTTTCTCCAATATTCACAAAGATATGACCAGGAATGGCTATAATCAGCAAGAAAAAAGTCCCCTTAAACGACTATAAATGAACAAACTGTGTAAATGGAATCTGTGTTAATAACAGTCTTACCTATTCGGGGCATCGGCACCAACCGATTTTAGCACATCAGCAACGAACAGGTTGCACTTGTTGGTATTACTACCAAGAGGACTTTTTTTCTTATTGTATGCCCATGACGTACTGCCGACATATGATTGCGCCTTTTTCGCTATCTGAGAACCTTTTGGTCCGGCGAAAGAGACCTATATGTGCAAATAAGAGAACTCGTTAAACTAAAAGAAAGGAAAGAAGTCATAGGACTCAACTGCATGAGAAAAGTCGCAATAGGCATGCAGAGAACACAACAATGACACACCAAAAGACATCGCAAAATATTCATTTGTAATTCTGTTGCTTTACGGACTTTGGACGGTCAATTGAAATAAAAATCTCGCTAAACTGACGTGGTCCACCTTCCCCTACGACAACACAAACACAACAATTATAGGATATTTATTTAGAAATTTATGAATAATCCACCCCCTAGAGAACAAGGACTGTCAATATATTCAAGTTTCGGGTCAAAATTAAAAACACGAATATTGTTTTGCTCTGTATGCAGTGAAATATCGCTATGTCATAAAGTAATTAATTTATGACAGATGACGTCATAGCGTGGAAAAGAATTGTGTCAAGCCGGTATTTGATGAAATAAACACCTTTAAACTGAGTGTAAACATGTGATAAAAAGAATCTGAAATAAATTTTCATTTCATGCGGTATTTATGAAACTCGTTGTGTGTTTTATATCCCCGAGACATGGCGACAACTTGGCGAAACAACTCGTTTCATAAATACCGTATGAAAATTCATTTCAGATCCTATATGTATCAAAAATATTAAACGGCATCGACCTTAGCAAACTGCACCCTGTCCGTCTGAAAGCCAGCTAGGTCCCTGTTCTGTAGGAGTGTCGACGAGGAAAAACGAAGTTCAGGACCTTATCTGAAAGTTTAGCCAAGTCCAGCTATAGACTCCCATCTCGCCCTGTTAGTCAGAGTGCAGTGCTAAATTAAAAGTCATCATAAAGCTGGAAGGGGGCCAAATACAAGACATGGTCCTGGTGATGACATAAGAGCCATACATTCGATGTCGAAATTGATATCCGCAAGTAAAATTCATAGTTTAAAAACAGGAAATATGAGATATAGATTTGTGTCTCCCTTGTAGCAGTACCAATTCAGGGAAGGGATTTATAAGTTACATGCACTGATTCTTGTATGGTGTCACATCTTTCTATATTACATGCACATTTACATAGAAATAATGCTGCATTGAACTGTTCGTCATATTTGACTACTGTAAAACGACGGAAAAACGGCCAGACATTAATCGAAAATATTGAATGGGAGAAAAGTAATTGCTAGGGTAGAAGAGAAATCCACTAAATCTTGCACAAAGTTTTCATATCATGGCAAGACACAATATAGACTAGATCACCATAATATTTAGTTAAGTGGATATCTCTATCACTAGCAGACCGTAGCGATATCATGAGTTAGTTACATAATAATTGCTTTCCTATTTTCAATTTGCAGTTTAAATGAACAAAGAATAGAGAACTGACATTCTACCTTAATTAAATGGTATATATGTTCTATATTTATTCTAAACTAAATAAATCCCAAAAAGCGGGATGTAAATTATCCATCGATATAACACAATAATACATGTTGCATAACAGCTAGGTGCAGAAAAGACAGACTCTTAATTCACTTTATGTTGATATATTTGACCACATGGTAATAAAACAGTATATTGTTTACCAGACCCACTCACAACAATTTTGCTGAACGTGCCAGTTACTCATTTACAGCAAATGGTAAATTTTTTTGGCATGTTTTAGTTGAGAATCAGTTAATAAAAAAACTAACAAAAACCTGTTCTGTATAAGATACTCCGATGGTAAAATGTGGATGATAGCTTGTTTGATGGAATGTATAGTTGTCGACTAATTTTAAGTGAAGTCATATCAAAAACACAATACGAATTTCGTCTAGTTATATCCCATGGATTACCACTGAAATGCTCTCACAAATTAATTATTGGAAAAGAATAATATGTTCTGGGGTCAAATACTCAATAGTATTATTGTTTTTAAATCAAATACCTACTCATTATGTTAAATAGGATTTTAATAAAAACATCTCTTAAGGTAGACATACATCGCTTTAATTTTCCCGAATTTTGTAAACCTGGAAGGATTTAATTAAATTGATACGTTTAAGTTTTCCTTTATGTCTATAAGCTAAAATTGATAGATTGATTGAATATTGTTTTACGTCACACCTCGATTATTTCACGTATATGGTGACGGCATCTTTCTGATGCATTACATACAAATTTTGACCTTTGGAACGGACCCACCAAAAGCAATGAGAAATCTTTTACGTGCCACGCCTACCGTGACACGGGACCTCGGTTTTTACTGTCTCATCCGAAAAATAGAGCACCAGTGCGTCCAAGGCGGGAGTCGAACCTGGGACCTCTCCATCACTAGCCGGGTACCTTATCCACTAAGCCACACTGGCTTCTATAAGCTAAGAAGGAGCATTATATATTATAATATAGTATACTTACACGCGTAAGTTAAATGCCTAAACACTTCACATGGGAGCAGTAAATGCCATTGAAGTATATGCATTACGGTTTATTCATAAACAGTCAATTACGTACATTTCAAGCAATTATAATCAATACAATAAAACCGTCATGGAAAGTGTGTGTGTGTGTGTGTGTGTGTGTGTGTGTGTGTGTGTGTGTGTGTGTGTGCTGTTTTTAATTATTAAACACTTCAGCGCTCTGTACCTCGTACATCAGGTAATACGCATGAATAAATATACGTTTTGTTACCTGTATGGTGGCCAACAAGACAATCAGACATCTGAGAATGAAGACAGTCAAATGAATTCGCATTTTGTTCTGGAAATAAATATGTGTATATAAACATACACAAAACATTATTCCAAACCTTAATTAATAAGGGTCAATTAGTTTATTATTATTAGTGTTTTTCTCTGAAAGAGAAAAGTTGGGAATATTTGAAGAGCAGGGCAATTATTGACTTTTATGGGGAATGGACGGCGCCATTGTGAAAATGGGGTGTTAAAAACTGAAATCTATCTCGCTTGGACACTAAATAACCAATTCGTATCATTTTTACAGAATGTTATCTATATATGAAAAGCTTCATTTCCCAAACAAGATTGAATTCCATGTAGATTTTGCAGTAGACCAGTGTGGACACACCTGGCTGTACAGCCACAGGCATGTGCATGCAATGTATTTTGGAAAGAGGTATCTCAATCGTCAGTTTGATGATATATCTACAAACGATTGTCCTTTGATTTTGAAAGAACTGTCACATATAGTAGAATTTCTCATTTTTTCAACCCATGTAAAATGGCGATTTACAATTCACATCGGTAGGGGTGGGTCATAAGAAATTCCAGTAAATACTTAACGAATGGGTGGCAATATTATAATATACTATGAATATTGACATAAGAAGTAAAATACACATAAAAATTAATTTACTATATTCGTGTGTCGTGATTATTACTGTTTACACCGCGATCCGCCCCTCATGTTAACACATGGACAGAGGCGTCCATGTTTATACACGAATATTCGATGACCCCCAGCTTATCAAATTCTAATTTGTGAGTGTGCGATTAAAAATTTGAAACATCCAACGACAATCGTTCATAGACGTATAATCAAACTAACAATTTAGATATATCATAACAAAATTTCTTGTATGCGCAAAACTGCAGCTGTGCAGTTCGGTGCACAATTTACAAACTGATCAGTTGTCATTTCAATAGATTCATAATTTTTGAAAATTTTGAGAATTAAATATATTGAGGTATAGAAACTGGTGTGCAAAAATTGGGAAAATTGATTGACAGGCATCAAAGGAGGATAGATTTAAACTTCGAGCACCCCATTTCCACCGCAAACTTAAATGGCGCGTGTGCATTCCCCTCAAGAAAGAGTGAAAACGTAGTCTCCATATCGACCTATAACAGAAAAGGTATTTAAAAGGCGATATAAAGTATATTAATCGAAAACCATGTTGAAATGAAATAAGATATGTCAACATCTATACAAGCGTTTTAATTGAGGTGTATATGAAGGTATTGGAGTTATCATTCTTTGGGGTTTCTTTTACGTCGAACTTATTGCAATAATTTGTTATTATTAAAAGTTTGATTCCGGACATTAAAAAATACACGAATACACCTCTAAGAAGCAGTGAAATGCCAAAAAACGAGTCACCGGTTAGTAAGAAAAGAATAATGATAATAATTATTATATTAGATACTACTTCTACTATTACTACTACTTCTACTATTACTACTACTACTACTATTACAACTACAGCAACTACTACTACTACTACTAAGAAATAATTAAATTGTATTAAGGGATATCACTAAATTTAAAGATTGCATTACAACATGACAATGATATGATGAAAATAAAATATTCTGTATACTTACATACAAAATATACCTATGAACTGTAGCCTTTGAAATAGGAAGTTTATCAAAGCTTATATAGTGTTTTAAGGAAACGCTTGAGTGAATAAAATGTTAATATATTCGGAATTGCGGATTAGGAACCACCATCATAGCCAAGAAGTGTATGACATGATTGATGTAGGTGAATTGTTAAGATACATTATGACCAGGATGTGCTTCGAACTGGAGTATTCAAATGTGAATTATTGTCGTCTATTTCTATACCATATTTAGAGGGAAATACCCTAAAACTTTCACAGAAATTCACGTCATTATGTTTAAAAAAGACATTTACTTTAACACCAGTAGGAGAACACATTCGAGACGTTATATGAACATATGATATCATTGCACATTTCACAGATAAAAGTGTACAAATCTGAGGACGTATGATCCATTAGGACTGTAAACCACTAATTTAAGCGGATCAAAATGCAAGACGGAATAGATTCAAGCCATCTTAGCTGGTACGTGCTTGACTGTGGAATGAAAGGTCCATGCTAGGCTTCAATGGGCGCTTGTCCGTTGCCTAATTTCGAATGAGACGGTAGAAAGCATTGCCACAAGGAGGACGTCGCATACAAGGGATACCTGTCTGCTTCGGATTTGTGCATTGCATAGATTTTTATTGTTTGACAATATATCAGCACATAAGTGAAATAAATTTCGCTTTACTTTAATGGTAACAAACACTACGCAATATCGGTTTTGCCACTTTACATTGTTTGTTTTGTTCTTCTTTCAGAGTACTTGTATTACTGTCATGTATTTATAAATTGTTTAGCAAAAACAAAAATTTGTTTTTGTGTGTTCATGTAGGAAAATAATATGTATGTAATTTAACACTTTTTCACGGACCTATGTTGTGTTCAATGGTTTATTTCTTCACCTTATTAGGACTGTTTAAGTTTGGAATTCTACTCAAAATTATACTGCTCCTTCATATCCTAAATCACAAGCAAATACAACTTACCCGAAGAAATACATAGAATGAATATTTTGAAATTTAATACACGGGAATGTGTTCTGTCCTATGTCGCACATCAGTTATATATAATAAAACAAAAAAGTAAGGTAAAGCAGGGGTACTGTTGGCCTTCCAAACATACCTTGATAAATAAATCATGTTACACTACCTGTGATTCTGCAATTATAATGTTATAGGTGACCAGCCTATGTATGTGACATACTGTTCTATGTCTTTTCACTTCGGAAAACCTTCACTTACAAAAATGCTTCCAGCAGATCTTATAGTAATACCTATGAAGAGACATATAAATGTATTAATTTGGTGCAACATATGCGCATACATATCTCTAGTGTAGAAACAGTTTTTATTTGTGTGTTCATCCAATCAAATCAGAAATAGTGCAATTAAATATATTACCTAATTGTCAATCGGTTTCATGTGATTACTTTACGTCACGTAGGGACAAACTCAAACAATCTGGCAAATTACTTTATTATATGTAAATAGATGTGGTATTTATGCATAAATATTTTGGAATGAATTCTACCATTTATTCGACCAAATGAATACATGGGGCATGGAAGAAATGAAATTCCTGAAATGCAGACATATCACACAATGTCAACAGAAGCAATATCTCTTTGCTTTTCATTATGATTAAATATTTGAAGATGTAAACACAGTATACAATTTGAACTTACACAATGTTCACAATTAAGGCCCATCGCTGAATACTGTATTCGGTCGTTGACGTAACCTTTAAATGTGTATGCAACATATAATATATGGTGGTTTTTAAAACATGGGGTATGATCTATTTGTGAAAGTATCCGACGTGCATTGATTGTTATGTCATACACTTTATATGGAAGCGCCATTTTGTGCTTTAATTATTCCAAATTTGACATCGATTTCTACGGAACTGGTTTACGTCAAAGTTATACATCGTTAGTTACCTACAAAAACGCGTGATGAATCAGTAACGAAGAGACACCCTCTTACTTCCGATGTTATAAGACTTGACACGTTTTAAACCAGAAATGTCTAGTTTGGTCTTCATTGCGCCGTGAGATGAAGAAAACTTGATGGCCTTAGGACAGTTACCGAACTTGGACAAATATATATTGGTAGATGTTTCCATTCCCCAGACTATGATTCAACCTTAAATTTTACCTTAATCAAGAGCTACAGTAAATCAATAGCAGCGCTATCTATCATTGTCGTACATAATTTGTTTTCTATGGATTACAATGTAACATTCACATTACTTTGAACTGCTTTACACAGCCAACACCATATACTCTCCTTTCACATATTATTTAGAATTGGTCGATGTGGATATTGTTTGAGTCACTGAGGAAGTTCTACGGTCGCTGTGGGGATCTTGTATGAAAATATGATGTGCCTTTTTCTAGAATGATTGATAATATTCTGGAATGCCACTAAATGACCTGTTCAGTGAACACCAAATATAACTTTGTATACTAGTTTGTACTTTCGTATGTACAATTAGGAAACCAAAACTCTTGATTTTGACATGTTTCTTAAGAACTGCTGCTTCTTCGATATTGATTGAGTCAAATCGGAAATCGGAACATGAATGAAGGGGAACGAACCATAGTGGTACAAACCTCGCATTGAATTCGTAACGCCTACACTATAAGACTAGCGCGTAACCATTTCGTCTTTACATATACTGTATGAGTTATATACAATTATAATAAGTTATAATCACATCGTGCCTACTCAATAGATGAGAAGAAGAGAGTGGTCGACAAATACATCAAATTAAATAACATATATGTAAATTAATCATTTAGAGGTGTAAAATAAGATACCAATGTTAGATACCCGTAGCATTTCATTTGAAATCATCATAATAAAACCTAATACAATGTCATTTTAAAGCAATTCCAATTATCTGATCGAAACTCAAGACCTTTCCATATAGATGAAATTCCACTGCTATTGTTGTTATCGCTTGCCATAATCGAACATTTATTGGATACAAAATCAGTTTATCTAATTTATCTTCTGTTCTACTTTACTTGCAGCAAGCTTCTCTCATCCACATTTCTACGTTAAACTTATAAACAAACTCAGGACAAAGGTTATGATAATTTCATCTCATTGGGCTCATATGAGTTAAACGACTCAGGCATCAACAGTATGACACTGGGAACATCATAAAGACTATAATAATACCAAAAGATCTCCTTTGGGGACATAAAACAACCGTCACTTAGTTGAACGATTATGAATTACCTTTTATTACACCTTGATGTCATTTACATATGTACTCCTTTATCATTTAATTTTAAATGAAACACGCGTTTTGATTGGTTTAAAAATTATTGGTATAATTCATCCACCAAAATTCGTCTCTGAAGACGTAATTTTCCGCGTTTTCGTTATTGTGACGGCAATATTCACAACATCGCGGCGGAAAGATTTTGAGAAATAGTGCAGACATAACGTAAATTCTGAAAATATAGAACATGTTTGAAAGGAATTTGATTATGAGGAAATAATCTCATTTGCTATTTGTTTTTAGTTGAATGAAGGTAAAAAAAGATGGAAAACTTATGTATCATGCGATACGCATATCTCCAACCAACGGCAAAAAAGGAAAATAAAAAAAAAGAATTAATAAAAAGAGGTTCATTTCTTAATAGGGTATTCGTACTGTGATATTTTGAACAGCCCAGCCATAAAATCACAAAAAGTAATGATAATACAGTACATGTATAAGTGACATGTAGATAAAATAAGGTTTCTCAAAGTATTGCGAGACTAAATCTATATGTGTAGTAGATGAAATATGAAGAATAAAAAAACATATAATGATAACCTACTTAGAACCATGGAATTGGTAGATCAGGCGTCATGGAGGATTATCATTCCCTGCAAAGCATTCACAACAGCCTCCGTGTGTCGTTCAGATTTGTTAATTTAGCTAATTGAATTACTTATTATAAGTTTACACATATATGTACAGCTAAATATTCATACGCGTTCTCTATATTTTTAGAATGACATAAAATATTGAAAACAAATTGAAATTTTATTGCGTTCGGCGTTTGATGTTCCTATGTGAATTGATGTACTAACTAACATCGTCCTTCTTTTTCATGAAATCAAATTATTATCAGGGTTAAAAAGTGAAATTTGAAATAACCTATATATAGTGATATCTTGTTACACGGGAAATTAATTAGTTATTAAAGGGACATAAATTTTCATAACATCATAAATCAAACTGTCATCAATAGCAAACTGTAGTACCTAAAGTAGTCGTAAAAGTCACATACTTCTGCACAAGGGAACGCGGGATTGAGTCCCGTCGTGTTCGATTGGCATTGTCATACAATGCCAGATATCTACAGATAGAACTGCAAATTTATCTTAATGATAGAAGTTGTGCTCATGGGAAATCTTACCAATAGCAATAACAATGAAATCAAATGAGTTTTGCTAGTATAAACATGGAAATTGTTATGATCCTTACATAGGACTCCGGGTGATGGGGAGTACTCATATTACAATAGTCATGGTCGATAAATATAATTAAGTTATTACCTACAGCACTCCAGGACAAAGGTGGAGTGAGAGAAAGCGGACGATAAAATAAGTGTAAACACAAGAATTGAGTTTTATTTAATGTTGCTCAGTCGAGACGACAATATTTGTTTTGTTTTGATTTATTTGATAGAACCAGCTTGAATTGTGTGAAAAGAGTATTCTCAAAGGGCGTGGTTTTTAGTTTCTGTTTTAAGACTTTTGCAGTTATATCGGTAACGACGAATTTAACGTTTTTACAATAATATTACGTTCGAAAATTCAAATTACACATCTAATAAATAAAAAGCATGTAAGTCAAGGCATAACACTATTATTATAAAGCGTTATCTTTTACATGGCATATACTACATCAATTTTATCTTACTTGTGGAAATTTTTATGACCTCCAGTCTTGAGAAAGCTGTCGTTCCTTCCTCTTTATATGGAGAATTATTTATATACTTTCAAATGCTTATCCTTCGATTGTCTTGTTTTTCGGTGAGTCGGAAGATAGGTACTCGTAAACTGTTTAACTAGACCAATTGAGTGACGTTTGTGACTTTAATTTACCGTCGTAAGTCGGTATGGTAACTGCAGTACAATCGACTATTGTTGTAATGTGGTTTTCTGTGTAATGTGATAATGGTCATGATTTATGTACATGTCATTTGTAATCTGTTTGGTGAGATGTCTTCTGTCTTCGTTATTCATTTTTATTATAGAATGTTTATATAACGGAAATAATTGGCAAACTCATAACTTTTTAAATCCTAAGACCAAAGTCTATTACAGAAGCAAAACCATACTAACAACAGAATAAAATTACACGGCAAACATTACAAAATACTGAGATCTATGTAATCAAGACACACAGACATCACACAGATCACTAAACTGTAACACCAAGCACACACTGATCACTAAACCGTGACGCCAAGCAAGAGTAACATCTCTCTCTGGGAAGCCATACCTACTATGTATAATTCTTCGCACTCACAACTGAGTGTGAAATAATGTAATCATTCATCTGGGTAACTGAAACTGAAGAAATGAGAAATGACACCAAAACTAATATAGTATACTCAGGGAGTAATTTCCTCTCAAGTGCAAAATAAAAACATGATAATGTATCAATTCATTATTAAGAGGCAGGAAAATTAGATTGCAATTTTACAATAAAACATAAAATTTGATAGTGCAGTTGAAAAGGAACGTGTATTACAACAGCATAAAACAAGTACAGTGATATACGTCATTTATATGTGCCGAATACATCAGGCTTAGAGGGAATAAAATGCAATATAACGCGTCATAAAAATGTACATTTGGGAGTGACCATTGTCAATTTAGCCGGCGTTATCTCTGATTGGATGCATAAACAACATTCGCACATTGTCTTTGATGTATATTGTTGCGTTGGTGGATAGTTATTGCTCAGAAACGTATTCATACGAGATAGTGATATATGAAATATCTTGATTAGGTGGTACTACAAAAGCATGACAATAACATCCCATTTCGTACTACATGTTTACATAAGGCTGTGCTGTAATTCATCATCATGAAATCAGAATTCAAAGTGCATCATATGTTTTGTTTCAAATTAGGATTATTTAGTACCTTTGGTACAGGTTTTGGCTTTGGCTATCACGATGTAGTCCCATATTATGAGATTGTAGAAGAATTTAGTTTATAGTGCGATGTTTCTTAAGTAAGACTAATATATTGATTTACCACACTAATTCTTCGACCTTTAATTGACTATTCAAAGACAGTATTTTAGCAGGTTAGTTATATTTATTTCCGATGTAGCTTTGTGTCTATTCTTCTGTGTGCTATGCTTGCCTCAGGTATTTTTCCCACACAACTTGGTCAATTTTCCTTTTCTCTTTTACAGATATAAGAGGAATAAACTTACACTAGGGTAATGCTTTGAAGTCATACAATAAACAAAATGTAACTATGAGAGGCTAAAATGAGTAAGAATTTTGATAAATGTAGATATCACTGTCTCAGATTTTTCTTCTTGGAATTGTTTGATTTAAATATTTTTGCATCCCTTTATGCGACTAACACCGTCAAAACATAAGCTCACATTTAATTAATTTTTGTGCTGTGTTAAAAGTTCTTGGTCGTTTGTACGTTTCAGCCATCGAATAACACCAGTTATTATCAATTTAACATTTGTGTCACATTTTTTTCCGATGCGTTGCTCCATTTTATCCATCAGCTTATTATTATCTCAACAACGTTACGTCGACGTTAATTACCTTCAATAAAACATTAAAACCCACTAACATAAAGAAGTGTTTTAACTTTTTCTACTCTAACTGTAACTTGCTAATATATCAATTTCACTTTAGTAATTGGCATACATCATTATCATATTCATATTCAATGTTAACTTATGGGAAAATCTTATATCAATATATTCGAGCTATTCTTAATTCTAATGATTATATATCCTTCAAATATTCTTATAAATGTTAAATTTTATTAATATTTTTAGGTTTTCCCTCCTTATTTACACAATAAACTGCCAGCTAAATCTGAAGCAATCTGGGACCGTAACCAGGATGTCCTGGGTTTGAGTCCTATTTTCTTGTCAAAGAGACTTGTCTTTTAGATGAGACAGTGATGTAAAATATGAAAGTAACTGGTGTCACATAACTCTGGCACTGACAATAATATACAGCAGTGGACATTCACAGACCCCTGAAATCCAGGGATGAGACCAGGTGCCCGGGAGGAGTGAGCGTCTCCTGTTTTGCTAGTCATACTCGCTGTGGAAAACCCAAGGTCTTGTGTTACCGTGGACGTGGTCATACAAAAGGATGCATCCTGCTTTGAGTGAGTGTGAAATAAAAGTCTATAGTTCTGTATATAGTATCAGGCTGATGACTTCACTATTAAAGACAAATCTTGTTTTGACGAGAAAATATTACATATTGTATACTATTTTCATTTGGAGGATTAGTTTATAGATCATTATACAACTGTCATACTGTAATTTTATTTTCCTGAATACAAAAATATTTTACTGTTTTATATTTATAATAAGAGAATACTTTTTTCTCTATTTCGTAAGATCTTGGTCACTAGGGAGACCCAAAACAACATCCATCCCCTTAAAAACTATAAGTGAATATATTAACAGCTAACTCTCTAAAGGCTTTTGGCTGAAATCCTTCTGTATTTTCCCTTCATTTCAGTTACAAAGCCAGTACCCATCAAATATATATCATTGTTTCTTTTTACACCCTCCCCCTTCGGGGTGTCCTCTGTGACTTTTGATATTATATATATGAGTGACAGTCTGAGAATAAAAGTGTTTTATTAGTTTCTTCCGTATAGATCACGCCGAATCAACTGTCACAGAAAGGACATCGATATAATTTTCTATTGAAGAAATACTGTGTAAAGCAAGCATTGATAAACACAAGTCATTTTATTAAAAGGTTGATATATCTTCTTAACCCGAAGTAAAAGTAATAAGTTTTTCCATTTTAAGAATATTTAGATGTTGCAGTATCATACTAATTATTTCCTAGAATATGCACAGGAATATTGAAATTGAAATGAAGTGATCCCCAGTGTATGGTGTATGATTCTATCCATGGCATTGACCTGATATAACCTATATACTGTGTTGCACAATCATCTCAATCCAGCTCTCAAGACTATATGCTTTACACTAAAATAAATATAGCATTCTCTTGAACTGCAATTAATATTTTATTTCTGTGAAAACCTTTGATAATAATTAACAAAAACATTTGAAAATTCTATACTTCATAATTCCTAGACATACACACGTTATATCTTCAAAATATTGTCGGCTTATGTGTCTGATTTTCCTCGCCTCTCCCCCACATATATTGAATCGATTTAATGGCAGATTAAATCTATTTTGAGTATTCATCCTAGTCGAATGTTGGAGACCGTTACCCAATGTTATCTTCACGGGGAAAAGATATTTAATGACTGTATTACGAGATGGAGATGGTGGTATTATAGCGCCCCATGTGTGTGGTGTTAGAAGATGATCAGCAATTATCAGTATCTACGACTCGTGTTAGGTCTGCTTCGCTCTCGTAATCTCAAAAAAGAAATAAAAAGCTATAATTCTCCTGTATGATGAGCAAACGTTTCTACTGACTACAAGTATCAGTATCACTCCATATATGGCTGGTAAAATCCAGTTTTACCGAAATTTTTCAATAGTTTGTCTGCAACAATGCTGAATTGAAATAAATGCTGTATGGACTTTACCTTACCAAAGTTCGCAACACACCGTGTTTAAGAAATTTGAAAGAGTAATTTCACTCATACCTATTACAATGATTTCATGGTATTGGCAAACCCGAATAACCTTATATGAAGGCATCACAAAAATATTTGATTTTAATTTAGCTACATTTAGTGTTGTTCGGTTTTATTTGCCAACTTAGCAGTCACTCAAAAGCAATTTAATCAAAAGACCCAGTATTTAAAATACTTGTATACAATGCTTTTTTCGTTTAAAGAACAAGCGTTAGCCAGTTTTCCGAAATGAGAAGTAATAAAATCAGACTAGAATCATTCATAATTATAAAATGTAATGTTTAGTGTAAGGTATTGAAATAGTATACAAAATCATGTAAAATAGGCAAAACAAGGAATACTGGAAAGATAGAGGTTCGACAAGATGCCATGACAGAGTACAAATCCTACTCAGAATGACCAAATACTCAATATCATAGTAACTGAACTTTAAAACAAACCAACGGTATATAGATATAAAGGGGCATTAGCAAATTCCATCTGCGCTCCGCCCAACTGAAAGTGAGATATGGTCCTTTACCCCTTGCAGGTTTAGCATTCGTCATAGATTCCACACTTCCTGTTATTGAGAATGCTATGTCAACGAAAAAGTCTGCATATGACTGTACGGCGAGATTTTTTATTCTTGGATTACGGGTCCGTAACCTTTTTTAACTTCTTCAAAAACACGAAATGAACAGCTCGAGATATGTTGTGTTTGTTTGCCGGCCCTAAAACTTTCTGATTCATAAAAATTATAATTGTGTAAGTTTGATCTACATCTTTTATTTAGAAAGTCTAATTGTGGAATACGGTTGTTACGAAGTTGAATGAGATACACTTTTATCACCCTTTGAGTTTAATAGCATCGATATTGACATATATGGGGGGAGGGGGTAATAAAATACCGGTAAATATCCAATATTTGGGTGATTCGACACCTAGGCGTGTTTTTCAAATCTGATAGTTCTCAGATAATTATGCATCTTGCCTTTAACTTTGAAGAAGGCAAGAGTCTAAGCTTCAAAGAAGTTCTGGATCATTGATACTGTGAATGATCTGGTGAGACATTCACTATGTGATTGGTTATATTTACATGTACAACTACACTTTGTCTGATATGATGGATGTTAAAGAACCCCAAGATTGTACTGGTACTGGCACAGTTCTGGAAAGAACCTATTCCCGTGTCATAAGAATTTTGTTTGTTGGTCTACACGTGAAAGAGGAATAGACAATTTATAACTTTGCTACCTAAACTTGTCCTTTCAGCTTTGTATGTTGACAGGATCGAATGAAAAAAAATGTAAGGGTTCTTCATTGGGAAAGCGAAAAACTCTCAGCTGCATCCGTCGATACAAAGAAATGAAAAAGCGAAGCAATGGCCTAGTGCATTACAAAAATGCACTTGACTGCCCTAATTGTTATTGGTTGAAATGTTTGCTTTTGGTCTCTAACAACGGAGATTACGTACTTATTAAAGCGGTCATGAAAAAAAAACTAGGAATCCTCTTCCGTATTAATTTAACGCACTTTTGAAATTTTTCAAGGTTAAGACCAATACTTATTGTCTTCCTGCAGATTTCGAAATCCGATAGTTCTGGACATTTTGCCGTCTTTAGTTTCAATATCAGACCACCGTGCAAATTCCGATGATATTTTACAATTAATACCTGAAGAAAAATGTTAGTTGAGTTGACTAGACGCTCTGTATAGTGTTTAGGTTTTATTACATGAAGATATAAAGTCTCTGAAACTTCACATTTAACATAGTGCATAGTAAGAAATATAAGTGTTTTAAAATTCTAATCAGTGGAAATGCGAGAGCATCTGGTGTTGTTTGACATTACCAACAGTGTATCACAAAGAGAAACAGTGAGTAAGTACCTCTGTTTTCACCAACTGCATTTGCCCAATATGCCAAAGTATTATACACCTCAATGCTACATGTGTGCTCCACGCTAGATAAGCAAGAAGTTAGGTGTACTTGAAATATAGAAACTGTACAACGTTAAGAATGGAGGAATTGTGACACTGTTGAAAATTGTCGTCGATCAGAAAGTAGTTTGGTGTGCTACTTTTATGATCGGAGAATGCGATACTAGTAATTTAGATCTATTCATTACTCAAACACTCTTAGAGGATTTCACAACACCATAACCACTTGCCAATAGATACTAACGCTGTGTTCTATCTAGTTTACAAATATAGGTGAACATTTATATCAACTGTGGTTATTAGTATTCATTTATTTATCATATTGCACTAGAAAATATTTTAATCAAAGACTAGGTTTAGATTAATGTTATTATACTCGAATCCTAATATGTGTCTGTAATTTTGAAGTTTCAAATTTTGATTTGAAAATAAATTGTAATAGCATTCATTATGAATATGGCTAATCAAACAGGACAAACTCCTAGTCTCATTGTGCTTTATCGTTGTTAATATCACAATTTCACAACAGAAACTATTATTGACATTGACATTTAAAAGGGACATACTACACAAAAAGTTAAATTTTCAATGACCTACAACTTCAGATAATTGTAACAATGCAAATTGAGAAATAATATAATTGAATTAGACGATGGTTTTGACTTAATTTGAATTATTATCTGATAGTTACATGTGTGAAATCACGGTGGCCATGGTAATTTCTTAAAGAAATTTACGTTTCCATTTGTTTCTTGGAAGAGGGTTTGAGCGGCGGATGTTGCTCCCAAAGAGGAAACGTTTGCTCCTGAATAACGCTTAGTCAAATTCCCAATTTTGCATTTGTTTCCCGTAGTAAGTTATTCTGACTGCCATGTTCCCATTGTTAATGTTATGGTCTAAATTATGTAATAAAGAAAAAAGAAGTGATAGTTAGCCGGTAATTGGAATGGTTGTTTTCATCTCGATTTTACCAACATTCCAGTCATATGGCGACGGGAAAGCAGGAAATAACCAATACCTGGGGAAGTACTGGAAGGAATTGGTCTAAATATTTTTTATACATGATCTTCTTTTATTTACATAATAATATCAATTCGAAATCGTAAATGGTCGAATATTAATTAGAAGTGATGGTACAGAAATAAAGTTATTAATATATGGAGTAAGGGACTGAGTTCGATTTTTGAATATGCCGTTATATCTAGGAGGTTCTTTGTCTCGTATTTCATTAGCGATTTCACTTCTTAAATGTTGAGAGTGATTACAAAAAAGGACGGAAGACATCAACAACCAACAAATCACTTAAGGACTGCAAATATTTTATACATCCAAATCAAATAGGGCTCTTTCACCAATCAACCACTGTTAAAATTCATAGTATCCTAAAACTACAAGTGGGACTAAATGCCTAGGAGGAATAATCATCTCCTGTTGGGATAACCACAAAGCAATGAATGCCCACAAATGTAAAACAAAACATGCCTAGTCTTACCGCGTAATACTGAAATAGAAACACGAGTCAATTGACATATCATTGACCCTAGCTATATTCAGGAAAATAGCAGATGTGATCGAGTGCAGTGTTTGAGTATGTATACTCTATCGGTAAATAACCCGTTCGTTTGTAAGAGACCATATACATATAATCTGATTTTGAAACATAGCCAATTAAGTGAACAGAGTAGACAGAAGCAATTCGGAAAGGTAGATGTGTTAAAAATCATTCGCAGATCCTTATTAGGACCAGAAGTAGGATAAACCCTAGTGCAGATGTGAATTAGGATCCTCTGTCGATCATTCAGCTTAGTAAAAAATTATCAGAATGTAATAATTACCTTAATTATGGTGTAAATAGTTAGAACCTATAAATAAATGATTTTGATGCAACACATACATCATGCATGACTCAAATTAATTGTCATTAGGAGTGTCAGTATTATAAATGCCTATCTGATACTTATACTTATACTCGAATGAGTGGGTTAAGGCTTATTTTCATTTTATCTTTACCAAAAAGTTCCTCTGTTCTATCTACAATCAATGAATCATAAACCGATAGTTGTGCACGCAAAATGATCTAGCTCTAACTAAGTTGTTACTTAATGACACTATTTGATAGGTATTGTCATTTGCCAAGTGTACGAGGGGTGGAAAACAAAGTAGCATCACTGACGTCTCTCAGTCGATTAGTTTGGGGCAGAGAAAATTGTTTTATGTATTGTTTTGATGCATCTCACGGGCTGTGTAACTCCTAAAAACGTCGTGTTGAACCCGATCTATGTCCTTTAGGGAGCAATTCAAAGATTCCAATTAACGTGAAATGTTTAAACGATTGGAAGTAAGTGAATAATAACATTTCATAGTCGTCAATTGGAATAATTAGATGAAGGGATTAGTCTAAATGCACACAATACAATGTGAAAAGCTAAATCACCTTCTTCCTATTAAACATCACGTGATCTATTCATTATATAATGGAAATAGCGACAGTTCTATTCTGTTTTATAAAATCCATTAATTCGAACAAAAGTAATATTTTTTTATGATAAAGTGAGATCATTATATTGTAAAGGTCATACGCTGCATTCTAACTTGATATAATTATAGTCAATTCTGTGCATGATGTTTCCTAATTTGCCTATTTTATAGAATGTATATACGAAAAGAAAAACATATAAGTATGTCTGTATGTACATGTATGTTTATATATATAATTGTAACATCAATGAAATTATGTGAACATTTTTTTGAAAACGGAATGTAGATATTTGGTTTCTCCACATGCCAGTTTGAAACAAACTTCAATAAACTAATTGAATATAAAATTACACATGATGGTGATACAAATCTCTATGAAACAAATAAAATGCAACTGTGTTGCTTTGTGAGTGTGAAAGTAATTGGTGCAAATTAAGTATAATACTCCATGCAATGCACCACTGATCCTTAGATATCATGGATGAGTGCAGGTGCCCGTGAATATGGAATGGAATTATGTGAAAAAAAAATCAAGTGCAGTTTATACAAATAAACATTTATTCCATATTAGGAAAAGCCTGTTTCAGTGCGGTCTTAACAGAACATCAATATATCGCCATGAAGTTCACTTACAATTTACGTATTCGAACTAGATCTTAACATCTGAGTGCATAAAAAGTGAATTTGGTTTAACGGGAAATCCGAAACACGTCACAGGAAATCTCAAGTAATCCACATCAATGACTACTTCGGGCAAGATTTCAAGAATTTATTACATGTATACAGCATAGTAACATTCCAATCCTAACAAAAGTATTAGATTAATTGTTTTTCTTCGGAGTGGTATAGTTCAGGAGAGTCATTGCAAGTGTTTTAAAAGATTTCCAAAATATGTTATACAACCCATATATGACGACACAAATATGTTCTATAAATCGGCCGTTCCGATAGCTAATAAGCTCGGTCTATAAACAACACAGCACCATGCGACTAACTGGTTTACTAGCCTTGTTTTATGAATAAGGAAGTTTCGAGCTCTGAGAATAAGAGAAGTTACTTAGTTATCCAGACTTTTAAATGATATTCTGGACTGAGACCAATTCCGATCACTTTACACAGATTTGACACCTTCTATACTAGAAGGTTACCTACTTCGACTTCTCCATATATAGATACATATGGAATTCACACGATCTGACTCTTTCTACGGGGTATATGTGACGGGTGTTGCTAGCAAGCAGGAGATGCTCACTCTCCCCGGGCACCTGATCTCACTCCATCACAGGGGTTCACATATGCTCTTCAAGTAGACATATTTTGTTATTTTCCATTTGTTTTTCATTTTCATATAATAAACTCTTTCCTCATATTCCGTCTCTTCCACCCAAGCAGCAATTTCTCAAAATTAAATTTATTAATAAAGGCTTCAATCTACTTAACATTTCTAATATTTTCCGTGATCATAGAGTCACATCTAAAATCCCCCAATATTTTGAAAATTTAGAACCTCCACTTATTCGTTACCAGTACAAAAAGCCTATAAGAAATCTTATTTTAAATCATAATAAAGTTACATCTAAACCTGATGTTTCAGACTCTATTCCTTCGTCGTGTTCTTGTGAAAATTCTAAATATGTTTATAAACCGGTAGGTCATGTTATTACTGGTGACCTAAACTGTATTTCGGACAAGAAATTGCGCACCCTTTTTGGAAAAGGACCTAAATACAGGTTACCGTCCAGGATAGATTTCAATAAATGCCGTGACGTTATAGAAGATGCTTTAACTACATATTGTAAACGTTGGTGTAAAAAAGAACAGGTAAAGATTCATGCTCTTTATAATTGGAAATACGAGATTTTAAGAATTGTCGATATCCGTATTAAGAACTTTACGGAAAATCCGCATTTATTTCAACAGCCTAATACATTGACGGCAAATTCTATTAAAAAGAAAGTAGCTGACTTACATGCTAATTATGTCTTTGTTCCTGATAAAGCAGGTAATAACATAATAGTTGTTTGAAAACTATATTATATTGAAGTACTTAAAAACGAATTAAACTCCACTCATACATATGTGGAAAGCCCTACCTCAAAAGACAGCACCTTGCACGATCACCTCATGACCATGTCCGACTTCAAAATTAAAACTGATAAATCTGAACTACCAACCATATATTGGCTCCCAAAACTACATAAAAGTCCATATAAATCACGTTTCATATCTAATTCTAGCCACTGCTCTACTACGGCACTATCGCAGCATATTACGTCTGCTCTAACTGCTATAAAAGATCATATTATCAAATATTGTGATGTCGCATTTCATAATAGTAACATCAATTACTTTTGGTCCATTAAAAATTCTCATGAAGTTATAGACAAACTTCTTTCGCTACATTTTTAAGCGACTCAAATTTCTACATTTGATTTTCCTACACTTTATACATCTCTGCCTCATGATTTGATTAAAAGCAAGTTGCTGTCTCTTATACAATGGTGTTTTCACAGAGAATCTAAAACGTACGTACATATGTATTTCCAATAACTCCGGATTCTTTTCTAACAAACAATATACTTCATATAAATACTGGGCTTGCAAGGAATTATGTAAAGCACTAGATTTTCTCATGAATAATATTTTTGTGCAATCTGATGGCAAGATATATCAACAAATAGTTGGGATTCTAAGGGTACTAACTGCGCGCCTCTGATAGCAGATTTATTTGTTTATTGTTATGAGAGGGATTTTATGGTTTCTATTCAAAAATCAAAACGTTTTGACCTCATTGACAAATTTAATAATACTTGCAGATATCTGGATGACATTTTGGTTATCGACAACCCTGAATTCGAACAATTTATATCAGAAATATATCTACCAGAGCTCACATTGAATAAAGCTAATACTTGAGATAAATCTACACATTTCTTAGATTTAAACATCAAAATTATCAACCACCTAATATATAATAATATTTATGATAGGATTTGGGATTTCCTATTGTAAATTTCCCTTACTTGGATGGCGATGTCCCTCGACTTCCATCATATGATATCTATATATCTCAATTAGTTCGATTTGTCAGAGGCTGCACCGATGTTTTGGACTTTCATAAACGAAATTTACGAATAACTACTAAACTTTTAACTCAGGGTTACAGATATCGCAAGCTAAGAAAAACATTCGGCAAATTCTTCAGATCTTATTCAGAACTTCTATCTAAATTTGGAAATATTTCTTTTCAACAGTATGTATCTAATAGAATTTCCCATCCTAATTTTTACGGTGATCTCGTATATAAACTAAAGAAAGTAAAAGGCTCCGATAACGTTATTTTATCATGTAATAAAATAGTCAAACGTATTCTAAATAGTCAATATGATATTGAGATTATCAAAAAGACTATAGGTCTTGTATTTGGCCCCTCTACAGCCTTATGCAGACTTTTACTTGAACGTTGCACGCTGACTAACAGGGCGGTGGGGACTATATGACGGGCCTTGTCCAAACCTTTTTTAGAGGAGACATGGTCCTGAACCTCGTCCCCTCTGACTGTTAGTCGGGACTCCTACAGATCTAGGTTCTTAGCTCGCTTTCAGACTGGCAGAGCACGGTTTATTATGTTGATGTCGCATATATGTTTATACCATTATGTGCAATACCTTACGTGTTTATATTTTTATGACCTCTCAATATGCGATACATGTTGACCCTTGTTCTTTACATGGAGGATTATTTATAAATTTTTAAATGTACGTCTTTTGATTGTTCTGCTGTTACGGTGAGTGGGAAGGTGGGCCCGTAAACCGGTTAACCACACCATTTGTTTGGCTTTTGTCAAATTAAATGACCGTCGTAAGTCGGTATCGTAATTGCACTACAATCAAATATTTTTGTAATGTGTTAAATGTTCTATTATATTATTTATATTCATGTATTGTATAGATCCATGGTGACTTCTGCCACATAACTGAGCCGGTAACTCCTGTTTTTTCTTACATGGAGGATTATTTATAAATTTTTAAATGTACTTCCTTTGATTGTTCTGCTATTACGGTGAGTGGGAAGGTGTGCCCGTAAACCGGTTAACTACACAATTTGTTTGGCCTTTGTCAAATTAAATAGCCGTCCTAAGTCGGTATCGTAATTGCACTACAATCAAATATTTTTGTAATGTGTTATATGTTCTAGTATATTATTTATATTCATGTATTGTATAGCTCCAGGGTGACTTCTGTCACATAACTGAGCCAGTAACTCCTCTTTTTTCTTTTATGACACAATTTTCAACATAACAGAAATTAAATCGCGATTTATGTTAATTAAAGAATATTTGATTAAATATTATGGACACCTGTCTGTGAGGAAGTTATGGAAGGAACTTTCGCCTAGACATATCCGATGCTGTGAGGGATCTGTACGTGCTCACGAAAATCGCAACACAAGATATCGTACTTGTTTTCTAATTCAAACAGAAAGCATTGAACTATTAATAATTAGATTCGAACCTGGGTTGCTACCAAATGCTACGCGGGCTTTCTTTTATAACTTAGTTATCAATCGATACAAAAAGGAACACTTGTTATATAATTTTGTCTTGTACGTGTGGACCTATGTTCTGGTAAACAAAATAGGTTTCTATGTGCTTTTGGTATGTGGATTTTTCGAGATAAAATTGACTTAAATGTAATTCAGTAACTTGGTTTACTGGTCAAATAATATTCATTATGTTCACATCAAATGTATCAAATCGTCTAGAACTGTTCCGGATTTAGCTTATGATGTATGTGAAACATGAAATATTTCATTCACAGACTATATATATATGAATTAACATACATTCTATGTCAAAAATTTATAAACTAAAGCGACAACATCGTTTCAGTTACAAACTGAAATATCGAAACAGTATCATTTGACAAAGAAATTATTTTTATCACGATAGAATCAAATTATATCACATATCTATATTTAATATGCACACACCACTTTTAGTACATGCCAATATTTCTTTAGGTTTTCTATCTTACAAGGGTCATTCATTGGCAACAAAAAAGGATTTACAAGAGAAAAAACGTGGGAAGTGCATAATTTATCAATGTAGAGGAATCATCGTTTTGACAACTCCCATCAGAGACAATCCTGGCTAGAGGATTGTGGTGTAATGATTCACTCCACGGGGTGATAGTTGTAGCATGAAAGAGATAGTATCTAATGCTTATTGCTCATCTTCTGTTAGGCAGCATAAATGAATACGTAGAAGTTTGCATTTTATTATTGTAGCCGGAGCATTGGTACACTCGGGATTCATGGAAGCCAACTCAATGTTAGGTTAACGTTCACAACTGATATAGTGTTCTATTCATGAAAGCCATGTCATTTATTGTTTACATGCACTCAAGCTATTTGTCGTTAATAATCCCGAAAAGTTTATTTCAGACTTGCATTTAAAACCATGTTTTATTTATGGTCGATTTTTATTGTCTTGAAGGTGAAATTTTATTGTTGCGAGTTCTTAGCTTACAGATTTATTATAAATGTTTTACAACGACGTCCTCACATTAGTATAATAAAAGCCATGATATGACGATTTAATTTTTAAAATGAAGTAAACTTTACACCACAATGTTATATGAAAATTTTTCTAAATAAAATTAACTTTTAACACATTAAATTCGTTTCGGTCCCTGAGCAGAGAAAACAGTTCATACACAGTAACTGGCAACCAAAAATCTCAAATCATTCTTTGTTATGTAAACAGTTAGTGATTATGCGTTCTTCAATCACGGCCAATATAAATAAGAAAGTTTCTTGTCATGTAAAATATGAATATATTACCTTAACCTAGAATATCGACACTGTTCATGTGCTTTTTAACAAGCGTAAACGCATCAGTGGAGGAGTGTTTGTGAAGTGGATAATTAATTGTAATGAACATTTATGATGTCATTATCTTTTGCCGCCCACAAAATTCATTTTCACTTAAATGTTATAGTCTTTAATAAGGTCCTTAAGTGCATTGTACAAATTTTATCTGATACATGGGCCTTGGTTGTTTATTGCTCTACAATGATATAATGTGATGATTTTAGAATTTCAAGGTTGCGGAAAGTGAGGTCAATGTTCTTACATTTCTTCTTCTTCTTCTTCTTCTTCTTCTTCTTCTTCTTCTTATTATTATTATTATTATTATTATCATAAGTATCATTATTATCATTAAATCAATATTCTAAAACATTATAAAACGAAATCATCTTATACATGTTTCATGGAATAGAATACCAAAATAACCTCTATCCTCACAAATATCACAAATAATCAGATAAAAGAGTTGAACATGTTAGACTATTAATACTAACAAATGTCATTAGCAGAAGCAATATATATATAAATATGTCACGCAAACATTCTAATAATTTACATCGATTTCCTACTTTTACTATATTTATATTTTAGAATAAGTTATTGACAAAAGTTTATTGTTCACATAGAATTTCATGTTTATGCGTATCGCTTCAACAGCTTCTCTATCACCCAAAAAATATTGACTTCTTTATGGAATGCTTTCTTTAAATACACTGATTTCGTCAAAGATCCGGTCCTTGAAAAAAAAAGCAAATAAAGGCTATTGTGTCACAAATGACAAAATACTAAAATGAGCACTGAATGGCCATTGGATGTCAAAGATGATACCTAATGTCAGAAACGGGAGGACTAAAGATCCCATGTTCGTAATAAACAGTACATAGACCACAGATTTAGCTTGATGTTTAGGGTTTTCTCAATGATCAAATAGGGGGTTAGGTAGTAGAGGAGATTAAAATATTTTAGTCGGACATACGATTTTGAAAAGCCGTGTTAACAGTATATTGGTAATCAAGTTCATGTCGTTCAAAGCACGATGTGTCTGATTTAGAATCGATTCAGGGTTCTTTTATTTAAAGTTTGTAAAATTTACTTTTCAATGAATTGGGGCCGGTGCAAAAGTCGGACAAGGTTTCCAATGCAGTGATTTGTGTAAAGTATATTTTGTTGATGCTATATCTATTTTCCCTTCCTCTGGTCTTACAAATTCGTTTTATATAAAAACGTAGATAGGAAATGTTTTTTTTTTTTTAATCCACAGCCATAAAATCTACCATTTAACTTTTCATTTTTCGAAACAGTGTTGGTTCACATTCATTTCATATACAGTACTGGGTTACATGTGTTTTTTCTGTATGTAAGGGCATTCATGGCGGGTGTGGCTAGCCATTCAAGAGATGCTTACTTCTCCCGGTCACCTTGTCTCACCTCTAAATTTCAGGGTCCGTGGATGTCCGCTATGGTACATTGTTGTTAATGCAATAGTCACTTGACACTAGTTACTAAATAATGTTACTGATAAATACAAACTTGCTGTAATGATTAGCTGCTTATTTCCAGTAATAACGATCCAAGTTCAGTCTTCAGATCGGTTTAATGCAAGTCAAAACCTTAACCAAGACACTCCGGGATAAATTAGAGTATTCTGATAAGAAAACTTTATATATCTAAAAACACAGATACATAATTATATTCATATGACGTATGTCTTCAATATTAAGATCAGGTCATTCATCATCTATCTATATTTAATTGTGGGATCAGTCATATATACTAATCCAATTATAATTCCATTCAACTTAATTAGCTGTTCCGGATATGACCAAACTATATCCTAGAACCAAACAAATCATGCCCCAATCCGATTTCTTAATCCCCGAGTCCCTATGTGTATTAATTAATAAACCCAATAGTGAACAATTGAACCATGAAACTATATTATGTCTACGAATCCTTTTTAATTATTCATTCTTTATATTTGCAGTCCGTCTGGGATTCTAAATTTTACAATATTATAATGAAATATAAGGCGGTGCTTGATCGTATCAACGCTTGACACAACATGAGTATGGAGGAGTAATTAAAGAGTACTCGTGCTGTTCTCATTGGGTGTAGAGTCTGTGTCGCTATCAACGCTTGCTGACGTACTCTGTTTAAACAATTTAAGCCAAGCATAAATGTGTAAATTTCAAAAGGGAACGAAGAAAGATTGAACGCTCACTGCAGATCGTCACAACTGTGTAGCTTCTAATCGTGGTTGACTTTATTATAGAAATGCGCCATAGATAAAGACTATCAAATACCGATTAAGTTAGATTAACCAAATAAAACTTCCATTTCCGCGGTGTTAGGGTGGCATTGAGAGATTTTCCGCATTGGAGACGTAGGAATTTTGTTAATACTATTAAGTAGTATTTAATCCGAGTTTATTTTAGAGTAGAATTGTCTTAAAAAGGAGTGCGCTCTCATCTGACGCGCTAGTTGTGATAATACATTTTTTCGTTGATATAGCTGGATAGAATTCCAATAGTTGTTATCGTCGGGTTGGTTAGAGATACCCTCTTATATTTCTAATTTAAATAAACTTTGCAAACATGCGAAACAGCTCGCTCGTGTCTCTTTCATTTGCTTCCATTGTATTTGTAATGGTATTTGGCATCCTACATGCAGGATTTTTGGAAAGTTTCTGTGCAGCAAACTGTAATAGAGGAAGGGGAGGTAACCTGTGTAGATGTAATGGTTTTCACTTTGCCGGGAAAAGGACAATGCAAGATGAATTTGTTAAGCCCAAAGAAAACATGTTCTCTTTTGATAAAGACGATTTAAATACCATCCAAAACCTTGATTTATCATCTCTGGAAAATGCAGTAAAAGGAGACCGATATGTTGCGTCGTCAAACAGGATACACAGAATCGAGCAAGCTAAGGAATTCCTCGGTTGGCTGTTGAACAGACTGAAGCACAGGTATGGTAAAATTTTATCCATCTCTCACTTCCTACAACTTCAAAAGCACACAGGTAAATGTACATTTCAAGATCACTCCGAAATCTTCAACTTTCGTCTTAATTAAAGCTAAAGGAAATTAAGGGTGCGTATGGTATTTGTTGGGATTTATTTAAAAACATAAGTATTTCGGTGCTTGAACAAACATCTTTAAGAGATATATAACTATACATACAAGGTAATTGCATCAGATATCATTAATAAAATATTCATAATTAATTCACCATAATATTCACCTATATACTGCGTGGTTTTATAAGTGACAAAAAAGGGAAAATTTGCGTATTCCAAAAGTTCCAATATTGAAAAATATATATGATTGAATAACAGCTTTCCTTAAATAATACGTTCTTTCAGAAACATCTATAGCAATTTTAAATTAAGAAATTAATCAGAAAAGAGATATCGTGAAATTGATTATATCCCTTGACTTACATTTGTCCTTCTATCTGGCATATATCTGCTATATTCTCCGAACTTAAGTTACTGCAAAATAATTTCATTGCTTGAATGTAGAATGTCGACTGCTTGTAATAAATCTAGTTTCATTTTCTTTACATCACTTTTTTAATCCCGGCTGATATTTTGTAAAAGGCTGATTTCACAGCATAATACCTTAAACATTACATTATGAGGTACATGAGGAGATATATAATCTTTTTACAATCTTGAATATTATAGTCTATTTATACGTGATTATTAATAGTAAGAGCCAAGATAAAATCATTTATGAATAATTGTTGGTCTTAAAAAAAGTTTCGTTTTCTATAAATTTATATTCTTGTTTTCTTTTTTTCACTATAAAGTGTGAATTTTTGTACTTATATAATAATAGAATTCAAATGCTTTATTTGTCAAAACTAATGGATTATATTTGCACTTCTCAATACATTCTGAGACATAACAAATAGGTAGGAAGATGCTGCTTTATACATTTCTGACTAATAAGGGTTTTTCATCGTCGGGTCTTTTACACATGATGCTGATTTCAAAACATGTTTTAAACAGAACAGACGGATTGCCTTTGATTTCACAAATATATATTTTATATGGGAGTATCTACAGAAAAGTCTTTGTATGGCGTTTAACAGTAACGTTATATTTCAATAAGAAATCAGGCACTCTATGATGTCACGTTGGGCCAATTATATGGGACAGAACTGAACCCTTGAAGATCTGCATATAAAATAGGTTATATGACAAAAGTTTTTTATTATTCTATAAATTTCATTGTCTTATCGACTTTCATATGCTGTTGATGTGATGGGATCTCGTGATTTTGAATTTACATTGTCAACAATTATAAGAGTAAAAGTTCAAGATACAAGATCACAATATTCGAAGCATGAGAAATTCAGCTTTTAGTAATGCAAACCGTTATCACATTCACTTAACCGATTTTTTTTCAATGTCATACTCGTTAAATATCTTGATATGGCTACAAATGTTGATATATAGTGAGCTCTCACAAAAACTTATTATTGTTTCGAAATGAGATTTACAACTAGACAAATGTAGTATATCATTTCAATATTAAGAAACTCTTTTTGTTCTTCTATATCCATGAGGGGCAGGCGTGGTGTAGTGGTTAAGCGCTTGGCTTGCGGCGCCGACGATCCGGGTTCGATTCCCAGGTTGCGCCACTATGTTTAAGAGGTTGGTAACCTCCTGCTTCCATGTCGCGATGTAACTGAAATATTGTTGAAAGCGACGTAAAACACAAATAAACCAACCAACCATCTATATCCATGGTGGAACATAGTCAGTTTATACAAGTAATAAGGTAATCAAAATGTATGAATATATGAAAAACGAAATTTCACTTAAAATATATTTACATAAAATGTCAACAAAAATAAGATTCATATGCATTCAAGATGTGCTTGGTTATTACATCTGTCTGTCCCTTACTCTTTAACTGCCGTTTATGAATTCGATTCTTAAATTCATTCTGGTGTTATTGTATCACGGCAACATACCACTAATTGTGACTACGATTAAATTATTACCTATTGTGACTACGACTCGCAGCTCGCCCATTCCTATGGCGTCACGACGATCATCAGGTGATGTATACTCTTGCATGGCACTTGATCCCATCTTTGGGGTTTTTTTTTGGGGGGGGGGATCTTTGGTGGCCAGTATCGCTATGTTGTCTTGATGTAGTTTTTTTTATTAACTACTGCTTAGTAAGTCAGCATTTTACATTCTAAACATTTAGTGATCAGTATCCTTCTGCTCATAAAGCTCAACCAATTACATATCACTAATCAGTAATAATAACTGATATTAACGATATTTTACTAACACATTAATGTAACTTCTTTTTTAAGAAAGCAAGGAAGAAGACTCAAAACGATTTCATATGATAACTACATTGTGTTACAATTCAGTGCATTAGTTCTGTCATATTCTGCCAGTTTTGTATTGGAATTGCTCATCAGATTCATCTAATGGACAAAATGCATCATATACTAAATGTGTTAAATCACGTCAGGATAGACCATTTTCTCGCACATGATAGCCGTAAAGTTTATTTAATAGAGCCAAGAAAATATGCATTAGCTAAATGTGTTGTTACTGTGTTTTGATAGAATGATTTGAACATTAATCTTATTACATAGAAACAAAACGAAAGAATCTCAAGATAAGGGTTTTTAAATTACTGAAACCGATACAATGATGGGCACACATCTAAAATTAACAATTGGGTATACCCATTAAAGCTGTATGTCAAAGTCATTCTTGTCTGTCGTCTTCTACACCCATCAAATTAACCATCATTCAAAACTACTCCTCTACTTCAAGCTTAAAATGTATTTCTATTAACATCTACTACTCATTCCCATTTAACCAGATGTGTTAAATTGACCACCATTCTGATTTATTTGCCTCCTAATAAGTATCTCAAAAGGGCATATGCGACGAGGAATAAATACCATATCATTTTTACAATGTGTTGGGTTTTATTTCAATTACCTTTTTAAATAATTGTCCAAAAAGTTTTAAAACATTTTTGCTATTATAACTGATTCCAATTTTACTACTCTGTTCAATATATCTAATGTCGAAAACCACAATAAATATCCTAAACTCTGCTATATTTTTTAATAACAACATTCTAGATATGCCAATTCTAGGTATATTCAGAAAAGCAGTCAGATTTATTTGCTCGAAAACGTTCTTAGTATCCCTATTTTCTTTATTATTATTTTTTGAAGTTTTTTCTTTCTTTTTAATGTGTTTTTTTCTTTCTTAATCTAACCACTCGTTCTTTCGTGAAGATTATTTGCTCTTAGATTCAAAGTTTATAATAGAATACATTTATTCATTTTACTTCGTATGACATTATATGGAACATTTTTTTGTGGATTACAACAATGGTATTAATATAACGTAGTTTTACGCGTGCATTTAACACATACTAAAGGGCATTCAGTAAATAAATTTTAAAAAGCACGTTTTGTCTTTAGAAAGAAAACTAAGATATTAAATGAAATGTTGCACAATTCAATTCATATATGGCGATTCGTGGTTATATCTGTGAAAAACTACACTATATGTATCTGTAAAAATCTGCGAGATGTTTGATTGCAATAAATCACTGAATAATAATAAGTTTCTATGTTCCCAAACTTTATAACACTCTTATACTTGTAATTTAGGCATATTGTATTCAGCCATTCAGGAGGCCATTTAGTATGACTGCATGCGAAAAATCAACAATTTATTTGCCATCAGCAAACTGTCCCTAATAATACGAATATATGCATTTCTCCGGAATAAACGTTTTTCGCCTTAGGTCTTATTTCCGAACAGGGTTAAATTTTATAAGTTGTATTTCCTGTTGGTGAGTTGTTATATTTGTGATCAAATTAAGTATTGGGTAATTTCGGATATAACTAGGGTTGGGCAAGTCATGCCTAGATAGAAGGATGACGAAATACACTAGGTGGAGTTCCCCTTCATGGTATGTTTGATTATGTTGAAATAACGGAATGAAAGCTATTGGGACACCTGGGTTTTATCATTTTGAAGAATGGAATATCAGTCACTTGATTGTTAGTTTATAAATGAAAAATCGGTCTCAGGATTTAAACATTCAAACGATGTTTATTTTACCAAGTACAATGAAAGGATTTGACGTCAAAGGGGCTGAGAAATAGCTAAATGATTATGAATTAATTTGGATATGCGGAACACATCCACCTACTCAATTCCAATGTATCTAATTGTAATGTAAGGCACAGGAATATACGTAAGCTGAGGCGTGGATAATACCTCGGACATAATCATCTATGCCATCGTATTATTTAGAACATGTTATACTTTTTAATATAGAAATATTGTTTGCGTTTTGAAACGAAATACACCTAAATCACATACAATGTTAACTGTAACTCATATTTTTAACAGAGCTTTCATAAATCATAACTTGATTAAAAGACATATATTTGCAAACCCATATATATATTTATACTTTGGATTTCAACACAGTTTCGGATGTCGAAGGTCGTATTTGGTGATCTATATATAAGCACGTGTATTTGTTTATATATTTTTACATGTTAATGAGTGAAGTTTCAGCATACAATTTACGGTTCCTTTGTTAATCTGAATTCTGATACATATTTATATACATTAAACAAAATTCATTTTTATAAGACACTTTTGATTTAGGATATAAGTAAGCGAAACGTTGCATGTTTGTTTTATATCCCTGTAATGATAAAGTAATCAATGAGGTTTTATGATAAGATGTAGCAAAAGCTACGTAATAAGTTTAATGATAAGGGTTATTTATAAATTTTTCAATGTACGTTTTGATTGTTCTGCTGTTACGGTGAGTGGGAAGGTGGACCCGTAAACCGGTTAACCACACCATTTGTTTGGCTTTTGTCAAATTAAATGACCGTCCTAAGTCGGTATCTTAATTGCACTACAATCAAATATTTTTGTAATGTGTTACATGTTCTAGTATATTATTTATATTCATGTATTGTATAGCTCCATGGTGACTTCTGCCACATAACTGAGCCAGTAACTCCTCTTTTTTCTTCTATGATAATTACCAAAAATATCTCATACAATTACTTAAATCAAACGAAACATTTGTGTCCAGTATGCTGCTCTTAGAATAACAAAGCAAATCACATAGAAAGAAAAATATTGGTACACTTTGTGCATTTGTCTTAGCTTAATGATGAAATTTGTGTCAAGTGTCTTCGACAATACATTGCAGCAAAATTCACTTTTGTGGACTCTCCTGCAAAATTATAACCAGAAAACACAGGCGATCAATGCATGAAGTGCATCCTTGTGCGATTTACTCATTACTTTCCTGTAACATTTATTACCAATACTAAGGTGATTACGTTAAAGCTTGACGGTTGTTAATTAAGTTATCGTAATTACGTACTGACGACAGTACAGCGACATTGTGGAAATACAGTCGCATTTCGAAATACAGATTTTACTTCTTCTAAATATTTGACGATTACACAAATATCGTCAGTGTCTGTCGTATAATTTATAATTTTATGAAGTCTGTGAAGTTAAATCCTGATACTGTAATGGAATAAATTAAAGTCTGATCTACTGTGACACAAGTTTATAAAATGTTCTTAAACTTAGGAATACATTTTTCCAGTTTACCAGTTTACGTCATACTGGGCATCGAGGGATACTCTTTCGTATTTACATTTCTATCAAGAGTACATCGGGTTTCGAACCCTAACCCTAGGGGTCCCCCTTAAAACACTTCATCCACTTGGTTTCCGAGGCACGTAAATTGATAAGGCCATAAATTGCATTTTTCATTGTGGGAGGCAATGAAATGTAATTAGTAATACAAATGAAGCGTCTCATCTTCTTTGAGTGCATCATGCACATCTCTCTAGAGGTAAATAAATATTTTATTAAGCGGTCATAGAACACAAAGTTCATGTAGTAAACAAACAGTTGTAGAGCTAAGCAAGATGTGTAAACAAATACCAGTTTTCTGTACAAATCGCAAATATAAATGAGATGAAACCAAAATTACACTTGACTAATATTGATAGTCACTGGTGTTTTTCTTACTCATTTAATTTCTCACTTTTTATTCCCATTGTTCATTTTGTTGTAAAACACATCATTAAATATCAATCCTTTCAACTTTTTAGTAGCATACATTAAATGACTGAATATACATTTTTGCCTGGAAGCCCCACATGGTCACATTTACCTCGCAGAATGCATCCGAAATGCCGTTATATATTCGATTCCTGAGATACATTATTAGCATCTTCAATATAAAACGTTAACGTTAATAACACCTTCAATATAAAACGTTAACGTTAATAACACCTTGGTGTTAAAAAGATATGGTAATATAATAGTATTGAAGACTTGATTCTTTTTAGTTTTTGAGTTTACATTTCACGATTTAACAATGAAAGATTCCGATATGGACCTTTCATGTGCTTATTACATGTAATCAGCGATTCCAAGGCTGAGCAAAGTATTGAATAGTAAGTAACCAATGATCAGTCTTAAAAATTAAAAAAAAAAGTTGGCACGGTGTATGACGATTCACCTGTTAAGGAATTCAATATCAGTATATTTAGTATGTATCCACAGTAGCTTGGAATTAAACCAATTAAGACCTCATCCCCACTGGAATTGACATCTACCAGGTAGTATAATGAAGCTTTATAGTAAAATGAACCGTTTGAATTCAGACACATTACGATAATATCCATATATGTACTGCATTCTTAAAACTGTGGAATATTGTGCTTTTTACATTCAAATAGTTGACTCTTAGCTTGATTAAAACAATATCGGCATATCTCCAATGTCTTCGTCGTTGCCATGAGTATGTCACATAACGCATGCTATCTTATTCCCGCCTTAAAACAACACATACACGACATTAATGGGCATTTAATACCGAGGAATCAATAGGTCAAGACGCAACCCATCTCAGCCTGTCTTTTGTGTTACGCATTCTATGATTTATGAATTTGTAGATACTGCTTTCGTTCAGAAGCCGATAATATCTCTCGGATAGATTTTACAAAGCAATTTGCTTTAGCTATTGCCGAAGAGGCACAAAAGATGCATAGCATTTCAGATTAACTTACGTCTTTCTCTCTCTCTCCCCCCTCTCTCTATCTATCTATCTATCTTATAAAGAACTATTTTATTTATCTGGAATACCATTATTTGTTTTCCATTTCTTAATATTCCATGAAGCTTAGTCACACGAAAATATGATTCATGGATGTGACTAAATTACAATCTATAAGGCCTTGGATTCATGTCATAAATGAAAATAATGAACAGTAGAGGTCTTTATCCAAACGGTTATAGACCTGTAAAGTTTTTCATTTATTTTCGTAAAAAGACATCTATAGTTAAAAGGAAAGTAATTAGATTAATCTTCCTAATGTACATATTTTATTTCATTGTTTTCAATTGACACATTGCCTTCGTAGCTTTGTCTGAAATACCCGAAATATAAAATTCAAGTTACAGTGATTAGATTTGTGAGACTTACGAGTTCCTCACTCATGCACGCTGTCCCGTAGATTGTTTGTTTGTTGTTTTTTTTTTTTTTTTTTGGGGGGGGGGGGGGTTGGGTGGGTGTGTTTTCTTTTAGGTCAGTGTGGTAAAAATTGTGCTCTTCAAATATTTATACTTTGGATTATCCTAGATAAAACCTTGAAAAATAGTTCCGCACTGCATAGTTGAGATGCGTGTTATTGCAAATTAAGTGCAAGAGCAATCCATAACCACATTAGAACATATATTTCATATTAATAAGGCAACCCTCCATGGAGACATGAATTAAAGCATCCCTCTGCAAAAGAACTAATTATAACGCAATGCACACACGAATAATTTTTCAGATTTCATTGCATGATATGTTCTCATAGTATATATACACAAACACATTCAGCACATACATCTCTACACACGTTTTAATATATGTATAACTTTGTTCAATATACATACTCACACGCTGAACTATTCTTTGATCTGGGGTAGTGTTGTCAGGAGAATTGAAAAAGTTGAGAAAGTAACTGGCTCTTTGCCAAGTTCAAATATACTAGGTATATTGATTTGAAAAATAATTTGCGTGTATGTCCCTCTGTTAGTTTGTTATATTCACAGAAATACCCTTATTGCAAATCAAATATAATGGTTAAATGATCGTATGAAAACAGAAATATATAATTGATTTTATGTTCTTTTGACATTTCATTCCTGTATATTAATTTGTACGATAGAATAATCAATTTCAAAATCAGAACGTATCCTTTAAAGAAATATAAATGATAATCGTAATTTTCCATTCCGTCTTCGCTTTATAGCTTAATCATGATCGTAATTGCAATCTGTACATATGAAAAAATTAAATACTTGTATGCAATCATTGTATATAATTTTGGTTGATTAGCGGATAGCTTTGTATAACATTTAAGTAAATAAAGCT
Source organism: Pteria penguin (assembly GCA_035048485.1). Classification (NCBI taxonomy): domain Eukaryota; kingdom Metazoa; phylum Mollusca; class Bivalvia; order Pterioida; family Pteriidae; genus Pteria; species Pteria penguin. Next base: position 30,704,057 of record CM068584.1, read on the forward strand.
ATCTTGTTTGATAAAGTTCAAAAGAAATATACCGCATATTTCTCATCCATATCCATTTCTATTTATGTGAGCCTAACATTTGCCATATAGGCAACTATTGTTGTAATGAAACCGAAGTTAGTATAATTAACTCTCTGGTATCGTAGGAAATGATTCCAGAGCAAACACTGGGATTACCTGTCTAATTTAATATAGATTAATCTTTAATATGTAGGCAGATCAATACCAGATGTAACTATTGCTCTCTCAGATACAGGGAAATGAACATCAAATGCATTATGATCATTTCGTGATGGAATAAACTGTACCGAGATCATTACACAAGCCATTCTTCTATCGGACACAAATAATGTAAATGAGCAGTAGGAACTCCGTCGCTTTCTTTTCTATCATCATTTAAACCGTCGTCGCATTTTGCATTTGCATCAAATTTAATATAGGTATTATACAGACTGTCTGCTTTTATACATATCTACACAATCGCTGATGTATATAACAAAAAACTAGATGATTGATTCACTTCATGTTTTGCTATAAGATGTGTTGATAAACTAGTCAACGAAAGTCATGGTACATGTTGCAGGATATTTCATGGGAATTTTTATTTAAATTTTTTAAATTATATATTTATTTATTTTTTATTTAACTTCTGACTTCAATGTCGTCCACGGTGGTATGTCTTTGTCGATTATCATCTTTTGAGTCAATAAAATAATTATAATGGAACTATGAATAAATGAAATACTCAAAGTCAGTATTTTTTCCGCGGGGGGGGGCGGGGGCGGGGGTGTTACCAGATGTGTCAAAAATAGATCAACGGCACCGTAGTAAACGTCCAGGTTGTTGTACTTGCCGTTAAGCATGTGGTGCTCCGCTCGTGTTCGATTCTGGCCACAGGGCGTTCCGTCTTTTGGACGAAAAAGCAAAAAACGGTAAGAGAACCCCCACTGTGGTAGGGGGTTCCGTTACAAAGACATGGATTACTATGCAGTGCATTAGGTGGATGCCGTTTCCCATACGGATTATAATCGTGGAGTGATAATCAATCAATCTCTTCTCTCCCTAAAATTCTTAAATTAGCATGATTACAAAACAGTTGCATTAGAATATATCTCAGGGCTGTTTCAGATCATATGCTTTTTATTTATAATGTAATGCCGTATGATTATTTTACACTTTAACAGTTTTGCACATGTATAGGTATATTCATTTTTCTCAAAATGGAGCTTTTATAATGTATTTCGGTAGGTAAAGAAAAGTAAAGATATCGAACAATTAGAGTGTAAATACCCTAGGTGTTTTTTAAGATTAAAAGCGGGAAAGAGGTGCGCTGTTTATGTTACATTTAAAAGCACTCTTCTACTCTTGTCGCATTTAACTGGCATTGATAAAGTTCTTAAGGTTCCTTAGTAATGTTGAATGTCGAAGGTGTCAAACAAAAACATGACCCTCAATGTGGCAATGTGTGCCCAAGAACGTATCCCCCTTTTTAATGATAAACATGAAAATATTTTGCAATATGAGGTGTTGTTTTAGTTGGAATCTAACAGTTATCTCAAAGTAATGAAACAATCAATAGAAGATCATTTTAATTGGTTGGTCTGTTAAATTTTTTATTTATGCCTCACGAAAGTCATTTTACACCGAACCCAGAGTTTTACATTTTAAATCGGAGAATAATTCTCGTTAAGTTTCGATTGGACCTGGATTCTGGAACTCTTTGCCAGTTGAGTTAAGTCGGTTCTGTGATTTATTTCTTTTGGGTTTTTTACGTCACACAAGATTATTATACTTCAATTGTGACGTCATTTTCCTGATGCAATTCAAAGGAATCTAGACCTTTGCAAAGGACTATCACGAAGCAATGTGTGATTTTTACGTACCAAGGCAACCATAACGCGATACCTCGCTTTTTGCTGTCTCGCCCGAACAAGAGGGCACCAACAAACCGCTGGCTAGACTCGAACTCAGGACCTCACCAGCCAAGCACATAAGAGAAGAAAGAAAATTTACTGACTAAGTCGTATGACAGTAGTCATCAAGGAAATATACAGTATGTGAAGTAATGATGTGAAAACACACCAGGACATCACAAAAATATCCCATTATAGTGCCGCTACGATACCGACTTAGAACGGACATTTGGTACGACAATACTCACTCCTGGGAACTACAAATAAAACACAACCCACCAGACCCCTGATATTATAAAATATATTTTATATTCCAAATATAATTTGGTTGATTTAGGCGGTTCATATTATTTCTATTCACTCTCAGCTTTGTGTTGTGTTTCAATAAAACCACTCGACCGCAAAATGCACGAAATTAAGGTTTCTCACTCATTTAGAGAACGGTATTTGATGTAATAAACAGCTGGTGTTGTAATTCTTCTAGCAGTTCAAACATGATGTATCTTGATGTAGAATTATTACTTGAGAGCCATTTATGCGCGTTGTCATTTATATGGTAAACCACTGATTTATGGATACCATTTTTGTTTTATTGGTCTTCAGTTCAAGGGAAGGTATATCATTAAGCAATCAAATACAACTACATGGTTTGTGTCGTTCTTGTACACACTTCAAATACTATTACACCGTTAGAACTTCACACAAAAATAACAGTTCATGTGCAATATCATTAATGATTGAAAATTCTTATCTGTAGCGAACTTTTCAGAATACTTATCATAGAGTGTAATATATCAAACGATATATGATCAAAAAAAGTAACTTTGCTTGGGGTATACAAGTGTCTTCATTTTCCAGGTAAAATTTAATTTTTTGATCCCTTCTTTTACTGTGACTGTTGCCAAAATTGAGAAGCTAATTAAAAAGAAAACTGAATCTATGTATGCTTCTCTCGTGAATTCAATACTGATATTTATATATTTACGATAAAACTAATAATATATGACTGAAAATTTTAATAATCGGTCTCCACAAAAAATAAAATCATACCCCATAATACATTTGGAATGTTTCGGACCTCTTTTAAAAAACAGTGGGGTATTATGTAAATTTCGAAGTGGACGTGTATAGCCGGTGAACCCCATTTATACTGAGAAATTCATACAAGAAATATTTGCCCCTCACCACAATGTCATGGTAACGAATTATCTTTTAACGAAACTCGTGCCTAAATCCAATCTCCTAATTTGATGGGTTTACCACATATGTTTGTCTGATATTATATGTATATAATGCAAGTGATGAGCACTTCATTCCCATGGGAAATGAAAATGCTATAAAAAGATTTTCATTTGATGGAGTAGACTCCCCTTTATGTTCATTCAGATCGTTATAGTTTATCAAGTCCTATGATGTCTCACTGGCAAATGTCATAAACCGACATTCGTCGGAGATATCTTCTGAATTTCAATGCACTTTTTTCAATCTAGGTTTACGATATCCTCTTGCTTTCTCTTGGTATCAAATTGATTTCAGTTATTTTAAATATACACGTAAAAACAATAGCAGTAAAGAATATAAAACCATTTTATTATCATTATCATATGCAGAACAGTGATCAGACAATAATGTTATGAGAATTATTAACATACTACACTTGAAAAAAATAGCTGCACTTAAGACACCAGTTATATCGGTATTTTACATTGAGTAAAATCAGTTATTTTTATTTATTCATGCTTTATAATATTGGCTGACTGTAGTTGGCTGTTGATAGTGATAATATACAGTCAACATTTGTAAGCAATATTAAGGTGATTTTGTAAGTATCTCTGATTTCGGCTTTCATCGTGGCTATGGTATGCCTTTTCCTCGTGATATTTGTCCTCTATTCTGATTTTCATGGATCCATTGGGACATTATAGAGAGTGTAACACCGACGTCGATAGTGCGGCAGATAGCACCACTGAGGAAACATAATATATGGAAATGCGAATCTGGTTCACAAAGTAACTTTGGGATGGATCATCGAATTATTATTATTACCATGTATTTAAGTCAAGACGACTTATCTCCTACACATGTTTGTAAGACTCCTTGTACAAACTTTAATATCACTAATTTTTTGTTAAGATTATTGTGCAAATGAAATGGTTTTGGTTTAATTCTGTTATATTCATGAATGTAGTTGCTAAAGCAGCGGTGAGATTGCATTACTTATTTTATATTTTCCTTATCTTCATTAGTACGGACAATGAAAATTCATTTCTTGTAATGTAAGGCACACCGTGTATAAAATAAACATTCATGCTGTTATAATTATCGCTCGGGGTGTATTCAATGTTGTCATAAAAATATGATATTTATTGATAATAGCATATTAACATAGTTAGTAGGAAAATTGACCTGGTAGACCAGTCAACCAGACCATTTTATTGAAGATTGCTATTGCATTTGACCATTTTAACTCAGTACTACATCTGCGTTATATATTTCACATCGAATATATGCATTTCAATTAGCACAGTATATACAACAATTAGTATTTTAAAGACTGTTTAAATGATAAACATCAAACTGAGTCATAGATTAATATATACTCAACACAAATGGCTTTTAATATTCCTCCTCACTTTTAAGCTTTATTATGAAAACGTATTTAAAGGAAACTTTTTTGATGACTAAAATGTAATTTTACCTTTGCTATGGTTTGTGACTGTGGCACTTTTAACATACATGGTATACCTGCAGTGTTTGGTGTCAAACGTGTTGATTGGTTAATAACTAAACAGAAGACGTTTACTCCTCACTTTGACTAAAATTTGCTAATTTCCTTTGTCTTTTACACTAAAATTTCTTTGTAAATAAGTACATTACAACAAGAAGAATTGTTGTTTGAACATGGTGTAGCCGTTAGTGGTTATCATATAACCCCCATCCACCCCGCAAAAAATATAGAAGAAACAATTTAGAAACAACACTACGAAGCTGAAATGAGATTATTGAAAATTATCATACAATACTACGGTACTTATGTTTGTGAAATACATTGTCGGAGATAATTAGCCTAAAAAACTCGTCTTCAGACAACGCTATATCATACTGGATATTCATTGTGTGTGGGAAGATATAAGCATGCGAAAAGGGGAAGGGGGGGGGGGTCTAAATCATAATATGCATTAACGATTCCAACAGAAACTTTGCATGTTTCTTCGGGTTTATGCAGTAAGCAGTTCATTTTTTAATCAAAATTGTTTGACTGTAATACGATGCCGCGTAAAACACTTATTTTGACATTTCATCAATGCATTCCTGCTGAACTCCAAACAAATAAGAAATATAAACCCTGAATTCCATTACAAGGATAAGAGATCGTCCAATTTTACAGGACTAGGCATGCAACATTTCGCCACAGAAACGAGACAAAGTTCTGTGTATTTAAATTTAATCGGAATCTTCATTATGCTGAGAAAGATTTGGTTTGATTACTTAGAAATACAAGTATGCTACTATTCTTTAAGGACCAGTTTCTGTTATAGTAATTACTGTAAACTATGACTATAGTGTAATTGATATAAACAGAAAGACGTGGAGTTTATCCTAGGGACAAAGTCCTGTAACAGAATGGGTTTTTAAGGGTATATTTGACGTCAAAACGCCACCACTACTATTTAATGTAATACCACATATTCCCACAGAAAATACAAAAATAAAAATGATAAGGCAACTCATGGTTCTCGGTTGATACTTGGCTGTTAATAGGTCATGTAGACGTTTTTGAAATATCATAATATCATATAGCCAATTACCGTAGAGTAAATTCTTATCTTCATATTAGCACGCCATTTCCTGTTAATTTCAGGAGGTTTTTTTTATTTATAGTATCATTGATAAAGATTGGACTGAATTTTTTTTATAGTATCCCAATAGGACAGATAATAGGAAATATTTCTCTCTATGTGTGATACCAACACTCAGTTACATCTTAAAACGAAAAGTTTCTTTGATTCTTTCAATTGGTTGTGTTCCGGCCTTGTAAAACATGACATAATTTTGGTATTCCTGAACTCTTTTTGTTAGTCTGATTTCCATAAATATAAGCTAAGATGGCGGTTCTTGAATGAGCTGTAATTTCATTCATAGACATAAAACCGTCATCAGCTATAATGGCCAATCAGCTACTTCAAGTGACGAATAAGTTCTAACAAATGAATCTTATTACTCTTTTTCAGTCAAAAGAACACGGACCAATATACCACTTACAGAGACGTGGACACCGATGGTTTGACCGATTGACGAAGCTAACACAAAAGCTACACAAATAAGGCAAATGCTGGAGGATTGAAGATAGAAGTGAATCTCAATTTTAAATTAAAAAAGACTTTACAGAATGTTCATTACAATATATTTCAAACATTACATAATATTCACAACAAAAACAAAACCTAATTATAATATAAATTATACTATTCTAAGGTATCTCTAGGAAATATGATATACGTTTACATTCGCATTCCTAGACCAGGGTAATCATGTTACACCATTGGTATTGAAGTGTACCTGTGTGATTGTGGTTGGAATAAATATACTTGCCGTTTTTGCTATTTGATAATCATCTTTTCACGTTTTGTATTTTCTTCATTCTTACAAGAGATCTTGTTTCCTTAATTGAAAAACTAACAAAGAGTAAGAAATATAGATATTTACAGTAATTATTTTGCTTTTCTATGAATAAAAAGATTTATCAGATAACAAATGCCATGTTTGTTTTAAAATATACATAAATACGACGGAATCGTCTGCGAATTGTATTTTCTATAATATTATTGAATATATGTTCAAATTCAACTGGCTTAATTTTAATTTATTTCATTTTATTTCATTGTTTGTATATATGCATGTATGTGTTCTTGAAAATGGCTTTGATGACATTAATGTCACTCTTATTCCCTTTGCAGTGTGGAGCTCGTAAAAAAGTTCCCAGCGGAGGGTTTGACTTAAGTGTTATTATATCCTTTTTCCTGATGTTATGTGGCTGTGACACTTTCTACACAGTGTTTGTTTACACTTATGTATAAATACAGTGCCGAATTAGATTTGTTTCGTCTGTATGTAAGGGCATTCGCGGCGGGTGTGGCTAGCCAAGCAGGAGACGCTCACTCCTCCCGGGCACCTGGTCTAACCCCTGAATTTCAGGGGTCCATGAATGTCTACTGTGGTACATTGTTGTTAGTGCCATAGACATGTGACATCAGTTACTTTCGTATTTTACATTGAGAGGGGAATGTAGGAAGATTATGCCCTATTTGAACAACATGCCACAAAAGAGTAATCACTTGTGAATTACAATGTATACAAGATGCGAATTATTTTGAATAGTTAACTTATTTTCCCAAATGAACTTTTAGAAAAAAAAATATGTTCTAGCTATGAAATTAATTATCAGGAAACGGAGCATGAAAATTAATCCGTTAATACAATACATAGGGAAACTGTCGTATCTGTCACAATTATTATCTGCTACAGTTAGTCGTAAGACTACGTAGAGAATTTAACTGCCATGTATTTAATAAAATTTGTTCTCATATTGTAAAACTGTGACGCTTTCAACACAAAGATGTTCAAGTTTCATTTCATTCACAAAATATTTCATCTTTATGTATTAAATATCAACGGCATGTGTACTTTAATGGTTTTTTTTTTTTTTTTTTTTTTTGGGGGGGGGGGGGGGTTGTTAGTGCCACAACGATATGGCACCCGTTACTTCTGCATTTTACATGGACAAACTATTTTTGTCATTTCTTATGCCAACAACAATTGTGAATACTGCACATCCATTTGTTGTTTTCGGTGCAAATCTGAATTTGCATCCCATACATCTTCAGCATGGTTATATTTCAGCACAGTGACTACTGAAGAATCTTTGATCCATAGTTGATTCACGATATATACAACTTTGCGATGGTGATGGAACACTCATTTCCTCACCTACACGTAATCTTAATACTAAAATGCAAAAACGAGTTGTCGAAAAAAGTAGTAAGTACACAATTTTTATCTCGATATCGTGTTTATATATGTTTAAATGAGAATGTGACAGCGAACGCCATAAAAGTGATTATAATTGAAGTCAAATCTAAAATTATTAAAATCATAAATTATTAACGGAAACCTAACACAAAACTTCCTGAGAAATTCAAAATTATTTTTTTAATAATACAATAATTAAGTTTATAGAATTCAAGATATCAAAGAAAATGGTGTCATCTCACCGCGTGATTTAGAAAAATAAACAAAGCGTTTTGAATCGTTGAAAGTCAGATGTGTGACAAAGTGCCAGAGAGAAGTTACAGCCTCTTACTTGATTCACTACATATACTAATGTACCATTTGCTGTTCTTTAGAAATTCAAGTAAAAATAGAAATTTTGACATGACCAAACTGTGATAATGATTTATTAATATATTACGGCAAAATGATGAAATATTTTTCGACAGCATACCGCAAACAATATCGTGCGTCTGACGAGAGTTTCATCTGTACAAAATACACAAGATGCAAGCTGTATTATATTTATAGGAATGCATATATTGCCATCATGCCAATGAACTAATATCTTCCCACGAGATAAATATTTCCGATATTAATTGTTGCATCATATGAATCAATAATGGCTTTCATAAATGTAGAAGAGAGAGAGAGAGAGAAGGAGGAAATTTATACTACATTTGGTAGTTACATTTAAAAGTCCATTAACTGTAATGAAAACATTCTCACAGGAATATATTGAGGAATGTTTGAAATTGTCACTGAGGAAGTTCTATAGTCGATATAGGAATCTAGTATAAATTCAGATCCCTCTTTCAAGAAGTTGCTGCAGGACTGTACTTTTGCAACGGGTGTTGCACGCAACCAGGTCACGCTTATTTTTCCCGTGCACCTGGTCTCACCTCGATTTTATTGGGGTTCGCATTTGTATGAATATAACACTATACACGATATGTCCTTTTATTCTACGGACTATGAGATATGGTTTACCCTTCTGTATTTCCTCGGGTTATTTTTACTTCTAAAGACGTGGTTGAAGTGGGCCCATATATTGGTTTATCCAACCAATTGAGTCACTTTTTATCATTTGACTGTCCTGAGGCGTCACCACAACTGCATTACAAGCGATATCTATCCTTTTACTTATAATTCCTAGCATTCTCTGTGTGCATGACCGTGACGACACTTCTGATACATATGAGTCAAACGTCTTGTGTCCTTCCTTATTTAGCAGCAATTAATTATCGTTAGCACTTGCTTTGTGTTGTTATAATCAAATTGCAACACAACGGTGAAGTCTAGTACGATTTGGTTCAAGTCTGTCCGTACATTTTATCTTTCCCTGGTTCTTAATATCATCTCTGATTTAAGGAAGATCATAGATGTATACGAATTGTTGAACTATATTGATAACAATGCGCTTGGAACGGAAAGAGTACTCAATGTTTTCTACACATGCTGTTTTTCAGCCAAGGCCGCTAAAGATGAATACGCTGTGAGGCGACATCTGCTTGGAATTGTTTCTCCTTTGTCAAATTTCAAAATGGGTCCATTGATTGTCAAAATAAATGCATAAGAACGACCTAGAAGGATGGTTTCAAAATGTAACTGGTTTTGGTTGTATTCCGAAATACTTTATTTGACGTCTTTTTGGACTTTATTGTTATTATTGCACTTTTTAAGTGATTTCCTTGATTTTCACAAGGTAGAGTTGAATGAATGATTCGTTTTGTATGTTTTGACTGTTTCATTTTAAGTGTATTCTGAAAGAAATTTAATGCAACTAGAACACTCACAAAGCCAGGAAAGGCAGAAAAATTTTTATATCAAACAGCAACGCTTTTTCGCATAATATATAATTCAATTTGATTTACATTAGAAGTTCTCATTTTTGAAATCTGTAAATGTAACATCTTATTATGATGTTGACCTTTGACATTAAAAGGCATAAGTGTCTACCACTAGCCCTTCTCTATCTATGTATAAAGATTGAAAACTCTAGGATATATTCTTCAGTCATCTTACCAGAATCATGAATCAATGTGTCAAAGCAATGTTTATAATAAATACAGAATATATATACCATTTAATTTTGTGCACCATATGCGCATTTCGACAAGTTATGTCTCTTCAGTGATGCTCGTGGCCGAACTCACGTATGATTGTGACCTTGACCTTTGATCACGAAAGCTATTGATGTCTTCCTCTAACCATCTTCTGTCTTATTTTGAATAGTATTTATGATAATCTTAAAAACTCAAGTTATGTGTCATGATGTAATTCTATCACCATAAACACACATTTCCAAGTCTAATGAATGTAAATGCAAATCAGGTAATCTTCTAAGTCGAATGGCCTCTTCCTTTCATTCAGCCAAACATTATGTTAAATATTATATTGAAATTTATGAAAAGTGTTCAAAGAAAAGTCAAGTTATTCCGGGCACTTGGGCACGTGCTGTTGGACAGACAGACATACAATGTGATTACTGTAGTGCACCTGCCATATGGTTCAGCCCTCAACATTTTTTTAAGAAATCTTGTTTATTTTTCTTAAACGTGGTAAAAAGTATGAACTGTAGGCCAGCTACAATGCACGTTTCGACGATATATGCCTCGGAAGGTACAGTCCTATGATAAACAGCCAGTCCTGTCTTTCGGATGAAACATTGAAATCTGGCGTCCAGTGACACGGTAGTGGTAGCACGTAAAAGATCCCCTCTGCATCTAGTTGTCTGTTGCGAAGGTATAAATTTCTATGCAATGCATCGGCAAATACCACTACCATATACGTGAAATAACCGTGAAGAAACGTAAAGCAATAATCAATCTATTGATTTTATTACATCTTTTTAGACTGGATGTATTGATCGACTAGGCGAATGTATCAAAGTGATCTATAGGGCTGTATGAATGCATTTTTACTTACTTGCAGGAAGCATGGTATCTGTAAAGAAATTGAATATAAAAAAATTGTGTGAATAAGAGAAAGGGTACCTTTGTCCTTTTTGTATAAATGTTCAGAAGAAAAAGATTAAAATGAAAATAAATATCAAAGAGGAACTCCGTGTCCTTACAAGTATTGTTGCATATTTGGCTTTGACTTGGTTTGGTCCAATACGTGTCAAATTCCCCTCTTTTGCAAAACGAATAACAATAAAAGAAATAAAAGTAAAATAAAAATATAGGATTTTACATGAATGTAAATCTAATTTCAGTGTTCTTAGGAATGATGTGATGTTGTTTTTGTGCAATTCTGAAGTAACGTTTTTAAAATTCGATACTCTCATATAAGATCATTTTGATACAATCTACGTTTCTGGTGTGCAAAAATTGCACAAGGTACTCAAATGAGCAATATATGCCCAATTGGGCCTCCTTTTTTAATTTCTTGTATACCAGCACATAAATATTACAGTAAATTTCACAAAAATCACAAGAGCTATCCAATATATAAATGATTTTAATACCAATATTTGACAGCTTCTTTCCCTTATAATATAATGCCACGTAAGCTAGTGAAATAATAAAAAAAATGCATTGTTTCAAAATATTCAGTCATCTCTGAAGTGCAGAAGCTAGCTAGCACATGTCAGACTCATATGATATAAAGTAAGTAATCCAAACGAAATAAAAATTTCTATTCTATGT